>CM050170.1:126065403-126555403 GCA_027410445.1 Discoglossus pictus
TGAGTACACCCCTAAGTTGAAATGTCAAAATTGGGCCCAAAGTGTCAATATTTTGTGTGGCCACCATTATTTTCCAGCACTGCCTAAACCCTCATGGCATGGAGTTCACCAGAGCTACACAGGTTGCCACTGGAGTCCTCTTCCACTCCTCCATGATGACGTCACCGAGCTAGTGGATGTTAGAGACCTTGCGCTCCCCCACCTTCCATTTCAGGATGCCCCACAGATGCTCAATAGGGTTTAGGTCTGGAGGCATGCTTGGCCAGTCCATCAGCTTTACCTCCAGCTTCTTTAGCAAGGCAGTGGTCATCTTGGAGGTGTGTTTGGGGTCGTTATCATGTTGTAATACTGCCCTGCAGCCCAGTCTCTGAAGGGAGGGGTCATGCTCTGCTTCAGTATGTCACAGTACATGTTGGCATTCATGGTTCCCTCAATGAACTGTAGCTCCCCAGTGCCGGCAGCACTCATGCAAGCCCAGACCATGACACTCCCACCACCAAAAGTATACATCTGAGGAAATGTAGTTGAAATAATCCCTAAATGTCAGTTAAACGGATAAGGCACAAAGAACACAAAAACACTGATATGAGATAAAACCCTCAGTTTGAATGTAAACAGCGATTCAGAAAGACTGGAGGCAGAATCCAACATCATCAGGTAAATACATATAGGGGGAATCAACACAATATATTATAGAAAACATGTATACACATATAGACCTATGTGTATATATGTTTGGTCTGGGCCTGCATGAGTGCTGCCGGCCCTGAGGAGCTACATTTCACTGAGGGAACCATGAATGCCAACATGTACTGTGTGATACTGAAGCAGAGCATGATCCCCTCCTGGAGACTGGACCTAAACCCTATTGAGCATCTGTGGGGCATCCTCAAACGGAAGGTGGGGGAGTGCAAGGTCTCTAACATCCACCAGCTCCGTGATGTCATCATGGAGGAGTGAAATAGGAGTACAGTGGCAACCTGTGAAGCTCTGGTGAACTCCATGCCCATGAGGGTTAAGGCAGTGCTGGGAAATAATGGTGGCCACACAAAATATTGACACTTTGGGCCCAATTTTGACATTTCCACTTAGGGTGTACTCACTTTTGATGCCAATGGTTTAGACATTAATGGCTGTGTGTTGAGTTATTTTGAGGGGACAGCAAATGTATACTGTTGTACAGGCTGTACACTTACTACTTTACACTGTAGCAGAGAGTAATTTCTTCAGTGTTGTCACATGAAAAGGTATAATAAAATATTTACAAAAATGTGAGGGGTGTAATCACTTTTGTGAGATACTGTGTGTATGTGTATATATATATATATATATATATATATATGTATATATATATATATATATGTATATATATATATATATATGTATATATATATATATATATATATATATATATGTATTTGTATATATATATATGTATTTGTATATATATATGTATATATATATATATATATATATATATGTATTTGTATATATATATATATATATATATATATATATATATATGTGTGTGTATATATATATATATATACTGTATATATATATATATATATATATATATATATATATATATATATATATTATATATATATATATATATCACATATATAGTTGTCAGTAGTGCAGCTTGCACAAAGCCGTTGCTAAGGCCGCAGTTGCTGGCAAGGAGCGCCAAAGGCATTCCTTGCGCTGCTGATGAGCGACGTAGGCGCTCATCCCTACGACGGGACTTACACCGCAAAATTTACAGACTTAGCAGCCGCAAATAGGAGCCGCGGGACTTAGAAAAAAAAAACAATATGAGCTTGCAAAAATACGACCTTAGCGCCAGAACCCTGCGCACATGAAAACATTAAAAACACTATAAATACACACAACAAACACATAAAAAGCTCACCCACAGCAAGGGGGGGGGGGGGGCACCCAGGACCTCTGCAAGTGAAGTTACACCTCAATTTAAGTACAAATTCAAGAGTTTAAACACACAAAAATCACCTAAGCGAGAGAAAAAATGACCACTGAAAAAAACGAAAACAAGGCTAAGGACCCTAAACACGCAAAACACCATGAAACAGATATGGATTTTCCAAAAAAGCTGTGCGAGGTCCAAGATACACTATTAACAAGGACGCAAAATCATCCACAGCCGCGTACCACACACATAAGCCGCCATTTTACAACACTAACTTACACAATGCGGAAGTACACAGCAACCCTGACGGATTTTCCTCGCGCACGCAGCCTATTTACACTACACAGTGCACACATTGCTGACACTTACACAGCAGCTCCACAACAGTGAAAACCGACATTGTATTCAGCAGCAACATCAAAACAGATTGTCAGCTCTTCAATACAATGCTTCCTGCATATATTACCAAAATAGGTAAAGTATATTCATTTACTCATTTATTATTTCATTATCAAACACAAACAACCAACAGGCTCGCAATCTTATTGCCGTCATTTTTTGATGGGCAAGTCGCTAGTATATATATATATATATATATATATATATATGTGTATGTGTGTGTATATATATATATATATATATATATATATAATAAACACATTTATATGTCCACCCCTGTTAATAGATATTTATTTAGATGAATAAAATAGCTATCTGTGTACCTTAATACATTTGAAACGTAAGCATATTGAAGTACATTTTGTTATCTTTTTTTTAAATCTTTTTATTGGACACACATTTTATTTAGCATTACAAGATTGAGAGATGCAACTCTTTTTTTTCCCAAGTCAAAGCAATAGAAATTATATTTTTACAGAAATGGAAAGTGAAATAAACCTGAGAAAACAATGAGAATGAGCAGACCCATATTATTGAATTAGCCAGAAATAAATATATGACATTAAAAAAATATATTACATTTGTAAGCATTACAGTAATAAATACTGCGCACATTTATAGGCTCTTCGTTACAGCATTTCAAAATTATACATCCACTTTTTCAGCAAAACACAACTTGAGAAATTACATTTAAACAATAGCATTGTTCAGATCCACAATTTGACTGTATTCTTAAAGGGAAATGAAAGCATTTTTTTCTTCTTATACTTCTTTTTGTATATTGAGGAGGATATTTGATAATCTACCACTGTATGTTTTATTTTTCTCTCGAAGCAGAAAACATAGATTCAAATATTTAACTGATATAATGGATTGTCCTTGGCAGCCAATAAGAAGTAATATTGATGTATGAGTCATACTTTTCCGCCAATTACATTTACAGACAGACGTATGCACATCCTATTAGTTTCAATGCAATTTAAACAGGTTTTACTTCATTATCAACAAGTTTTTGTATATGAAAATATTGATGTGTGTTGTAGTTTAGTCATTCAGTCATATCCGACTCTCCGTGACCATATGGACCACAGCATACCAGGCACATCTTGTGTCTGGTTTTGCTCATCCATATGGTTTTCATGGCAATGATACTAGAGTAGATTGCCAATTTCTGCTCCAGTGGAAAGCAATTTGTCTGACCTCTCTGCTATGACCTGTCCATCTTGGGTGACTCTACCTGGTATAGCTCACAGCTTAATTGAGGTAAACAAGACCCTTCACCACGACAAGGTGCGATGGTTGTAAAAATTGGATAACTTTCCATGTTTAGCTTAACTTTTGCAACACTGTAGCTGTGTTGAACTATCAACAATCATACATGAAGTAGGGAGCTGGTATAGATGACAAAACTAGACCTTATACACAAATTCATTTGCCCTTATTCTCTGTCTATTAGGTAAGTAGTTTGGTGGCAAAGCAACTCACAAACCATTTTTGATAAGGCCATTATGGTCAAACCTACCCAGCAGACCTTTCAGGTTCTCTTGATCCCTTCACCAAGACAGCTAAAGTCTCTGAAATGCCCTTACCCAGATACAGCATTTAAAAATATGAGGGCAGGCTTAGCATTATAAAAATCAGGAACTGCTTTTATTGCTGTGGAAACTTCATAACAGGTTTAATGGGTGAATATTTAAACTTGAACTGATAACATTCTATAACAGTGTGTGTTCTGGATTTTGTATTGCAAGGTTTCATAACATCTTAACATCCACTTCAGTAGTATCTTCTCTAGTAATGCTGACACATACATATATCTTCTAGATATCACAGTTACCTCCCTTTATTTAGGAGCAAACACACACACTTCATTACTTGTTCAGGACCAGGGCAGCCATTCTCTTCTCTAAAGATCTTAATAAATATATATATATATATATATATATATATATATATATATATATATATATATCTTCTACTCGATATCATGTTCCATATACATATTCATCTTCTCAGAGTCACTGAAAATGGTTACCTTCCCTTCCTCTGTTATTCCTATGTAGTAAGTACAGGGTGATACATAGTTAGGGTCATATGATGTAACCAGAAATGAGAGAGAGTAAATTGAGTTACTGTGGCACCAGTGGACGGTAAGGAAATGTTATCATCAAAAGTGGGAGGTAGGTATTAAAAGGTTGACAACCTCTGTACTACAGGGTATAGCTCATGGTTTTATTGAAGTACACAAGCCTCTTCACCACAACAAGGTTGCGATCCAGAAGGGTGGATCACTGTTGATGATGTTTAAATAACTAGTTGGTTACTGTAGTCCTACTGTGGGTGTTATTAAAATTCTTAAATTCTGTCTGAGATCAAATTAGCAATGTCTGATGGATGACAGAGAAAGCAAGAGAGTTTCAGAAAAAACATTTAGTTCTGCTTCATAGACTATTTTAAAGCCTTTGACTGTGTGGATCACAACAAAATGTGGCAAGTTACTAAAGAGATGGGAGTACCAGATCTTCTCATCAGCCTCCTGAGATGTATGTGGACCAAAAAGCCACGCTCAAAACCGAACGTGGGACAACAGAATGGTTCAAGATCGGAATAGGTGTGCGACAAGGTTGCATATTTTCACCTTATTTATTCAACTTATATGCAGAGTACATCATGCGTAAGGCTGGACTGGATGAATCCAAAGCCGGAACCAATAATGCTGGAAGACATATCAACAACCTCAGATACTCCGATGATACTACTCTGAAAATTGAGGAGGAACTAAAGGACTTATTGATGAAGAGTGTGCAAAAACTGACCTCCTGCTCAACGTTAAAAAGATGAAGATCATGCAAATGGCAATCTCAGTTCATGGCAAATAGACAGGGAAGAAGAGGAGGCAGTGACAGATTTTATTTTCCTGGACAAGAAACAAAAAATGGATAAAAGATATAACCTTATTAACAAAGGACCGCATAGTTAGAACTATGGTATTCCCAGTAGTAACATACGTAAGTCAGAGCTGGACCATAAAGAAGGCGTAGAATTGACGACTATGAATTGTGGTTTTGGAGAAAAGTACTTTGAGCCTCATTCAATTGAGAAATTTTAGCTTACGGGAGCCCGTAATGTAGCCCGTAAACTAATTTGCTATTCAATTGGCATCTTTTTGCGATCCACAAACAATTTACAGGTTACGGGCTGAAAACCCCTGCAGTTGTTACAACCGTAACTTACACCCCATCTAAGCCTTTGATCTTTCACGTCTGCAAGAGTTCTGATCACTAAAATCGCAAATCACTATTCAATTGCTACAATTCTGCAAGCCCGCAAATGTTTTCACACCCGTAAAGTCAAATTTAGAATAAAATCCTACGGGTACCAGATAGGAATGCAAAGGGGTTAAATGTCCATAGCACTGAAATTGCAAATAAAAAATCAATACTGCACTGTAAATGACTGGGAAAGCGATGAAAGACATTATAATTAATTGCACAACATTCTCAAACCTGCAAACCTGTAGGTTTCATTTTGGGGTTATATCTATCTCGGGAATCAATGAGTTAATACACATCAGGCCACCCACATGGACTAGAACAGTATTGGCATTCATTTTGAGCATGTTGCAGGTTTGCAAGTCCGGTGCCATATGGGACCTCTGAGCGCTAATTGATAACTTATACTGCCGTAATGATGACAGTCTCATTTTCTATTGGCTGTTTCTTAATTGATTTGGCTCACGGTCTGAAATGCTACATAGGGAGTGCATGGTTTACGTTTTCAGATTTTGGGCCGTAACTTGCTGGCTTGCTCAATTGAATCGCTCCGTAATTGTAGCAGAGTTCAAGCCCGCAGACATACGGCCTGTATACTGTAAGTTGCAAGCATGCTATTGAATGGACCCTTTGACTGCAAGAAGTCCAATTAATCAATCAACTACACTACACGAAATTATGCCAAATTGTTCACTGGAAAGATTGATCATGAGGCTGAAGCTCAAATATGTTTCCCATATCATGAGAAGACAGGATTCGCTAGAGAAGACTCTGTTGCTGGGAAAGATTGAAGGCACATGAAGAAGAGGAGGGCGGAGGCGGAGATGGGTAGATGAGATCTAGGCAGCAATAAACATGAGCTTGATGGAGCTCAGAGGGGCAGTGGTAGACCGATATGCTTGGTGTGCTGTCGTCCATATGATCACAGAGTCTGACTATACTGTATGCTACTGAATTCTACCATACTTTGTCTTCTCTCACTGCTACTAGCTTTAAAAGGGGAGATAGATTTAGTAATCACTGTATAAATGGAGTAACATTAGTTTGCAAATATTTGCGAACTCATTTTACAAAATGGTATATATTTATTATTTGATTGTATGACAAACAAATATATTCATAAGGTTGAAGCATGTAACTGTCCTCCAAGATAATATTGATAATACTAAATTTCCATTAAAGGGACACTGTAATGCAGGCACATTTAGAAATGGAGCACAATCGCAATAAACTATAATGTTGATAAATGCCTTTGAATATAATTTTGTTAAATTTCAATATAATTAGGTATATTTTTTAATAACTTCGCTGGGATATTGTAGGAATCCATCTTGTTCTCGTTGACCTCTTTGTCCCATTCTCAGTGCAGGGTCAATAGCTGTTTGCATTGTTTAATTTAGGGAGGGACAATACCCAGCAGTACCACTGTGCTCAAAACTCATACAGAAATACATAATTTGCCTTGTGCTATATTTACTTTAGGATAAGGACATTTCAAGGAACAACAAACAGACAATAACTCTACAATGAGGCAGGAAAAAAGCCAAGCATGAATATACCTACAGTAGAGCAGAAAAAATACTTGAGTGCTTAAAAGCTCTTTTTTTACTTACTAAATCCTTCCAAACAGTCCCTACAACGCTCTGCCCCTAGAAGCACATGCATACAATGTTTCCTCAGTACTACATGTACTAGCCAATGAAAGACAGCTTCTCAGCAGCATGTTTTGAAACAATGCAGAGAGACAATCTGTGATTGGTTAGCACATCTCATACTACAGAGACACTGTGCGCAAGAGTTACAGGAGGGGGATCTTTGTTGGGACTATTTGGAAGGTTTCTGTAAGTAAAAATAGGGTTTTTAAGCACTTGTTAATAAAATTATTTTTAAACAAGCACACTTATTAGGTATTATAATATATACTAGCAACTGACGGCAATACAATTTGAAGCCTGGCAATGCTGTTTGCCACACAATGGGAGCCTCTCCCCCTCTACTTTACTGGCCTCACGATGAGATCCTTTGGCACGCATCATGGGCCTTCGGCGCTCATTGCGAGCCCCTCCCCTCCTCTACTTGACGGGGTGCGCTCATTGCGAGCCTCTTCCCCCTCTACTTTACTGGCTTTGCGATAAGCGCCTTTCATCATGGGCCTCGCGATGAGCGCCTTTGGCGCTCATTGCGAATCTCTCCCTCTGTCTACTTCCTCCCTTGTGTCTCCTTTCCCCCTCCTCTCCCTCCCTTGTGTCTCCTTTCCCCCTCCTCTCCCTCCCTTGTGTCTCCTTTCCCCCTCCTCTCCCTCCCTTGCGTCTCCTTTCCCTCTCATCTCCCTCCCATGTGTCTCCTTCCCCCTTCCTCTCCCTCCCTTGTGTCTCCTTCCCCTCCCTGTGTTTTTACCCCCTCTCCCTCCCCTGTGTCTCTTCCACCCCTCTCCCTCCCCTGTGTCTCTCCCCCCCCTCCCCTGTGTCTTTCACCCCATGTCTCTTTCCCCTGTGTCTCTTCCCCCTCCCTCGTGTCTCTTCCCCCCTCCCTCATGTCTCTTCCCCCCTCCCTTGTGTCTCTTCCCCCCTCCCTTGTGTCTCTTCCCCCCTCCCGTGTGTCTATTCCCCCACCTCGTGTCTCTTCCCCGACCTTGTGTCTTTCCCCCCCCTCGTGTCTCTCCCCCCCCCCCCTTGTGTCTCTTTCCCCCCCTCCCTCGTGTCTCTTCCCCCTCCCTTGTGTCTCTTCCCCTCCCTCGTGTCTCTTCCCCTTCCCTCGTGTCTCTTCCCCCTCCCTCGTGTCTCTTCCCCCTCCCTCGTGTCTCTTCCCCCTCCCTCGTGTCTCTTCCCCCCTCCCTCGTGTCTCTTCCCCCCTCCCTTGTGTCTCTTCCCCCTCCCTCGTGTCTCTTCCCCCTCCCTCGTGTCTCTTCCCCCCTCCCTCGTGTCTCTTCCCCCCATTTCCCTCCCCTGTGTCTCTCCCCCATCCTCTCCCTCCCCTGTGTGTCTACCCCTTCCTCTCCGACTCCTGTGTGTCTCCCCCTCCCCTGTTTCTCTTCCTCTCTCCTCTCCCTCCCCTCTGTCTCTCCTTCCTCCTCTCCATCCCCTGTGTCTCTCCTCCCCTCCTCTCCCTCCCCTGTGTCTCCCCCCTCCTCTCCCTCCCCTGTGTCTCTCCCCCTCCTCTCCCTCCCCCTACTCTCCCTCCCCTGTGTCTCTCACCCTCGTCTCTGTCTCCCCCCTCTTCCTCCCCTGTGTGTCTCCCCCCTCCTCTCAATCTCCTGTTTCCCTCCCCCTCCTCCTCCCCTGTGTGTCTCCCCCCTCCTCTCAATCTCCTGTTTCCCTCCACCCTCCTCTCACTCCCCTGTGTGTCTCTTCCTCCCTTCTCACTCGCATCTGTTTTCCTCTTCTGGGTGGCCGCTCTTGCGCGCTCCCTGCCGCAATGTGCATGCGGGGGGGTTGCGGCAATTCGGAGTTGTCAAACCACGATTTGTCGCAAGCGTGACGACAAATCGCAGTTTGACAACTATTATATGTGATATGCATGTATATGTATGTGTATATATAATTGGTGAGTTGTAGTGCCTTAACGGCTCGCCTCGCTATACGTTCGACAATTATCATATGTTTTTTTTATATATTGTCCAATACAAAAGGTATCAAATTATATTGCAATATATATGTATAACCAATCGTTGTGGGACTACATATTAAGTATCCTATTTCAGAGAACGCTGAATATTACAAACTTGAGATACATTGGTCTTACTAGTAGAACGTCATGTAACCAACAGTTTAGAAAAATGTCATCTCCTCTGGTGAACACAGGATTCAGGGCAACATGCGGTCGATGGTTAATTATTTTTGCTTAAGATATGAATTATTTTTCTTACAGCGCTCAATATCCCATGACATGGTGTCATCAGTAGTCAGTGTAGGAGAGATCAGAACCCCTAATAACAGATTTCTGACAGTTAGTTCCCCTTACCTGTCCAAGACATGTCATCTGTGCTCATGAGCTCCTCATCGCAACAAAGACGACAGAAGGAAAATGCCAATTCCTGAGTTTGAGGTAGAGCTTTGCCGGGGTTTGACATTTCAGCAGAAGAGCAGTTTGAGATGCATAATTTTTCATCAGGGACCCAGCTGCCATCTTCATAGAAGCTTTCTCCTCCTCAAATGACAGGACAAGGTCAAAGGTGCATTACTTAATTCAAAGTGATATTATGTGTAATGCTTCTGAAAATGATGTACTAATCTAAGCAGACATTCATAGGCAATTTATCTGGTAGACAGTCAGATTATACATTAGAATTCTGCTAATTGAAATTATATTTATTATATACATGGAACAATAAAAAACATCTACTATTAGAAAGTGGATTATTTATATATATTTATATATATCTTTGTCGAGTCAGAGGCAATACTTAATGACTCGACAAAGAGAGGATCATCTCTCGAAAGCTTGTCATGAAAACTATGAATATGTCTGTCCAATAAAAAAGGTATCACTATATACTGCAAGACTCTGATTATTCATATATATACAGAGAGATGAGGGGGGAATCTATGTGTAGACTTACATTATACAGTATATATATATATATATATATATATATATATACATTTATGTAGTCATTATTTATTTATTATATTTATATGCATTTATTAGTAATTTTGCTGCTTTGGAATCTACCATTTTGCTTTATGCTTTCCATCTTCATGATGTGAAAGGAGACTTTCAATGCAGCGGAAACTTCTATAGCTGCA
Organism: Discoglossus pictus; assembly: GCA_027410445.1. Lineage (NCBI taxonomy): Eukaryota > Metazoa > Chordata > Amphibia > Anura > Alytidae > Discoglossus > Discoglossus pictus. The sequence goes on from CM050170.1 coordinate 126,075,750, forward strand.
GTAGGAATGTGACATCTAAAACTTCCATCACTAATGCAAAGTTCATCGGTTTACATGGACACACCCTCCTGAGAGCTGTCAGAACCACCCAATAAATACAAATTGCTTATGAGTAAAATATGTAAAAAAAAAAATTCTTTGAAAGAACCACAAAAGTAATCTTTTATATGTGCTCTGCGTGGAAAAAGTGTTTTAATTTTGAAAATTTATGCTGATATCATAGTTATGATCAATTGAAGTCAGGCTATTTCATTGTGTTGCCTCTGCCTGAATGAGTAATGAGTTCTCTACCACAAGGAACATAGTGAATAAATAATTAGAATCAGGTGTAGACCATTTGAATGAGGTAATTGCTGAGTCACTGTAATGACTTATTTTTTATACTAGCTGCTATAATATAATAAAGTCTGTGGCATAAAGCTCGTTTCTGCATTTTGTGGAGATGTTACTGGGTTCAATTCCCACCAAAAGTGATTTTTTTTCTTTGCTTTTTAAAAAATCAGAAATATGTTCATCAGGATAAAGCCTCATATGTGAATATGACTTAACTGTCTTATTTTTTATGTGTTTTTTTTCTTAAACAATTGGATAATTATGTGAACTACTTATATAAAAAAATACACACATATATTAAATAACTCGTTCACATAATTTTTCAATAAATATGTAGTTTAAATAGTGAAATTAATTTATTTTAAAACTTATATGTAAAAGGTGTGTGGTGAGTGAGTTTCATAAAATGTTTTCATTAGTAAGTCATTGGTTCCAAATCAATGGCTTCCACTTGTTTTATTTTTTAAATAATGTATTTATTAACACACATATGACATATGATATAAAGGCAAACCCCACTTAACGCTACCATGATGAGCTCTGATTCACTATAGCATATTTTCAGTTCTTATTCCCCGCTCTGTGATAAACCTCTCTCTATAGAGCGTTTTTTGAGCGCCAAACATCGTTGGGCTATTTAAATCCTTTCTTAGCGCTGTCAGATTCGCCATAGCACTGTTTAACATAGCCCTCCTGCATGCAGGAATGCACATGGAGCGCTTAACAGGGTATTCCTGTATATATTATACTAGCAGGTAGCCCGTCAAAAATGACGGGGCAATGAAATTGTAAGGCTGGCAATGTTGGTTGCCATACAATGTGAGGATTTTGCTCCTTGTTGTTTTTTTTTTCTCCAAAGGCCCACGTGCCTGGCGTTAATGTAAGTGTTACTGTTTTCTCCTGGCAGTGTAGAGCCTCGTTTTCATGCTGTTTCGGAAATTTTGCGTCAAATATCAGTGTAATTTGCTTGCAACCTCACTCCCAGGCTTCCTGTGTCTCTGTACACCCCCCACCCCCGTGCTGTGTGTGAGTGTGTTCTAATTTTGTGTACATTATTTATTTTTTGGGTGGGTTTTTAGGGTTATGCACTCAGCGACTGCTTCCTGCTGCAAGGCTTGCATATGTGACAGCACTGCTGGCTGCAATGAACGCCTTCGGCTCTCATTGCAGCACGTTGCGCGCCTTTAGAAACAAGTGTGACAACAAATCGTAGTTTGACAACTATTATATGTGATATAAATAAATAAGTAAACATTTTAATTAAAAAACAAGTGGATGGCAGGGGAATTGAACCTATGACTTACCAATTTAACAAATCTTTTAAACTGATTGCTTACCACTGCACCACCATAGTCTGCTTATAAAGTGAGTCTAAATCCCCTAATACAATGTATAATAGTTACAGACCCCAGCCTTATTATTTATACAGTTTCTTGTGGGATGGCTTCAAGGGCTAAACTGAAATGACAATATCTAAGTCAATTCATGATCAATTTTAAGAATGTAAACAGGTTTTCCACTTGTTTGTCCACCCTCTTACTGATGGTGCAGAGTGCATATGGCAACTTTTGCGGTCATTTAATATGTTCACTTATTCAAAAGACACTATAGATAATAAATTGACCACAGTGTTCCTCTATTGTAAGGTGATGGAAAAAACATTTCTGGCACATTACATTGCTATGGCATGGGTACTCTCCTCTTGGCAAAAAATTGCTAAAATGCGACAGACTAAACAAAATGTTACCCAAACTGTTTTCCATAGTGCCAGCTTCTTTAGGTTTGTTTTGGGATTCCACATACATATTACCCCAAAAAATGTCCTGTGCTCTCTGAGCAAAGCTGGAATAAGGGGTGTGTTTTCTGACCTCTGTAGCTTTGCCTGCAATAAAGACTTTTATCAGGACAGCAGCAAATGACTCCTATCAGTAATCCCCCCTTTGCAGATTCTTTCCCACCCCCTACACCAAAGGGTAGGCAAGTATGGTCCTGGAGAGCCACACACAGGCTAGAATTTGAGTATGTCCCTGCTGCATACATGCAAACTATCGCTTCTTCCTGATTGACTCACCTGTGCACAGAAGGAAAATCCTCAAATCCGTGCCTGTGTGTGGCCCTCCAGGACTGAACTTGCCTACAGATCTTGCCAGGAGAAGTCCCAAACACTAAATGCCTGGCGTCTTACTGTCCATGAGGTCACAGAGAGTCGGAAATGACTGAACGACACTCAAAAAAAAAAAGTTAGTAAGCCAAGCTTAAAAGCACTTCTTTATAATATAAGGTATATATGATTAAATACTTATACATGTAGGTATATTATATATCGTGTATAAACCTTCCATATCCCATGTATATGGTCATTTGTATGCCTCTAAATGCTGCCTGATTAAGTACGTATTCAAGGTCGTCACGTGCGTTGACATTGGAATATGAACTGGTTTCACCTGCATAAAAAGGAATATTTTCTCGTCTTTCAGCCCAGCCATTTTGTCGCGGCGCTATGTCTTGTTAATGATATATAACAGCGAGTTTCTGGCACATGAAAGTCTTCTATTCATTCTTATCCTGGGCTACAGTTAATGATTCAACTCAGGGCTACAACGTTCAGCATGTCTCACTATCCGTCCGCCATCTTTTTTATGCATAACCGTACTGTAGTACAGTATATTAGATTAATTAAATAGAGCTTGCAGAGAAGCAACTTCTCAGTACTGTCAAGATTTCAATTTTATGTTAAATATTTTTTAAAGGCCAGACCCTTAAATCTCAGGGGCTGAACCGTGCAGTGAGCTGTGAATGTAACCATAGGCTAACTGCTAATGATAAGGAAAAGAGCCCACGTTGAGGCATCTGTAATACAGTTATTGGATTACGCCATCAATCACTGGTCTCCCAGAGGAGCCGGCAAAGGAGACAAAACACTGAAAAGGGAAATTAGGACTGGAAAGCCTGACTGGAATAAGATTTTCTACCATCCTTATCATTTAACTGACCTGAATCTCACAAGCATCATAATGAGATGCCAAGGATTTTATGTCTGTGGAGCCAGAAATATTTGCATAATCTAGAAATACTACCAAGATCTCCTCTAATTAACAACAACAGCTATACATTGGGATAAAGGGTGAATTTAATTCAATATATATTCATATTATTGTCTATATCCAGTATATGTATAAAGCTACTGTTGGCAGATATTTTTCTGTATAGTTTTTTGAATAATTAAATATGCTTTATAAAAAAACAAAAAACAAATAAATCATTAAACAAAAATGACCTGCCCATCTTGGGTGACAGTATATGGTATCGCTCAAAGCTTCACTGAGGTACAAAAGCCCCATCACCACGACAAGGAGTATGGAATATTTAGAGGTAATATGTAAAAATAAGAGAAAAAAGGGAATAAATTAAAACTTAACTTTTAATGTGAATGTACATATTACATAAATGTTAAAGTAAAATCACAGTAGAGGGCTTCATCCTACTTACCCTGCATGTTTTAGCTCACAGCCTCATTGAAGTACACAAGCCCCTTCACCCTAATAAGGTAGCGATCCAGAAGGGTTATAAATATATATATATATATATCACTTAACCAGAATTCAAGCAACCAGAACGCTCAAGCAACCAGAAAAAAAAATTGAATATTGTACCTTAAATAAAAAATGTATTTTACAGGGCTCAACAAATGCCAGGTTGTCATGCCACAAAATGCTTACAGGCACCTAGATTACATCCACTGTAATGCACCCACTGTAACTTTTATCTAAAACTTTTATCTAAAACTGCAAGTGGTCTCAGACCATATTAATCTCCAGTCCTTATTTGTTGTTTATGATAGCTTTATTTATATATTAAAATCTATTTAAATTCCCTTGGTGTTTTACCTATTTTTTTTTTATTCAGATGCACCTGTATTTACAGTATATTAATGAGCAATAGATACAAAGTATTAATAGTGCAATTTTAAAACTCATTGACAACATATACACCAACAATTGAATTCAAATAAAAATCAGTATTAATTTCATCATTGGTAATTGTCACCAATTAATTACAATACTTTTTTTTATGAAACTAATTTGTTTTTTATCAATTAATTTCCTATTTATATATTTTTTATTTTCTAAATTTTGAATTTATTATTTAAAACAACAAAAGTAGCCAATTAGTCTCAGAAAGGAGTTACTAACGTTGTAGACTCATAAACACTAGCAGTCTTATTAAATTTCGTTTTGGCCAATTCTAAAGGGGTCTATATAAGCACAGAGCATATTGTTTTTTACAGAAGTTTTTAATTAGTGAACTTCTATCCAAAAGCAAGGTCTTCACTAACTAAAAACTTCTGTAAAAAAAATATGCTCTGTGCTTATATAGAGCCCTTTAGAATTGGCCGTATCGCAATTTAATAAGGCTGATAATTTATAAAGATAGTTTAAAGGGAAAATCTTTGATTTTCACATTATGGAGTTTTTATTAATATCTCCTCAATTCATTCTTTTTGAATAGAACTCAAGACATTAGCATGGTCCAGAATAATATTTTCTGCATGTTAGAGGCCAAAAGATTCAAAGGTCAACTTCGAAAATAGGTTATCCTATCTGTATGGTCGAACGACCACTACCACATACAATACTGATTCTCCTCTATCAGACGCCTTCATAATCCATGCAACTTCCAGATAGCTTTAATGGTCTATTCATAGCTTAAAATATACAGCTCCTCTTACTAGAACATTATTGTGGCCCTTTAAGTTTTTTCCAATTGATTTTCTTTTTCTGTCTAGGAATTGTATTGGGTTAAGTACTAATTTAGTGAAGATGCTGAGTGTGTACCACGGCAATCATTCCTCACAAATAACACATTTGTCTAAAAATTGAATTGCTTTATCTCTTAAACTGTTTATTCCCAACTATCCTTTGTATGAAGCTCTCAACTGGCAATTGTTCCCCTGTATTGTGCTCATTGTTAGGCCGCATTAGTATGCACGATATGGTGGATTGCCAATTACATTATGTCACATAAATATGCTGCATCTTTATTAGGCTATTTCTTGTTTCAGTTTATTCTTCTAATATTTTTTCCTACGTAGACACAAGATTCAATAAATAGAGAAAATGTTCTATTTTGGACAAGCTCTGTAGTTTATATGTCCTAATACCTGGCTTAGTATTTTATGAGACGGGATGAGTTTGAATCTCTATTGATACTGGCTGAATGTTGCTTTAGACTTGGCATAGAGAATATAGTACACTGTGCTGGAGCTACTGCTGGCGCAGTAGGTGCCAATCACCAGGACCTATAACAGGGGCCTCTGCTACGGATAGTAAATGAGGAATCTTAATTTATTACGTGAGGATGGCAGATAATTCCCCTTCTGGATCTCTACCTTGCGTGGTGAAGGGGCTTGTGTTCTTCAATGAAGTTGTGAGCTATACCATGTAGGATCACCCAAGATGGACAGGTCATAGCAGAGAGGTCAGATGAATCACGGTCCTCTGGAGAAGGAATTGGCAACCCCACTATAGTTTTCTTCCCAAGAAAACTTTATGGATAAACACAATTGCAGTCATAATGATTGTGCCTGGTGTGCTGTGGTCCATAGGGTCATGGAGATTTGGACACAACATAATTTCAAAACAATAACATTGCAGATAATTACTTTATAGAAGGGTGATTTGATCATCATAGAGGTGGTCTGATCATCTACGTATATTTATATTGCCCCCAAGGGGTGGATAGATAAGTGGCAAGGGGCCCAAAATTATTTTGCACAGGGACCATCCATTCACTAGCTCCACCATTAATAGTACTCTGTTGGAAACTGAATGGGGTACCAATACACATTATATAATTATATATTATAGTTTATTTACAGAAATATATGTGTCCAATGGAAATGTTGAGAAAAATGTGTATACCAGGAACTGTATGCACTACTTAAAGGGCAATTGTACTGTTAAATAAATGTATATGTTTGAAAAATTTGAGTCTAATTATGAAGGAAACTGTCCTAAAACTAGATTTGAATTAGATAAAAATACATGTTTATGCCTCTGCTGGACCCTGGAGTGATCCATGATATGTAGCTGGAGTTGTGTGTGTGTGAGGGAGTTTACATTTCTATAGAGCTGAGGTTGTATCTAATGATAATTCCCAATTCTGGATCTGTAAGGGGGAAGGGGTGTGGTATTAGTTTCAGTTTTATCTTTTTTTCTGCCAGTTCCCTCCTTCCACTCCTCTACCTTCACTGATAGCTACAAAATCTCCTCTCCATTATCCAGCTCTCAGGATTTAATGTAACCTACACAAAATGGATTCATGTACCCATAAAAGTCTTAAAAATGTTTTTTTTTTTCCCAAACAATATTTATACATACTTAACAAACAGGTGTCCTTTTTCTTGAACTATAGTGGTCCTTTAAAGGAACTCTGTCCTAACAAAAAGTGTTTATTTAGTTATACTTAAGAGAATGAAAAACCCATTTTTTTTTAAAGTGAACCATTCTGAACATATTCAGTATTGTTTGAGCCACATTAATATGTACAGGTGCAGGTGCCGGATACCAATTAGTAGCTTTCATGTTCTAATTAATATTGCAGTCTTCTTGGTTGCCTCTATGAGCCAAAGTTATTATGAACTTAGATCGGCTCCACAACACCAATCAATGACTCTGTGCCTCAAATTAGCATAGGGAGCCACACATTACCATACAGGAGCTTCACAAACAATGCTATATATCTCAGTAATTATTTACTGTAGAGAAAATGACTAATGCAACGTATAGCCCATTTTTAATGCCCTTTAACATGAAACAATTGTGTTCTTGTGGTGACAGTGTCTCTTTAAACTGTATAATCATTTAAACGTTATCCCTCTCCAATAGATTTAGTGGAATCTAGGTGACAATATATTTTGTAAATATTACATGTTATAAAAGAAGGACAAAAAAATGTCCATCATCATGAAATCAAAACTGAATACAATACTTTCAAATAAATACGATGGGGTTCCCTGGTGGTCCAGTGGTTAAGATTCAGTGCTTTCACAGCTGCGATCTGGGTTCAATTCCAGTCAGGGAACCAAGAGGTCACACCACCCTGAAGCCGAGCATGGTTGTGCCTGGTCAGTATTTGGATGGGAGACCACCTAGGAATACCAGGAGCTGTATGCTATGGCTCACTGGAGAAGGGACTGGCAACCCACTCCAGTATCATTGCCATGAATATCAAGTGGATCAACATGACCTTGGACATAAAGATGTGCCTGGTATGTTACGGTCCACGAGATCACAGAGAGTCAGACACGACTCAATGACTCAAAAAATAATTAAATATTTTAAATACTTTGCGGTCCTTTAAGATTAGCATCCAAAAACGAAATTATACAAATACTGATTGTGGCTATATCACTGACTCCAAAAACAAACAGCAAGCATTAACCGACTAGAAAAAAAGAAAATATTCAGAAAGGGCAACATTTCTTATGCTATTTTGGAACAAATTTTACAGTAATTGGAAACCATGCACAGAATATAATACTTTAGATTTAACAACATTTTGGTGCTAATCTTCCCCTTTTATATGAGATTACAAATAAGATATAGAGGAGTGATTTTATAAAATGAATAGATTTTCATTTATTACATTTAATAACATTTTTGCACTGTTATCTTTTATGTTTATGCATTATTATTTGTATTTGTTTATGATTTTATAAAAAAAACAAAAATAAAATATAAGTAAAAAAAAAAAAAAAGATTAACATAGTAGTCAGTCCAAGGAGGCCATTCTACACCTAAGGAGAAAGTAAATGTAAGATTTCATAACCATTAAGAAAGTCAAGAAACAGGCTGATGTATATTTACCAGGAGCATAAGAGAAATATATATTCCACCAATCTACAATAAAATACATGGAAGAATGCCCCAGGGAGTGGAAAGTCCTGAATAAATACATAACATATCATAGTTGGTTGTACATATCTGATGTCATTTTAGAAGTATCTATATATTTAAGGGGTCAAATATCCCCACGGCTATGTGGTTAACATCAGGTTCACAAGTCCCTTATCACTCGGCTGTGCTGGGGTCTTTGTCACAGAGCAGTGACATACTGTAAGAATTATACCCAATGCCTATCAGTGTTTTATGTACATTGGCATTCACGGCAGTGCGCTCTGACCTGGAATAGTCTGGCTATTTCACCTGAATGCTAACTAGTCCTGGTCATAATGTTATTATGGGTAGTGGTTGGGCTAGTGAATGGAGGGAGCCAGTGCAAAAAGTAAATAAATTGGGAGCCTTTCTCGGCACATAAGGACAGGGGGAGCGATAGAGCAGAGAAAAGGGATGGAGATTGGGAGAGAACGGGGAAGAGAGAAGGAAGGAGAGAGACATTGAAACAGGAGTGAAAAAGTGAAGGAAGAGAGAAAAACATGGGAAGAAGATACAGAGGAGGGGAAAGTAAAGTTGAAGAAATGAGAAGAGTGAAAAGGAGGAGAGAGGAGGATAGAAATGAAAGGAGAAAATGTAAGGTATAGAGGAGGCATAGAAAGGTAGAGACAGGTAAGTAATTGAGAGGGGGAAAGGTGGAAAGACAGGGAGAATGGTCAAATAAATGGGGAGAGCAGGAAAATACTGAAAAGTAGAGGAGATAGAGGTGATAGAAAATGTGAAGAAAAATGGTGAATGGGAGAGATGCAAAGAGAAGGTGGAAAGAGGATAGTGGACGTACATGGGGGCAAAAGAAATAGAGCAAAGGGAAGCGAGAAGAGAGGGCAGGGAGAGATTTGGCAGAGAGGAGGAAGTTATGGAGAAATCGAGAGAAAAGGAAGAGAATGAAGGGAGAGCGGGAGAAAAGAGTGGAGAGGAAAGATGAGGGATGGAGAGAGAAGGAGAAAAGATAGAGAATGGGGAAAGAGAGGAAGGAGATAGGAGGAGAAGTGGAAGAGAGAAAAAAGGGAAAGAGAAGAGGGAATGTGCAGTGGGAAAAATGATGGAAGGAGACATGAGGGGGACAAAAAGGGAGGAGGGGAGAGAAGATGAGAGTGAGAGATGATGTAATGAGGGAAACTGATAAAGTAGAGCGAGAAGAGTGGGAAAAGGGGGCAATAGGGAGACTAGAATATAAGGGAAGAGAAGGGTAGAAAAGAAAATTGAGAAAGAATGAGAGAAGAGAAAATGGGTAGAGAGGGGGAGAAACAGGAAAGGAAAATAAAGAAGGAATTGTGAATGGGGCTGAGAAAATGAAGGGGGAGAGAAAAAAGGGGGAGAGTAAGAGAATGGAAACCTATCAAGAGAAACTTGCTTCTGCCTACGTTTCAAAATGTTTCTGAAGTAGGACATTGTGTGATCATTAAACAAGCTCCTCAGTGCTAAGCTCTTGTCTGTGTCTTTATTACTCCAGGCACATGGACTTGCCTGGGGACACAATGTCCTCCACTATTGGTCTAGGTTTAGCCTCCAAGTTACAGCTTCTGGCCACAATTTCCTCCAGGCACAGTTCATGGTCTTGTGAGAGACTGCATGCTAGGCCTTACCAGTCAGAGTGACACAGTGGATGATATTGAAATGGTCCTTCCAGAACTCTGTCAGTGTCAACTCAGTATCCAAGGTCACATCAAAGCACCTCTGGAAGAGGACCTTGGCATACAGTTTCTTAAAGTTTGAAATTACCTGCAGGTCCATGGGGTGGAGCAGAAGAGTTGTGTTAAGGGGCAAGGCCTTCACAGTTCTAAAATTAAAGTCCTCCAGCAAATTGTCCTCCAAGCCTGGAGGGTGAACAGGAGCATTGTCCATTATTAACAGAGCCCTCATAGGCATTTATTTTTCCTGTAAATATTTTTTGCAGTGGGGCCAAACACTTTGTTCATCCATTCGATGAAGAACTGTCTGGTTACCCTATCTTTGCTCTTGCCCTCCACATTACACTTAAATTGCTTTTTATAACATTTTATTTTTTGAAAACTCTTGGGTTAGCATTATGATAGACTAAATCCCCACTCGCATTCCCACACACCAGCAGAGTTAGCATGTCCTTAATTGGTTTGTGCCCTGGCAATGTTATCTATTTTTAAGTGATGTATGTTCTATTAGGAATTTTCTTCCCAAATAAACCAATCTTGTCACAGTTGAAGACTTTACATTGACTCTACATTGTATCCAAACTCCCTGACAAAGGAATCACTAGCCTTCTTTGAACTCATGAAGTAAGCACAAGCTATACTTTGGTCCTTATAGGCACAGGCTACACTTTGGTTCTTGTAAGCACAAGCTACACTTTGGTTCTTGCAATCACAAGCTACACTTTGGTCTTTGTAAGCACAGGCTACACTTTGGTCATTATAAGCACAGGCTGCAATTCAGTTCTTATAGGCACAAGCTGTACTCAGGCTCTTGTAAGCACATACTGCTTGTGGGTTCTTGTTAGCACAAGCTACATAATGCCACAGTAGTTTATTAAACTTCCTAGAAAGACAGGTACAGATGGATCACTGTACATCATAAAAAATGGTAAAGAAAATGTTTAAGAAGTATTAACAATTGCATTGCATCAAGTACAGGTCTGCATTGCAGTCTCTTCTTCACGCTCCCACCAAATACTAAGAGATAATATGTAAGTGAAAAGAAGCAAAAGCTAATTGGAATTTAAAAGCCTGACACAAAAATGTATTCCATCAGGCTCATCAAATACATTTAGTATCTTTCTATATTTCATGCCGTCTAGAAATAATGACACCTGCAATTCTTCATACAATACTCGGGTAAGTGGATAGATAACTTGTTCTTACTTGAAAAGCAAAACAAATTTCACCAGTTTAATCTCAATCTTAGAAAAAGAATCACAGCCTGCTCTGTAGTATTTTGTGTTTAAGCTACTTTTTTTTTTTAGAAAGTCTTCTGGCATGTTTCCTGGGAGCTAAATATTGACAGGCATGCCGTAGCAAGTGGAGACAAGCTTGTTGAATGAACACAACTTAAATCCCTACATTGACAGTGTTGACCTAAACTCTAATAATTATTTAACTAAACTTACATTTACCTTTGTAGAAGATGTTATCTGCTGAAAGGAGAGAGAGAAAGTGAGAGAAAAAAAAACGTTAATGAGATTGGGGCTCAATAGTGGCCGAAACAGCTGTAAATAGTGAGAAGAAAAGCTAAACACCAGTCTAGGAGAAATCCTTTGTATACAGTATTTCAGGAAACAGAACTTGGCAGCCAATGTGCTTGTATGAAGTTTGTCTGCCAGTCATGGGCTGCTATTTGTTGTTTTTGATTGGTCATTCAGTCGTGTCGGACTCTCTGTGACCCATTTACTGCAGCACACCAGGCAAATCTTTTGTTATGTCTCTGGTAGTGCTTATCCATAAGGCTTTCCTGAAAAAGATACTGGAATGGTTTGCCAGTTCCTTCTACAGTTGACCATGATTTGTCTGACTACTCTGCTGTGACCTGCCCATCTTGGATGACCCTACATGGTATAGCTGACAGCTTCATCGAAGTACACAAGCCCCTTCACCATGACAAGGTAGCAGTCCAGAAGGGTGGTGGGCTATTAATAGAGATTTATTAAAGCTCATTGGCTGACAGAGCCAAGCCCGAAGTACTTGTATTTTAGTGTTTACTTCATATACAGCTCAGACAGCGCTATGGGGAATTAACGAGATTTGGTGCTCAAGAAACACAATATCGCAAGGTGTACCACTAAGCGTGGAATTAGAGGTGATAAGAGTGCTATAGTGTAGTGGATAAGCACTAAGGGGGTAGCGTTAAGCAGGGTATGACTATAAAATGGATAGATGCTGATATAGACTAATTTTAAGGAGTATATATATATATATATATATATATATATATATATAATTAATACATTTATTGGCCTGGTATCTTATGTTTATTGCATACAAAATCCCAAACAAGCAAAATCTTAAATCTGATTTATTATAACCTTTAGTAATTCTAAATATATGAAATGTGTGTTACTATGAGTCTTAATATAGGCTGCTTTGCACTATACATTTTTATTTTTTATATATCGATGTATAATCCTTTGTATGGGAACACAGGAGTTTGCCTACTGCCCTATACATCACTCTTTATATCATAAGGCCCCAGTAGACTAATAACCCAATGGCTAGCAATAAGTAAATTTATAGCTCATGCTGTGTATTCTATTTAGTCTGTCTAAAAAACAGCAGTGCACATTAGTTGTTATTTTGCTCTCACCTCCAAATGAGTGTTCCTCCGCAGGGTATAGCAGAAAGTCATCACCCATTTCTGTTTTATATTTGATGTGGTCGTGTTCGAAAAAGCACCATGATCAACGGTCCCCTCACTTCTTCTATTACCAGTTTAAAATAAGGAAATTTAAGAGACCCGGTAGCCCATTTCTAAGAAAACTATTTCACAACTGACATACAGAACGTAAAAAGTTATCTTTAGCAATTTATAAAAATACATTTCTTTTGCAGTGTTTTTCAGAAATGTAATCTAAACTGATGGACAGAGAAGGAATTTCCGAACAGATCTTTTTAGAGAAGGGTGGCCATTTAAAATCTTATTCTGAGTCTACAGTATGCGATTTCCATTTGCTTTCCATTAGGAAAGAGTTTTTCTTTATATAGAAATAAATCCATGAAATAGTAGTGATGCATAGACTAACAGGGTTTGTAGCCTAGGGGAAAAAAGTCTTAAATAACCTTGAAAAAATAATGCATGCTTTTCCCCTTACACATTAGTTGCTAGTGGCTCCAATCCGTGGCATGTTGAACCCAACTATAACCTAGAGATTGAGATCATGTAGACATTGCTGTAACGGAACCCATCACTGTTTTACCCTGTTTTATGGTCATTTAATTATTATGGTTAAAATATGATCCTACTGTTATACTGTATGTATGTTGGTTTATGCTCTGCAGAATATTAGCCCAGACTATTGCAGACCTTGGCATAATAGATAATCCTATTACAAGGGATCCTCATAAGCAAGAGAGGTCCATTGTGTGAAGTGTTCACATTGTGAAAGATGGAACAAAGACAAGGATTATCTTATCAATGTCTGTTATTGTATCAAAGTAGCCGGCTAGTCCCTGGGAGGTGTGACCCCACCTATTGTTCTCTCTATGTGTACTGTGTGGCCAAATATGGGCATGTGTATTACCTGTGGAAAGAGATGTGTATATATATTTCTGTAAAGGTAAAGACAGTATTCTTTGACTCCCAATTGAGTGTCGTCCAATATGGGTGGTCTGGGCTTCTGAGACTGCGCAGTGCTTCTATATGGATATTTAACGGTATACCAGCGGAGATATTGGACTTCGTGTTCCAACTCCGTTACAATTGCCTTCTGTTTTCTATACAATATTCAATGAGGTAACATGTGTGATATGATGGGAGGGACTAGCATGTCAGAGCAAAGAATAAAACATGGATATATCAACTCTAGAAGACATATTTGTGAATTGGGGAGCAGGCAAAAGATTAGGCAGTGGTGCCCAAAACATTAGATCTCAATTGTCCAGTAGATTTCAAAGCGTCTAAAGGAACAAACCATGTTTAACCTTCATAGACACCCTGTGTCAAGAGATCCTAATTTCCTTTGAAAATTGTGTTCTTGGTACAGGTGTGTGAGAGAAGTAGACACAACATCTATGTTTTGCAAGATGTTTGAATGTGACTGTAATGGATATTCAACACAACGCTGGTTGATCTTGTTTAGATGGCTTCCAAAACAGTAGATACCGTATTACACAGAAACATTGATTTTGACGGCAGGAAATAAAATCCCCCATCCCACTTGCCTATTATATCTACCCAATGTTTGGCTTAATTAAGCCTCAGCAGTGCTTTATGATTGTGCAGACATGCTTTAAGGGCCATTTAATACCGCACAATTTGGACCACATCAAAGTAAAGATGTCTTAAAGGATGTTGAAATATTCTTTTACATTTTTGAAAAACATGTATTTTTACTGAGATTTCAATAAAGTAAAGTCTGTGTTTACATGAGTCCCTGACTGCCCACTCCCAGACATGCAGCTTCATCTCCATGTAGTGAGTAAAAGAAAAATATAATAATAATTAACCCTCAACAAATCAATGTGTGCAGAGCATGGAATGCTGGAATCAGCCAAACAGGTCATTTACGGGTTAACTTTCAGTGCCTTCCTGAGTTCAAGAATTTTTTTTTTTTATTAATCACCACCCTCACTGCATGCCTATATGATATTAATCATGAAACTGTCAGTAGGCAGGATAGACTATTTCTGTAAACAGACTTAAAACTTTTTTCCTGTTTGCCTTCCTCTCAATTAATTACCAATTAAAAAAATAATCTGCATATTGCAGACCAGAGGAGATCTAAAAAGAGTGAACTTGATGGACTAAAATATTTTTTTCAACCTCAATTACTATGTAACCATGTAACTTTTGCATTTTTTTTTTAGCTTTTATTAGTGTAATTCCCCTTCTGGATCGCTACCTTGTCATGGTGAAGAGGCTTGTGTACTTCACTGAAGCTATGAGCTATACCATGTAGGGCCACCCAAGATGGGCAAGTCATAGCAGAGAGGTCAGACAAATCACAGTGCACTGTAGAAGAAACTGGCAACCTACTCCAGTATCTTTACCAAGAAAACTATACGCAACCAGAAAAACAGACAGATATGCCTGCCTTGCCGCGTCCATATAGTCACCAAGAGTCGAACACGACTGAAGGACTGAACAACAACATTTAGTGTAATTAAAAAATAGATAATTTTAACATACAATCTTGTGTTCTTTCAAATCATGAAGAACACTTACAGTGAGGTAAATGGCCCTTTAAATTCCTTAACTGTGTTCCCCTCTACCACTTCCACTGAAAGGCTTGTTACTTCTCTGCAATTATTTCTGTAAAGTAGTACTCACAACATTCCACCTTCTAATTTCAAATCATGACCTATTTTTCTTGTATTCCTCTTTTTCTCGAATGTACTTCTCTCTTGAACTTTTATTAAATCTTTAATATATTTGAAGGTTTCTATAATATTCCTCCTCTGGCATCTAAGGTATATTCACTAATATAAATATACATTTTTAATACCTTTTTATTGTTTTGCAATTTTCATTCCTGTGTAGGTTTTGGCTCATTTGATAACCTGCTTTGATCTCCTATGTTAGGTTTTATCTATTACCCTATCCTCCTATGACTGAGTTTGTTTCTGTGTTCTGTAAGGTACTTTTTTATTTACAAATGGCTGCCAGATCTTTAGAGTACTAGATTCTCTTTTCTTTTACTTTTCAAGGTAGTATCTAAAGTTGCCTGTTTCAAATGTTGTCACTGTTTCTCCACTCAACTCAAAATGTATTGTTATGCCAAGGTATTGCTTGAGTGTTTTTGCTTGTTAGAGATCTTTCAAAAACCTAAAATGTTTGTTTTTGTGTAGTTAGACACAGCTTTTTCTTGTATACTAAACCATACTGACCAGTGATCACTGGACCCTAAGCTCTCACCTATAGATATATCTGAAACTATATTGGTGTTTGTATTTAAATATAGTATAGATTCCTTGCGAGTAGGCACCTTAACTAATTGCGTAAGTGATGCCGCTTGTAATGAATATAGTTCTACCTGGGTGATCCATCAGTAGGAATTTCCCAGTCCACATCTGGCAACTTTAAATCTTCTATTACAATTACTTTTACCTTCATTAATATTTGTATTATTTATCCTACTAGTGCTTTGTCCAATACCTTTCTTGGTACCTCTTTTACTATAGACTGAGTACCTCAGTGAGTGGCAACAGAAAAGGGACAAAGCAAGGATGAAAATAAGTGAAAACAAATAAGAGTAAGGCAGGAAGATGATAGATATAAAGGAGAAAAAATGGTTATTAAAGGGAAACAAGTGGAGAGAAAAACAAAGAAAGAGTTGACAACACCAGGAACTTAAATAAAATGATTCATATAGGAAATAAACACAATTATGAAAAAAAAGGATGAGCAGTTGAAGGGAAAGTCACTAAAGAAGTGAGGGTATTAATGGATCTAACCGACCATAAAAAACATACATTTCTAATCCTCATGGACCAGTTTTATGTGACTGCAATATTTTGAAAACTGGGTTGAACACAGTTGATTTAGTTGGTCATGCCAATGATTTAGATGGAAGCACAAAATGATGAGATAACAGGTTGTGCATTTCAAGTTAAGTAAATCAAATATACTTACAAAGCACATAAAAAAACACTTAAACAGCTGCCAGTTCTTATGAAATAAAGGAAACAGGACCATAAAACATCTGACCTTTCCTAACAGAACCATAGACTCACTGTGACCAAATTCAAATTGAAAATACACAGATGGGGACAGCTCTACGTTCTTAAAATTAAATAATATAGAGAAAAAATGTGTTTTTTTATCAGTAAATTATCAATATATTAAAAACACAAAAAGAGCATAAAACTTTAGGATGGGAGGATGGGCATGAAAAGTATAGGATGTCAGTGGAAATACATACATTACCTACAAAATTGTGATAACCAAATAACTGAAATATACATTATACATATATACAATGTAAACTAAATATGCATATATAAAACATGCATTAATGTTTCAGTCATATATTTAAAATATACTCTTTTGAAGAACTACACTTGAAAACAGGCAAAATATTTTAGATAAAAATATAATACTGTGTTTAGTTAATTTAAATACAATTATGTTACAGTATAATCTACTATTTTGTTATATTCTGATCAACGGGATTGGGAGAATTTGAATGCAAAGGAATTTCTCCACACAATGAGAATTTGGCAGTACTTTCAGCTGGATTACTGAAAAATGTACCCAAATCCCGCTGGACTGACCAGTACAGGATTCTCACTAATTAGGCTAAGGTTCCAATTGAAGAAGTAGAGTTCCGGAACATGGACTCTGATGGGCATTTATTACATGTGCCACAACTACTAGAATGAAACTTACAGAGCATACAATAAAGAATTGGATAATAGCTTTATCGTGTGTTTGCAATACTAGCATACTTTATTCGAGAAAATCAACACCATGGGAGAGAAAACAAAGGAAAACATTAACTCAAAACAAATAATGTTCTCATATTGTGTCAATGGAAAGCTAGGTACACTGGGTCCATAGGGTTCCACCTCCAGATGTGCAAAGAGAAAATGACATAGTTAGTTACATAGGCTTCCGGTGACAAGGAGGCAAGCACCAAGGCAATTATGTTGTTAGTGAGATAGCTGGCATATGTGCCGGTCAACCATTAACATAATAAAAGACAGGTGTACTTGTACTTCTCCCCCATTGGTGTGGTGGGGCCATGTGTTTGAACTGCGTCTTTATTTTGCACAACAAAGGCCTCTGCCCAACACCCTTGGTGAACAGCTGAGCGGATTGAATAACTACTTTAGACCCCCCTCCACTGAGCTCACCAAATAGTCCACTTATGCCAGGACAGCCCTGTTGGTTTTATGTGACAGACAGCTTCTCTTTAACTCTCTAAGTTGTCATTTTAATCTCTACGGTCCTTACCAACAGGTTCCTCTTGCCTGAGATTGGGATAGAACCAATACCAAAAAAAACCAAAGGTGTCCAGTTCATCTGAGGTTGTGACACCTATTAATAAAGTACAGAACAAAGTTAACATAGAAAAATAGAACCCTTCAATAAATAAAAATTGCATGTAAAGATTAAGTATATATATTTTTTTCTCTAAAATATTTTGCCCGTTTTTAAGTTTACTTTTTTAAAATGCCATAGGGAGAAATCTGCCAACTGAAGTCCATAAGAAGACAAATAAATTACACATAACTTAAACAGAGATTCATTTACAAAACAATACACATAATAACTAAAACATAAGTAAATTTACAAAGAGAAATACAATACAAATAATAAATAAACCACAAATTAATGTACAAAGAGAAGCGAAATGCAATAACTTAAACACAAATTAATATACAGAGAGATAAAAAACACATTAGTAAAACTTAAATTAATATACAAAAATAAAGAAAATACACATAATAACTAAAACACAAATGAATATACAAAGAGAGATAAAATACACATAATAACTAAAACATGAATTAATATACTAAGGATATAGAATACACATAGGGCCTCATTCTATTATCGGCCGCAGCCGTTGCGGGGCCGCAAGGACCGGCCGCAAGCTATTCTGCTATTCTATTCCCCTCCGGACGGGGATTCTGGCAGGCTTGCGGCCGGCGCTTTGCTATCTCTTGCGGCCGCTCGCGCCGGAGGAAATCCTTTGATCTAAAACGTCCGCAAGGAAATCGGCCGTAAGAAAATCCTATTTGCAATTCAATTGCTCCGGGAACCCTCTCTGCAAGGCTAAAACCGAGCCGCAGCTTACTTGCAGGAAAGAGGTCCCGCTAGCACCAATTAAGCACGAAATATAGCCCAAATAAAGCCATCCTGCACTTTGAGAAGACTATAAGGTGATTTTCGGTGTTAGCAAAAATAGCAGAAAATTCCCCTATACTCAAATCCGTAAAATATATATTTTTTAATATACGTCAAATATCCATGTAAAAAGTCCATAGGGCTTGGAGCACCTCAGACCCGCCCACGCCGCAGCTGGAAAATAAACAGTTAATTTGAACTCGGGTTTGGGCTGATGTGCAAGCTTGAGAGTGGGTTACTATTAATCCTCATGTCCCCCATTATGATCCCTAGCATTTACAGAGCTTTACAGAGCTGTCTTGAATTTATTTTTGACTTTTTAGATTTCAGAGCTTACGGCCGGTTGCAAGATTTACGGCCGGCCGTAAGAGGAGATCCTTACGGCCGATAATAGAATGAGGCCCATAGTGACTAATACACAAATAAATATACAAAGAGAATTAAAATATAAATAGGTAAAACATAATAAGGAAAGATAAATATAATATATCTAATAACTAAAACATTAATTTACAAAGAAAAATAAAATGTACATAATAAAGTTATCATCAATATACAAAGATAAATTAAATAAAACTAATAACAAAAATATAGTTTTAATGTACAAAAAAAAAAAAATACAAAGAATAACTAAAATAATCATCAAGATACAAAGAGAGTTTGAATACATCTAATAACTAATATGAACAATAACGTACAAAGAAAAAAAAAATTAGCAATATACAAAGGGAAATGAAATACATCTAATAAGTAAAATGTACATTAATATATAAAAAAATAAAATATACAAAAAAAAATAATCATCGACATACAAAGAGAAATTAAGTACATCTAATAACTAAAATGTACATTAATATATATATATATATATATATATATATATATATATATATATATATATATATATAAAAAATATATATAATACATGTATTAATTAGTTATCAATATATAATTAATATACAAAGAATATTATATACAAATAACAATTTAAATATTAAATAGCATAATTATCTATAAATAAAAGAGAAATTGAATACATCTAATTACTAAAATGTACATGAACGTAAAAAGAAAAGATACATAACCGCTAAAACAGACATTAATATATAAAAATAAATAAACCCAGATAAAGCAGCAAGGGGAAGCAACACAACTGGTGCGCTTTGAACACTTGTAAACTTTGCCAGGAACGTGTGCTACAACAGCTGTGTACATATAGTCCCAAATCTCAATGGTTTGTTTTGTATCAAAAGATCCGCTTGACACTGAAGGTGTTCTATCAACAATGTGCCTATCACCGGATAAGTCAAATTATGCAGCACACTGAATGCTAATTTTATTTATAGCTGAACAATTGCCTAAGGCTGTCACTCTCGAACAGTAACACCACGTGTCCGTTGGACGATTTCTTTAAATGAAACATTTTTTTTTTTAATTACACTTGCATCTTATTTGTAATGCGCTCTCCAGTATTCCCCTGGTAGATCGAGCCAACTAGCATACATTATGCAGCCCAGATCAGAAAATATTTCCATTTTCCGCAGGGCTTTACTCAATAACCCTACACTTGCAAGTAAAGTAACAGTATGAGACTTTCTGCACGTTTTCCATTTCATTGATTTAGGCAGTGTTGTAATCTTTATCAGTCTAAAAGAACAATTTGCTCTGTGAAATTGCCATACACCACCACAGTGGTTTCATTGCATGCGGCACATGAGATCTGAGGATTTTTTTCCGCAAAATACAGTCATTTAACATTTCTAACACATTCCTAAAAATATATTAAGCTTAATATTTTCAAAGTGATAAAATCCATCTGCAAAAACTAAAGTTATTCTTATGTAACAGTAGCACTCCCCATCTCTCAGCCGCCTCTATTTTAATGCCTACACTACTTATTAGCTGAATATTCCTATTATTTGCACTTACTAAGAAACTGTCATTTTTGATACTGATTGAGCTTTGGGAATAAAGCACTTTTATTACAACTTGCCATCTTCTATAGAACAATCTTATAATCTGCATTTCCATCAAAAGAGTTATGATATCTCATCTTTTTTTTGAACAAACCTCTTGAAAGAAAGTAGTTGGTTGAAGTCTTATTTTCCTTTGGTGGAAAAAAATCTATTTCTGCATTGTAGGTAATTTAACTGATGATTTCAGCGGAGAGAAGTAGATGATGAATAGGGTAGTGACTGTGACAGGAATATTGCTAGGGGATTTATTCCATGTTCAATTTCCCCTAACATTACTTTAACTGGGCAGCTACCGTCCTGTCCAACCTCTCTCCACTGTCATTATATGAATTTATAAGATGTCCCAGAATCATTTCTAGAAGATCACTACTCTTGTTTTCTTTGTGCTACTGAATCTCAGTCTTTGCACATCATTTTCTGTCGTTTCCGTGTCATTCTGTGCTTAATGTTAGTCTCTTTTATATGGGCTGTCATTTTCATAGTCAAAGGTATATAGTAGACCAGACTCCCTGATCTCATTGCATGTGCACTAATTGTAAATCAGTCATATAATTGCATGAGAAAGAAAAGTGCTTCTTTTGAGTAGGTGTCCTTCTGAGTGTGTTTTTCCCTAGAGAATATTTATTTTTAAAGAATACATTACCATTGAGCATCCATTTTTTTAAAAAAATTTTTAGAACATTTAATGTTTTCTCAGAATCTGTTCCATTGAGAATACCTTCCCTTCTTTGAGAACATTTTTGGGGAACACATTTGGTTGCCTTTTGGAAATGCTTTTCTGCTGAAAATCTGTTCTGTAGGAATGTGTTCTCTTTTTTGAACATCTTACTGTTTTTGAGACTGTGTTCTCTTCTATGAACGCGTTCTCTTTTCTTGAGAACACATTCAGTTTTTGAGAATGTTATTTTCTTTTATAAAAATTAATTCACATTTACTTTCTCATTATATCTCACCTCGACTACTTCAACTCTCTCCTTGCTGGTCTCCCCATCATCCATCTGTCTCCACTCCAATCCATATTGAACTCATCCACTAAACTCATATAATACAACTCACAGTGTCCACAGCTCCTCCTTGTCAGTCACTTTACTGGCTTCCCATAGCCTCCAGAATAAAATTCTAAATCATGACCCTAACATATAAAGCCCTGCAAAATAAAACACCCTCCTATTTTTCTGCTCTTTTCTGAAATTGTGCTCTTACCCCTTTTTCACTCTTCTAATGACCTTCTTCTCTCTTCCTCTCAGGATTTTTTTTGTGCTGCCCCTATTCTTCAGAACTCCTCGCCTCGCTCCATTAGACTATCTTCCTGCCTCATAGTCTTCAAAACCTCATTAAAAACTAATCTGTTCAGAGAAGCTTATCATGCTTAGCCTCTATATGCTCAATGTAGTTATTATTCTCCTATACTTCACCCATGCCCTTTACACTGTAAGTCTGTGAGTTTTCAATCTTGTTAGGTACTTTAGGGAAAGTACTATGTACTGTATGTTTGATTGAAAGCTCAATCACAGGCCCCTTTATTCTTTTTCATTGTTTTTGACTTTTGACCCCTGCCTAGCTCTACAGAATATGTGGGCGCATTACAAATAAAGCATAATCAGATAAATTCTCCCTGTGACAATGCAGTCCCTTCTTATGAGAACATGTTACTTTCTCGAGGATGGGTTCCAATACTTTGAGAACACTTTTCTTGTAGGAATCTGTTCCTTAAAATGTGTTACTTTTTTTGAGAATGCTTTCCCTTTTTGGGAATCTATTCCATTTTAGAACCTATTCTCTTTTGAGAATGTATCCCCTTTTGTTGAGACTTCCTTTCCTTGTGAGAACGCGTTACCTTTTTTGAGAAGTCGTTCACTTTTTTGGGAATACATTCTCTCTAGAAGTATGTCCTTTTTAGGAAGTATTCCCTTTAAAAAAAAATGTTTGTATGATTGGTGCCTGACAATTGTTTTACTGACCATGCGGCTTTCTCATTGGCTTGAAATTATAGACTAGTAAGCCTTATAGTCAGTGAAACGACCGTAAGGCAGTCCCTAGAGTGATTTATGGTTCATTTAAAATGTGTTGATTGTAGCTATGAGGTTCCCTATATATAGGGTATCTATCATATCAATTGATTTGTGGATAGATGTTACAGTCTATAGCTTATAATAATATAGTAAATGGAAGATAATTAACTCACAGTATATACCATTAGAAAACATAATAGAAATGCATTATTCCTTCAAGATGATACTTGTTATATTTTAGTACTCTATTACCAAGTATTGATTATTACTCTGTGTTAAGAATTGAGAGATTTAGGTATTTCTTCGGCTCCTGGCACAGGATTATTTTCTTTTTCCTCCTTTTTATTTGATACTTATTTACAGTGCCCTGCAAAAGTATTCACTCCCCTTGGTATTTTTTGTGTTTTGTTGCCTCACAACATGGAATTAACATGGATTGTTTGAGGATTTGCATCATTTAATTTACAGAACATGCCCACAACTTTGAATATTTTTTTTTTATTGTGAAGTAAAAAACAAATAACAGAAAACTTCAATGTGTATAACTATTCACTCCCTTAAAGTCAATACTTTGTAGAGACACCTTTTGCGGCAATCATAGCTTAAAGTCGCTTTTGATAAGTCTCTATGAGCTTCCCACATCTTACCAATGGGATTTGTGCACATTTCTCCTTGCAAAACTGCTCCAGCCGCTTCAAGTTGCATGGTTTGCGCTTGTGAACAGCAATCTTTAAGTCTGACCACAGATTTTCTATTGGATTGAGGTCTGGGCTGTGACTCGGCCATTCCAACACATTTACATGTTTCCCCTTAAACCACCCAAGTGTTGCTTTAGCAGCGTGTTTGGGGTCATTGTCTTGCTGGAAGGTGAACCTCCGTCCGAGCCTCAAATCACTCACAGAGTGCTACAGGATTTGCTCAAGAATATCCCTGTATTTATCACCATCCATCTTCCTCTCAACTCTGACCAGTTTCCCAGTCCTGGCTGCTGAAAAACATCCCCACAGCATGATGCTGCCACCACCATGTTTCACTGTGGGGATGGTGTTCTTTGGGTGATGTGATGTGTTGTTTGATTGCCGAAAAGTTCAATTTTAGTCTCATCAGACCAAAGCACCTTCCTCCATACATTTTGAGAGTCTCCCACGTGCCTTTTCAAAAACTCAAAATGTGCCATTTTGTTTTTTGCTGAAAGTAATGGCTTTCTTCTGGCCACTCTGCCATAAAGCCCAACTCTATGGAGCGTACGGCTTATTGTCATCCTATGTACAGATACTCCAGTCTCTGCTGTGGAACTCTGCAGCTCTTCCAGTTTTACTTAGGTCTCTGTGCTGCCTCTCTGATTAATGCCCTCCTTGCCAGGTCAATAGTCTTCAGTATGTACATTGGTGTAAGGCACCCCTGTAACAAATTTATTTTGGGAATTATAAATCTGGCCATGCTGTGGATTCTACCATTTAGTTTCTATGATCAATTTAAAATGTAGATTACAATTCTATATGCACAATGGTAGTGTGGCAGCTAAAACTGCTATTGAAGTCAACAAAACAATGGAATGCTCATTGGTTTATATACCATCCTATGAAATTAGTAGACTCAGCTGTCATTGAACAAGTTTAGTGATTTAAAAAGCACATATAGAGAAGAACTGACCATGGTGTTTTTTTAACCCTATAAAACATTTATAGTCATGTGTAGAACATGTTATGCAAGCTGATATAGTGTCATTAATGTAACTAATTTAATTTGAAATGTACTATTCATACAGTGAAGACTTCTATCGCTCTTTTGCACTACATAAGTTAAATGATGTTGTGGTTAATAACCCTCACACAAAATCTACTATACAAACCAGGAAGCAGCCCCACACTGATGAGATTTATTAAGATAGGAACAGTGTTGGGTTGGTTCCTGGCTTGTGCATAATCTGTCCTGTGCTATGCTATGTTTAAAGCTGTGTAATACAATAAGTAGATGCCTAAAAAGAGCCATATAAAAAAGTGGATTTAAGAATGAGGATGCATTGTGGTCTTATTTGCACGTCCCCTCCCAGTTTCCCAGGGTGCAGCACAATAATAATTATTTTTGGGACACCGGAAAAGTAAATACAATATTTTAATTTATTTTTAGACATTCAAATGGGATCATAAATGTACTATTCATGTTCTGTACTAAAATAATTTAAATAATTTAAATCCGATATGTGGCCTATTTCCACATAGTGATTTAACTCACAGGTGATGGAGTGATGCATCTAACAGGCGGGGGAACCTCTAAAAAATTTGGTTTCATATATATATATATATATATATATATATATATATATATATATATATATATATATATATATATATATATAAAATAAAGTAAAATATATTAAAAATACATTAAAGACATGATCTTATCTACCAGACTAAAATGTATAACAAATAAATAAACAAACAAATTAATAAATACATAAATTAAAGACATTATCTTATCCCCCCCAAAAAAAAATATTAAAAATAATTAAATAAATAAATAAAAGAAAGCCACTATCTCATCCACCAGAATAAAATGTATTAAACATAAATAAATAAATAAATAAATAAAGGCAGTATCTAATTTACCAGAGTAAAATGCATTAAATGAATTAGTTAAATAATTAATTTAATAATTAATCAATTAAATAAAGGTCCTATCTCATCTACCAGAATAAAATGTATTATAAATAAATAAAATAAAGGCAACTAGCTCATCTACCAGAGTAAAATGTATTAAAAATAAATAAATAAAATAAAGGCACTATCTCATCTTCCAGAATAAAATTAATGAAATAAATAAATACATAAAATAAAAGCACTATTTCATTATTTTAAGCTTTGTAAAATAATTGTGAACATTTTCAGTTCAAGGATGCAAGAAGCATGCTATAAATATGTCTCTTCAGTTCTTATGCAAATCTAAGATATATACAGATCCAATGCTGTATTTTTGGATTTAGCTGTAAGGAATATTTTTGTTCTCCAAATTATATTTTTACAAAGATTAAACATATTCAACAACCAATTTGAAGTCTCTGCTTATTGCGTTGTTTCATTAAGCCACTGTGTTATCGGGTAATTGTTTAAACATAATGCCACTGTCCTATCAAAAGAAAAGGTGAATTAATGGCATTTGCAAATGTCAGAGATTATTTTAACACTTTTATTACAGTTTATAAAAGTTGGTCCAGGGCATTCTGTTATAATTATTTCCACCAAAATTGGTTATCTGAATAAATTGCTAATTATCTGCACATGACAGCAGGGAAATAATGCTAACGAGTTGTTTGATAAGTACAGTTAATGGAAGCCACCTACAGGTAAAAACTTGAAAGAGCACATTGGCTACATAGTGTGTAATCTATGTGTAATTTTATAATTATAGAACAGATGGGAAGTTATGACAATACTGTACATGTTGCTTATTTTTATTATAGCTCTTGTTTATAGAAGCTGTATGATAAAACTTTGCTATGGTTATTTATATACATCTACTTTGTACTGATATTTCTTAATGTTAATTAGCTATATTTGCTCTAGACTTTAGTTTTTACCATATTATAGTGGTCATTTAAAGAACGAGTCTTGAAATCAAACTATTAAAATAATATCTGGCTTTAGTGGTCACAGAAAAGGGTTTGATTCGTTTATTTCGTACTTAATTAGCAATCAATACTCAACATAGCTTTTAAAACTTACTTTAAAATTTAGATTTGTTAAACTGGGCTAGGTAAAAGCGAGGTAGAAGCAGTGCCGGCTCTACTGCTGCTGCAGTAGGTGCAAAGCACTGGGGTACACAGCCTTCAGCAGCAGGGGTCTTGGAAAAATGGGGTCTCTTAATTTATGAGAGGATATGGTGATCTGATCACATGCATATATTTTTGGCTGTTTATTGACCCCTACAAGTGTCTGCTTTGTATAGAGATGTTGGAAGAAGGACCCCCAAATCATTTTGCACTAAGGCCATCCATTCACTAGCTCTGCCACTGGGTAAAAGTTAACTTCAGCCTTTCAGCATTCAAAATAAACAATTAATTAACAATGAATAATCTCCATATTAGAACGGTCAGAAGACATCTAAAGTGGTTGAACTCGATTGACTAAAAGTCTTTTTTCAACCTCATTTACTATGTAACTGTGTAAAATATAGCATAATATATTAAAATGCACTTTTGATTTCTTGGTAGCTGTTGGTAGCTGCAGCTCTTGATCCCCGATGACATTGGTGTTACCAATGAGACACAGTAGTCCTGTTAAAATCACTGGCAGTTTTAAATGCTACATTCAGTCTCTCTTACCTAAGGACTTGGGTCAGCAAAAAACAAAGTGGTGGGTTCCACCACATAATTTTTTTGCGTTGTTCAGTTATTTATGATTGTTTGTGACCTGAAGATCGCAGCACCAGGAACAACTTTATGTTCATTCTGATTCACTTGGTTTTCATGGCAGAGATACTGGAGTGGGTTGCTAGTTCCTTCTCTAGTGGGCCACAGCATACAGCTCCTGGTATTCCTGTGTGGTCTCCCATCCAAGTACTGACCAGGCCCAACCCTGCATGGCTTCAGGGTGGTGTGACCTCTTGGTTCCCTGACTGGAATCAAGTCCAGGTTGCAGAGGTGAAAGCACTGCATCCTAACCATTGGACCACCAGGGAACCCATCCACCACATCATAACTACATATAAAAAATAATAAATTAGATGTTATATGATTTTTACTTTATATAAAGCTAATTTTCAAGTGTAGTTCTATAACATAGTGCATTTTTAATTGCAGCACTACAAGGACCCTTTAAGTACAATCAATATATAATATATATATTTGCCTTATTAAACAGGCAAATGCTGATCAAATATGACTTTGTGGATCAATAGAAATATGACTGAAAGCCAAAAGTAGTGTGATTACAAACCGCATGAAACCATTTGTTTACCTGCAGTTTAATGATGGGTAAATACACTAGTGTAATGAAACTAGCTACTACAGTATTTTTTTGTTTGTTTGTTTTTTTTATTTTTAAGACCAAAATACAGAATCCAATGTACACTTGATTTTGTTATTGTTATTTATACAGTTAGGGAATTAAGAGGAGGCTAAAATATTAGGATGGTGCCAAGATTCATATGGGCAGTTCTCCAAACACAGTTGTGCTGATGCATCTTAATCTCGAATCCTCTGAGATCTGTCTGCGAGTTGCACTGAATTTAAAGTACATTTTTATCCTAAAATAGTCACAAAAAAATTAGATTAAAGGCAGCTCAGTGCTTGAACTTCTGAAGAAAATAATGTTTGGTGTGATTGTTGTACATGTCCATATAAAGCCTTTAAAGGGCCACTGTAGTCCAAACCATCTAAGAAAATAACAGACAGCAAAAAGTAAAATTGAGCCATTCAAGTTGCAAAATATAAATGTTGTATTTGTTTATTTATTATTTTGTGCTAAAACAATTGACACATTATCATGTTGTTAGAAAGCAGAATTTACTCCACTCCTAGGAATAGAACAGACCCCGGGGTCATCACCTGTTATCCACCTTCCTTTCTGTCTCTCTCTTCTTTTAGCACAGGACCTGGTAGACACAAATGATAATAGACAGGCACAGGGTATTCGGTATCACATATGTCTTATTTATTACTATTATCCAAAAGTTTATACAGAAATAAGCCAGCAGTTCAATATAATGCTAAAAGTAGTTAAAATTGTGAAACATCCAGTCTATAACATAATGTTTTCACTACATATGTACAGACATAAAATAAGGAAGTAACAGCAATTACTGGAAAAAAACATTGCATAGGCCTTCCTAAAAACTGATTGTAAACATCTTCAGTGTCACATACTTAATTAGGCAAAACAATGAATATAAATATACCTTAACAGACCCCTTGTTTTGTTCTAACCGAGGTACAATCTAGCTGGTGGTGGCGGGGGAATCCTTATCAAAATGTGCCTTAAGAGGTACTATTATAAATATCAGGATAAGGATGGTCACTATAACATTTCTGGTAGATTTCATTGACCTAGTTCTGAGCGGGGACAAACCTCCAAAGGATGCATGAGAGAATGAGTCGGGAGACTCCTGTATGGTGGGGTGAAATGTGGCTGTGGGTTTATGGTGGCTGCAACTTGTATCAATTCATCCTCAGGGTAATTCTTAATCATGGTAAAGGGATTTTTTTTTTTAGTGTTGTAGTTTTAATAAAGGGATTTTTTTTGTGTTGTAGTGTTGATAAAGGGATTAACCATTAGCAATTTAGGGTACATATGAGAAGTTTTCACATCCTCACATGGTGGGGAAGATGGGATTAAAGGAGCCATCAGGTGGGGATATGGTTCTCTGGGCATATCAGAGTCTGGAGGAGTTTCCTCCGCAATCTTTACCCATACATTGGCACATTCTTTCATATAAGGGAAATCCCATTCTGGGTCAGGACCATACCAGGACCAGGTAGGGTTATTTAATAACATTCCCTATAATTGCAAAGGATCCTTCCCTGGGAAAAGGAGTAGCTTGTGCTCCCAAGCTCGAAGTCCAGCCAGCCACATTATCTACAAAAGGATCACAATAATAATCTCCTGCAACCCTAGTAACATATTGTCTAGGAGATTCCCCTGGCATAGGGCCAGAGAGTTTGCTCAGTAATTCTTCATTATGCTAACAGGCTAAAACAATAGGTGTGTATTAGGATGACAAGGCGGAAAAACAAAATGGAGGAACAATGCTGACAGTACACAAAATACAAAATGGTGGACAGTATACAAAAATGACACATCTTTTCCCCTACATATTATCCTTCTCTGCGACACTACGGAGTGTCGTCGCAAATGCTAGAGAAATTAGTATTGCAATTAGAACATAGAAATGCATTCAAGTCATAATGAGAAAGGCAAGGTGTCATCTTCAAACTGACTCCAAAAGAGACTTGTGTCCCTAAAGGAGAAAGCTTACTGGAAAACAGAATATGGCAAGGGATTATTGTGCCCAGTAGAGCCACAGAGCTGATAACCCAGTATGGTCTATGTTCCATGTGATGTACCTGCAACAAAGCTGAAAAGTTTACAATAATGGAGTCCTTTGTACAAAGTTCATAGTCCAGGTGTTAAAAGCACATTGCATGAGAGCCTTACAATCAGTGATTATAAAGCATAAGTAAACAAAAAAACAAGTCCAAATGAAAAAAAAGGGGTTATTTGTCTGACCAAGTCCATAAAACCAGGAAAGAGTTCAATGGAGATTGAGGAAAACATCTATAAATACCATTAAATGTTATCAATGTTAGTCCAGATTGTATTACAATAGTTATCAATATAACTGCAACTAATCCGGCATGAAAAGAAAGAAACAACAATGGTAAATGCAAATAAAATAGCTTTACATAATGTTTACCAAACAGTACCCAACCATTTAATTAATACTTAGACCATAGAACCAATTTTGCCTTATGCCCGTTAAGGTGTAGGTGCTACATATTTTACATTTAACCAGTAAGTGAAAACATAAAACATAGCACCCAAAACATGTGACTCACTGCTATCACAAAAGATAAGACCCCATGATAAGGTTCTTTACCATCTCATAATATGGAACCAACAGGTAAAGTTTTAGTAGGTACATAGGCCTCCATCTCTTGCCAACAGTGCTAGTATTAATCTGTTTTGGAGAACCATTTTAGCCACAAAATCCACCTATACTTGCAAGTTGGAGATTGATCTTTTATGCCCTCATTTACACCTCATAACCCGGTAGTACGTTATGTACTGATCAGTGACATAGGCACCCACAGCAGCATCCACCTGGGGAGAAAGCATGAGACAGAGATTGTGCATATATCACATTCATTTTGATAGAGAGAAATTTTAATCTGCTTTATCATTCCTTAAATTATGGTAACATGAGCCATAAAAAAAATTACAGCTCAAAAATTAAAATAAACTGGCCAACAAATCAGGCCTACAAAAAACAAAATAAACTTTAAAGACCATTATTATTCTGGTTTGGCTGACATTTCTGACTGATCTTACATGTGTATTGTAAAACATAAAATATCACACCCAGTTAGTATTATTAACCTTAAAGATGAGCATGTCTTTGAAACAAGAACAGTATTTATAATTTTACATGTTATTGTAAATGGAGTTTACTTCAAACCACAATAAGTGTACGTGCAATTATAAATAGCTTTTTACCTGATTTTTAAGTCCTTAATCAGTATTTCACTTTGGGTTAAAAAGATTGGTTACCAGACAACCCCTCCTTCTTTTCTGTTAATATATCACCTCAATAATATTTAAAACAAATAGGAATTATATCTAGCTAAAACATTTATTAATAAATATCCAAATTGGCCAGCATCATATAAACTTTATCTATAATATTCATCCAGAGGTGATCAGGCTCTGGAATATAGATTTTATAAGTCAAAATGGATATCCTATGCATAGGATTTATATACTGGTATTAAAATATTCCTATAGAAAAAAATACAAAATTCACATAAAACAAACATCACAAAACATATAACCAGATTATTGTGAGCTCACAAAAATAATATGTATGTGCATAGTTCTTCACAAACCACTTATTAAAGACAGATCTGCCAAATTTAATATTCTTTAACCTTAAAATATAATTGAAGGAATTGAAGAGAAACTAAAGTAAATATTTTACACCAAACAAACCTGCAAAAAGATATGACATGAAATTAGTTTATCAAATCATCAATGACACCTTTTTTTTGTTGCATAATAGCATAACACTAAACTTCTAAAAATACTTTATGGCTAAACAAACAAAAAAATACATATAGCTTTTGTCTAGAAGTGCAGTCAATGTAGAAGGATAAATACAACATTAATGCAATATATATAACAATTGTTTTTAGCATAGAAGAGAGAGCACAGGAAGGTGATAAATCACAAATAGGGAGTTCATACCCTTACACAAACAAAGTTAGTCACCAGGACTTTAACCTGTGACAAAGGTGCTTTCCTTTAATTCAATAATTTATGCTAGATATTTCTGCAGAAAAGGGTAAGTATAAAAGGGAACAAAAACATTTGTTATGTTCACTCACCGTGTTCTGGAGAATATCCACGGACGTAGCCCCCAAATTGTTAGAAAGCAGGATTTACTCCACTGCTAGGAACAGAACAGACCCCGGGGTCAACACCTGTTATCCATTGTCCTCTCTCTCGCTCTCCCCTCTTTTAGCACAGGACCTGAGAGACACAAATGATAACAGACAGACACAGGGTATGTTGTATCACATATGTCTAATTTATTACTATTATTCAAGAGTTTATATAGAAATAAGCCAGCAGTTCAATACAATGCCAAATGTAGCTACATATGTAACATGTGGCTACACAGTTAGGTAAAACAGAACCCACAAAGTTCATGTACATATTTAAAATAAGGAAGTAACAGCAATTACTGGAAAACCAGTTGCATAGGCCTTCCTGAAAACTTATTGTAAACGTCTTCAGTGTCACGTACTTAATAAGGCAAAACAAATTAAGCTGTGAGTTTAAATGTTTCTGCATTAAAGACCCCTAAATACCTTAACACATGTTTAGTTATTTCATAAGCAGTATAGAAAAAAATTAACAACAGTTAGTCAGCACTTTTAGCTGAAAATGTAGTGAGTCACAGCTGAATTTGTCTATTAGCTATCTTAAAGGCCATTTACCTCACTATAAGTGCTCCTCATGGAGTGAAAGGGCTCATGATTCTATGTTAAAATTATCTTCTTTTTTTTTGAATTACACGAATAACAGATAAAAATCTAAGGTCAAACACACTCCTGACTGTTCCATGAGTAACAACATCTGTCGACACTGAGCGAGTGGTTAAGGCTCCATGAGCACAAAGATTTATAGTTTTCCCCTGAACTTCAGAAATGTAGCAGGAGATGTTAGCCCCCAACTGTACTCTTTAGCTGATTCCAGCAGTCATTTATCTACACAAATTAATTTGTGATGGGTTAACCCTTTCTGCTTATGCTCTCTGAACAGAGCTGCTGCTGTGGGTCTGTCTGGGGGCACTTCCAGTATTTCACGTAAACAGACACTTCATGTAGGATTTTTTCTGTGAAAAAGGCACCTATTTAAAAAATTCAGAAAGTAGGAGAACTTTACAGTGGTGTGCACAAAGTTGTGTTAAATTAACTGGTTCTTTAAGCATGTTAGGAAAATGTATAGATACATTAAAGGAGCACTATAGTGGTCTTATAAAGGAATCTCTAAAGATTTTTTACGTAGGGCTTGATAAGAAAATGAAACCTCAATTAAACTGTGCATTTAAACAATTGATTACTTTCAAAATCATGCCTCAGTTTGTATACAAACCAGATCTCTATACCGATGGAAATACGTATTGTCTCTGAAGCGGGATCTGCCCAGGGGGAAATACAAAGTTGAAAAGGCCACTCTGTAAAACTTACTTTAGTAGCAGGCAGTATAACATGAGCTGCTAGCAATGTACACAAATATACCTTCTAGTCACCTCCCACTATCATACTGCAAGTACAGTGACTCCCACTCTATAGACAATACATCATTCAGCAGATGGAGAGATCTGGAGCTCATACTGCTTTGGGCATGGTTAAAACATAGTAATTTATTATTGTTAATGCATAGTAACTGTCTAATTAAGGTATTTTTCATACCAGGCCAATCTAACTTTTCTTTAAAGAGTATTCTACTAGAACACTAATGTAGGCCTTTAA
Organism: Discoglossus pictus; assembly: GCA_027410445.1. Classification (NCBI taxonomy): domain Eukaryota; kingdom Metazoa; phylum Chordata; class Amphibia; order Anura; family Alytidae; genus Discoglossus; species Discoglossus pictus. The sequence continues at coordinate 126,109,252 of CM050170.1, forward strand.
TAGCTACTATATTATTGTACTGTTTCATTTAGCACATAGCTGCTGTCACAAAGTACCAATTGAGTTTGCACATAAAAGAAAACTTAACCTGGGTCTTAACTCTATTTTAAGATCATTATAAAGTGAACATAAATGAAACTATCAAACTAGCAAATTTAAGGAAAAAATATATTTTTCTAATTGGATTACATTTGAAATGCTATTGTGTGAATTATATGTATTGATTGTAAGGGATATGTACACACACATTGCTATGTTTTAGTATGAGCCAATGGTTTCTCTTTTTGTTCTCAGGGAATGCTATCCGACCCATTGCTCTGAGGGCGGTGTCAGCAATAGCCCGAGCTATTCCAGGATTTCCCATCTTAGCTACTGGTGGCATCGATTCAGCAGAGAGTGGGCTGCAGTTTCTTCACAGTGGCGCGTCAGTGCTACAGGTATGATTGCCAGAGCTTATTATTCTTGTTAGTGCTATGTTTTCTACACACAGTTCTGGATTCTTCCATGTATGTCTTTTGTGCTTAGCAGGAAGAGTTCCTTTCTTCATAAGAACTATCTTAAATTACCTTTGTGATCCCATATTTACATTATGCTTTTTTGACTCTTAATGGACTTGATTAATTGCCTAGACTGTGCGTATCTAGTTCATCACTTGTTACTTCAAGAAATGTGTAAATAATCTGTAAATAAAATAGTTTTAAAATTAATATTAACCTGCCTGAGGTGTTGGGCTTGTCTCCACCTCCCTCTCATGTTACAACTCAAGTTTTTTGTCTGGAAGCTATTGAACTTACCTGGCAACAAAACATTGCTCAATGCTGTGGTGTAATGTACATAGTCCTTTATCTGGCACTTTCATTTCCCCTTTAATTATATACTATTAGCCATTGTGCTTTTATTACCTATTTTGTCAACCAAAGAGGGGACTTGGAATACAGATAATGTTCCAACTGATCCCATTATCAAGTTTTAACCCTTTGTTAAAATGTTTTCAATAGAATAAAATGGAAATGTGTATCCTGACAAACAAAGCTAACAAAAGTAGACAATGGCTGCCCCCAGTAAAATGTTTCCTTTATGGGGGGATGGAAATAAGAGAGGAGATATACTATAAGGAGCACAGAAATGAATAGCTTTGTAAAAAAAGCAAGTTTTTGGGGCATTATCCACATTCTTTATTGGTAACTACCAGCACTATATTTGAACAGGGTTATAAGTAGGAGTCAACATGGATTTATGAGGGATAGGTTATGTCAAACAAATCTAACTAGTTTCTATGAGGAGGTTAGTAGGAACCTGGATCAGTGGATGTAGTCATTTTGGATTTTGCAAAGGCTTTTGATACAGTGCCACATGGGAGACTATTGTGCAAACTAAGAGATACAGGAATTGCAGTAAATATCTGCTCATGGTTTGAGAGCTGGCTAAAAGACAGGAAGCAAAGAGTTGTTGTAAATGGAACATACGCCGATTGGACTAATGTGGTAAGTGGGGTTCCTTAGGGTTCAGTATTAGGTCTCCTCCTTTTTAACATATTTAGTAGTGACTTTGAGGTGGGATTGTAGTGTGGTGTCTCCATTTTCGCTGATGACACGAAGTTGTGCAAGGTAATTAAATCAGATAATGATGTGCTTTCCCTCCAAAAGAATTTTAAAAAAAATTCTTGATTAAGGGATTTTCGCCATTTTTTTTCTTGATTTGCGGATTTTCAAGTTGTGAAAATGCTTAAATTTGACTTAAATTTGCATGCAACCTTACTCCCAGACATCCTGGCTGTCCCCCCGTGCTCTGTGTGTTTTTTTTTTTTTTTTTTTATGTTTTATTGTTGTGTTTTTGTTGTTGTTTAGTTGTACGCGTTTCGGCCGTTAACTTCGTATTTTTGCAACCTCGTATTTTTTTTTCTTCTAAGTATTTATTTATTTGAAAGGCCTTTTGTTTATGAGTTTTTTTTATAGCGAGAGTGAGGCGCCGCAGAGCCTCCACCTCCGCAAATGTGGCCCCTTGCTTTGCAAGGGTTCGCATTTGAATCCTGCAATGAGACTTCGGCTCATTGCAGCAGATGTTGGAGGCTCCACCCTTGCAAATGTGGCCCTCGCTTCCCAAGGTCCGCATTTGCGTCCAGAACTGAGGCCCTTGCAAAGCTCTCAAAGCATGACGACGACTCGCAGTTTGACAATTATAATATGTGATAATATTTCCCTTGTTTGCCAGAAGTTATTTTTATCATTCATTTATTTACTTTCCACTACTGACAACTTTATTCCCTACAAAACTTTATATAACATTACTAAACGTGTAGTAGATTGTGGCAAATTAAAGAAAATGTCTATTTATTTATTTTTTAATTTAATTACAAAATGCAATGCAGCCATTACTTTATCATTAGGTTGTGCAAGAGCAATTCTTTCCCTACATCCATATATTTGCAGCATTTCTACTGCCATTAATGACCACTGAAGTCTGAAAACAATTCTCAGTTTAATCAGTACTCTATAACACATTTTTTTGTATTAATATACTATTAAAATAAATGGATAACACAACTAACTCGACCATTAGGCGTTCTGTTTTCTACTATGGGCTCAGCCATTTTGTTCTTAACTTTTAAATCTTTAAAAAAATTGAACCATTGATAGTGCTGAAGTTGCAAATGAATACGCAGCATGGACCATGCAAGTACACTCCAATGTATTTCACTTGGACATGTGGTGGTGCCAGAGACAGTGAGACCATCAAACAAGTATGTGACCTCTATTGGATAAAGCATGTGTGGGTCTTTGTTGCATATTCATTTGCAACTTCAGCATTAGCAATATGGAGACCTTGCTGTTTATAAAAAATGGTTGCGCCCATAGTAGAAAAATGAAAGCCTAAATTATGACCAAGTATTATTCACATTATCCCTTTTATTTTAATAATGTTTTAATACAATAAAATATTAATACAATGGAATAATTATTTAATTTATTATTTACTTTTAGACTTCAGAATTCCTTTTATCAAAGCATTACCAAGAAAGTTACTTTTGCTCTTTCCAAGTAGTAATTAAATAAAAAATAAGCACAACATGTTACTATATTAAGATGTCTGATATTCCTGAATGTGCACTTGGTGCTGTAACCTCTACACAATGTTTTTATGTCCTCGTTATGATGACTTTGAATCGTCTCTAATGGGCAAAGACAACCTTTTTCAGTGGATTAAGAAACAATGGAATAAATAAATGGAATCTTTCACAAAAAGACCTTATCCAGCAAGTTCCAAATGCACATAAAGACTGGGTATGTTACTACTGGTGCCCAGTTGCCTTTAGTTAATTACATAATAAAAGTAGTAAAATTGATTGTGGGAGAAAAATGCAATTTCAGATTAGAGATTTGTGGTGCAAGAAATAGTGAACTGTCATGGAGGGTGAAAATGGATTATACATTACCGAACAATATTCTGGCACAGTGGTTCCCAAAATGGTGTCCAACCAGTGGTCAATGAGCTCCATTCAGGTGCATTACAGATACATTTAAAATTATTAAAAATGTATCAACAAATAGTACAGAGGTGCAAACATTTTAGATGTTATAGTTTATAATTGTACTAATCTCTTTCATGGCAGTTGTTATACATCTGTTAAAAAAAATCACTATGTACTCAAAAGCCTCAGTAATATTCAAGCAGTTCCTCAAAATTCTCAGCAATTTCCAAGTGATATTGAAAACTACGGTTATAAAAATATATTTTAGAATTGATAGAGTGAATGTAGTTTTTTGTTTAATTCCATTAGACTATCAGTATGAAGCCTTTAAGGTATTATCTTCCATTCAGAGAAAACCTACACTAATCCTATTCATAAGACATAGAATTAATTTAGATAATTAATTTTTGTGTATTAATAAGTTATATTTTATTTGTTCTGTAAATTTTACTCCACAATGAATCCCATTTGTCAGAAGATTGCTTTTACATTTCCAAGCTGATTTTTCATTTAACAATTTACTAGAAATCTGTCTTTAGCATTGTGAAAGATGGGTGACATTCACGTTCATATACGTTCTGTACTTTTCTAGACTTTTCTAGACAAACAGATGAAGAAATCTAAGTGTACTAAAAATGTTGAGGCTCTGTTAACATCGTAATTTATGCATCAGAAATTCCACTCTACTTTACCATTCTATCAAGTCGAAAATACTTCCTTCTTATCTGCCTTATGGAGTAGTGTCCACAGCAAGTGGCTGAAGGATTTTCAGCACCCATGGCTGATTTCACCTATATCTCATTTCTTTGCTTCATAACTTCAGCTGGATTGTTAAAATGACCATTCAACTGATAATAGTGTCTGGTCCCTGCCATTTAAGATTCTTAGTAACTCAGTCTCTTCCTGAAGCAGCTTCTGGTACTTAATTCTTAAATATGGTTTCCGACTCTGCTGTATGTAACACAATTAGAACATTGGGACGTCGTCCTACTTTTCAGTTACGTGACTTTGTTCAAAGAAAGGTTTTCTATAAATTAATTTTCTGCGTTAACTCATATATTCTCCTTTTCTGTTTCACTTATATAATAATTATATCACCCTGATGACATCAGAAGTGTATTGCGTCTTACCTCTAGTCAACGTGCACTGGCCTTTTAACCTAATCAAATTAGACCTATGTATTAAAAGTGTAGAGTTATTATTATTACAAATATATATATTTTTAATATATTATAAAATATTCTGTAGCATTGGGAACAAGAAACAACTGAAGAAAATGGAGGGCCCTATTTTGAGCTTAAAATCTTACTAGAAAGTGCTTTTTCCAAAAGCACTCTACATTAGCGATAATGTTTGTGGGTAGAGTTAAATAGCAGAGGAGCAAATTCTAAAAGAATATTGGTGGGAGTATGCAATAAACCCCCAAGTATAGCTGATAGTGAGGAAATACAATTATTGTTACAGATTGGAAATGCAGCTAAGCATGGGCAAGTTCTAATAATGGGAGATTTTAATTACCCTGAAATAAACTGGATAAATGAGACCAGCAGTTCAGCCAAGGGGAGCAGGTTCTTGAGTAAACTCAGGGATCATTATCTGGTCCAGGTTATACAAGAGCCTACAAGAAATTAGGCTATTTTGGATTTACTTATCACAAATAATATTGATATAGTATCAAATGTTGAAATTGGGCAACCTTTGGGAAACAGTGATCACAAAAATTAAAAAAACAAAACTGAATTTTAAAAGGGCAGATTTTAACAGTCTAAGGGCAGCAATACAAAGTATAGACTGGGACAGAGAACTGACAGGTAAAAATACTGAACATAAATGGACACAGTTCAAATCCTTACTAAATATACTTATCACCATATACCATGTGGAAATAAAAGTAGACGTAGTAAATCACAACCCATGTGGCTTAACTATGACTTAAAGATGAAGATGAGGAGTAAAAAACAAGCAATTAAATTATACAAACAAGAGGGGACAGAGACTGCTTTACGTGAGTACAAGGAAATCAACAAGGCTTGCAAAAGCGCTATTAGACTGGCTAAAATAGAAAATGAAAAGTTAGTTGCAAAAGAGAGTGAAACTAACCCTAAAATATTTTTTAAAATATATTAAAGCAAAGAAGGCCAGGAAGGAAGCTATAGGAACATTACATGTGACACAGACCGTCTGATAATTAGTGACCAGGAAAAGTGAGATGAGCTAAATAGGTTCTCTTCTTCGGTATAAACAAGGGAGGTACCAGTGGTTGGGACACTGCAACATAATGGGGCTACACTACCTTCACCAAATAATTGGTTAACGCAGGAAGAAATCCAAAAGAGGTTGGAAAAAATAAATGTTAATAAAGCCCCTGGTCCTGATGGAATACATCTAAGGGTACTGAGGGAACTGGGTTCTGTAATAGCCAAACCAATATATAAAATTTTTCAAAATGTCACTCAACACAGGGTCTCTACCAGATGACTGGAGAAAAGCAGATGTGATACCTATATTTAAGAAATGAGAAAGAGCAAATATGGGGAATTATAGACCAATGAGTCTCACTTCTGTAGGGCGAAAGTTTTTAGAATGGTTAAAAAGGGATAATTACAAGAATATGTCTATTTAAACAAGCTTATAAGTAGGAATCAACACAGATTTTTGATGGATAGGTCATATCAAACAAACCTAATTAGTTTCTATGAAGAGGTTAGTAGGAACTTGGATCAAGGCAACTCAGTGGATGTAGACTTTTTGGATTGTGCAAAGGCTTTTGATACAGTGCCACATGTGAGACTATTGAGTAAACTAAGGGATATAGGAATTTCAGTAAATATCTGCTCATGGATTGAGAGCTGGCTAAAAGACAGGAAGCAAAGGGTTGTTGTAAATGGAACCTACTGAGATTGGACTAATATGGTAAGTGGGGTTCCTCAGGGTTCAGTATTAGGTCCTCTCCTTTTTAACATATTTATTAATGACTTAGAAGTAGGATTGGAAAATATTGTCTCCATTTTTCCTGATGACACTAATAAAATTAGAGGAATGGGCATCTAAATGGCATATGAGATTTAATATGAATAAATGTAAAGTTATGCATCTGGGAAGGAAAAATAGCCATGCAATTTATAATCTTAATGGAGCAAATCTAGGGGTATCAGATATTGAAATTGTCACGTCATTAGCATATGCCGGGTCCCTCCTCATCCTCCCTCCTCATCATCCCTTTTTATCACTTCCCCCCTCTCCAATTACCCCCCCTCTCCCTTTCCCCTCTCCTACCTTCCATCAGCTGCTCCTCTGCGCGTCTTCCGACTGTGTCGGGACCCAGCATATGCTAATGACGTGATGCGTATGTGACGTCATGTCATTAGCATATGCCGGGTCCCGACAAAGCCAAAAGATGCGCAGAGGAGCAGCTGGTGGAAGGTAAGAGAGGGGAAAGGGGGTAATTGGAGAGGGGGGAGGATGAGGAGGATGATAAGGGAGGGGGAGGAAATGAGACACGGGAGGTAAGGAGACACAGGGGAGGGAAAGATACACAGGGGAGGGAGAGGGGGGAAGAGACACAGGGAAGCGGGGGAAGAGACACAGGGAGGGGGGGAGAGACACAGGGGAGGGAGAGAGCAGCAGGAGCAGGGTGACTCGAGTATTAGCCGAGGGGGTCTTTTTCAGCCTTAAAAAAGGGGCTGAAAAACTGGGCTTTTACTCGAGTATATACAGTATTTTCTCTAGAAAAAAGGCATCTAACAGTGGATATGATTACCTTATTAACATATATCCAGGGTCAATACAAGGCTTTATCAATTAACGTTTTGTGCCAAAAGGGATTGGATATATTCTTAAATAAAAAGGGCATTCAGGGTTATCCTGGATAATTAGAGAGGGAGTATTGATCCAGGTCCGATCGTCAGTATCTGGGGTCAGGAAGGAATTTAATATATTTTTTTCCACTTTTGAAACAATTGGCAAAGGTTTTTTTTCTGTTTGCCTACCTCTGGATCAATTATCAATTAACAATTAATCTGCATATTGCAGATCAGAGGAGATCTAAAAAGGTTGAACTTGATGGACTAAAAGTATTTTTTCAACCTCCAATTACTATGTAACTATGTAATAAAGAAGGCTGAGCACCAGAGAATTGAACCTTTGAATAGTGATGTTGGCAAAAACTGCTCAGAGTCCAATGGACTATAAGAAGATGCAATAAATTAGTACTTCAGGAGATCAAGACAAACGGTTCACTGGAAGGTTTGATCATGAGGCTTAAGCTGAAATATTTTGTCCATGTCATGAGAAGACCAGATTCCCTTGAGAAGACTCTGATGCTTGGAAAGATTGATGGCACAATAAGAAAGGGACGGCAGAGGCGGAGACCAATAGATGAGGTAATTAAAGTAATAAACATGAGCTTCATGAAGTTCAGAGAGGCAGTAACTGACAGATGTGCCTGGCATACTGCAGCCCATAGGGTCACGGAGAGTCAGACATGACAACAACTAAACGGAAACTATATATATACTGTATATATATATTGACTACATATGAAAATGTTGTGGCAAACTAGTAATAAGTGATAATATAACATTTTCAAACTAAATAAACTGCCTACATTTCCAGCAGTAATATTCATTCCACTACTGTTTGTACTGGAGCAATAACCTTTTACCAAAGCACTTTTGTTACCTCACCATATTATATTGTACTGTATATTTGTGAATTAGTATCCTGTCTTATTGAAGAGAGCACTGTATTATAAAAGGAGGATATAAATACACCTCTCCCAGCAGTGCAGAACACAGAAGAGGAAGAATTTCCGTAGGAGACCAGTACCCCACAGTGTTTGAGTAAATAAGATATACAGACTGAACATCATAAAAACTGTAAGAAAGATTCATAGGCTTGTGAATCAGTATTTATATGATGCTTTTTATTAAGAAGTACACAACACTGTACAAAAAGCATAACAGTATAGTAAAACAGTATAAAAACACAGAACAGACTATTTTTGAATTTGTTTGAATTTCCATATAAGTATCTTGGGTCCATTTTAATGCAGTTTGTATGAATTAGGACTACGGAAACTGAAATATTATGCACTGCTTAAGATTCAATGACCATTTGAGACCTTGAAAGATTCAATCCTACTATGCCTTTTGTAGTAATTTGAAAATTGCTTAAGAAATCCTTGACATAAACATTGCCAATTTGTTGTTTTGTAATAAAAAGAGAAGTTGTATAAATTAGTTTTTTTTTTACTATTTCATTATTTTTGTGGTAGCAATTTTTTTCCGGTTTCGATTGCTTCCAAAGATTATATAAAAGAAAGAGAGACCAATAAAGCACAGGGGCCCACAACAGGATAGGGGCCCTTTGTTACTGGCACTACAGGAAGACGCCATTTATTAGATGAGGATGACAGATAATATGGAAACGTAATCTGATGACCATAGGGGTCATCTGATTATCTTTATATACTTTGGGCTTTTTTATTGACCTCCTAAGAGGTGGATCAAGAAGCAAGGGGTTTCCAAAATTATTTGTAACTGCCATTGTTTCATCTTCCAAAGAACTCTCTTTCTTACTTAAATGATGGTTATTCTCAGTACCAATAGGTGTTGCAAAAGATAAAAAGGAGGAAAAATAACAACCACCAATGGTACTGACCACATTAACTTTTATTATAACCCGCTCTAAATACAATGGTACCTAGGCACTTGTAGGCATCAAATCTCATCAAATGCTGTATCCGACTCCTTTCGACAAGGAAAAAAAAGCTTCAGCACACAACACTTGCTCAACACTCTTCACACTTGCTTAAACCTGTATGAGGTTTTATCCCGTCTCGCCAGAAGAAACAAAGATTAGCTTGGTACTTGTTGTTCTCGCAACTTGTTGTGCCTTCTGGAACCAATTATCGATGGGTACCAAGGCACCACTCTACTTATATGCATACAATACCATGTTTATTTCATAGTAACAGTTCTGGAGATGATCACTAATACATGAACCTGCTTCCCCAATACTCGTGAAACTGGAAAACAACTGGACCTCGCTGAAAAAAAAAAGTCATCATCATTCCAGACACACATCTGTTAGAGATGGGAAAATCCAGTTTCTTCGTCTTTGGTGCTTGTTCATGGTGGCTTTGTTGATATCACACTTGTGGCATCAGAGCTCACTGAGCTCATCCCAGTACAGAGTTATGTAGCTTGTAAGACTGAGCAGCAGAAGACAAGTGTCTTCAAGCTGTCCTAAAATGTGAACACACCTTATTTATTCATTTTTAAATTTTAGCATGCATATATACATATGTGATGGGGCAATACAATTTCAAGCAATGGGAATGCTGTTTGACACAGAATGTAAACCGTTTTGCACTGTGAGGACCTTCAGCGCTCATTGCTGGCTTCTCCTGTCGTGTACTTTTGGTCCTCTGAGAGAGAAATATATTTCTATGTATATGTAGTTAAGTAATAATGAATAATTTCTTAAATAAATTAATATACTTTAATGATTTATAATTGATATATGCAGCAAGCAATATGCTGAAGAGCTAACAATCTGTTTGTATTTTGCGTCTGCATACAATATACATTGTGAGTGTTAGGGCCCTGCTTATAAAGTGTAATGAATGTTCCAACTGTGCATTGTAAATAGGCTGCGTGCGCGAGGTAAAGCCGTTGGTTTATTGTGTAAAGCGGGATTGTATATTTGTAATGTTATTAATGTGTTCTGCCTCTCGTGAGCATTTCCCGGCTTTTGTAATAGTGTATTTTGTAGGTCGTAGTGTGATGTGTAAAGTGCTACGCGTTTGGCAGTGTTTTGCGTGGTCCGTGGTCATGTAGCTTCGTCTTCATTTTTTTCGGCTGCCATATGTTTCCTCCCTTAGGCTATTTTCGAGTCGCGAAAATCGTCTAAATCGAGTTAAATTTGTGTTACACCTCACTCCCAGATGTCCTGGCTGTTGCCCCGTGCTGTCTGTGATGTTTTTGTAATTTTTTGGGTGTATTTAGTGTGTTTTTATTGTTTTTTTATTTCGTCGTTCGGCCGCTAATCTCGCAATTTTTTCTAACTCCTGCGTCTCATATTTTTTATTCTAAGTCCCCGCGGTTGTGAACCGCTTGCACGCCAAGGCGATCCCGCATTTAGGAAGTGCTTTGTAGTGGTTTAACGGCTTTTACCCAGGGACGTACGAGGTACAAAATACACTATTACAAAGGACGGAAAATGGTTGCGAGCCGCGTAACACTTAGACAATACACGCTATTTTACGCTAACTTGCAACTAATAAAATTACGAATCGAAAATGGCGCTTTACACAACTAAACCAACGGTTTGCCTCGCGCACGCAGCCTATTTCTACTGCACAATTGGCACATTGATGACACTATCTCCTCAGGCCAGCAACAGTCCAACTGTACATTGTATGCTGCAGGAAAATAAAAATAGATTGTTAGCTCTTCAGGCTATTGATTGCTGGATATATTAATTAGAAATAGGTAAAGTATATTAATTTATGAAGTAATTCATTATTATTAAAAAAAAATATAGATATATATATATCTGTCTTTGTGATGAGCAACGAACATGAGCGTTGCAAAGCACAAAACTGGAATGACACGAGGGGAGAGGCTCGCAATGAGCGCCGAAGGTCCTCAGAGTACGAAAAGCTTTACATTTCGTGGCAAACAGCATTGCCATGACTTGCCCATCAAAAATGACGGTATAATATTTGTAAGCCTCGAAATGCTGTTGTTTGCCATGCGCGGCAAAGCCTGGCAATGCGAGCCTCACTATACACTGCTTCTCTCTATCCTTCCCTTTTTCTGTGTCCTCTCCCTCCCTCTTCTTTCCTTTTCTCTGCGAGCCTTGCAATGAGTGCCCTTGGCGCCCATTGAGGGACTCCCGTCACAAATGATGGTTTAATATTTAAATTTACTCTCCCTCCCCTGTGTCTCTTTCCCCCTTCACCCTCCACTGTGTCTCTTCCCCCTTCTTTTGCCCCCTCTCCTCTCCTGTGTCCCTTCCCCCTCCCTCCCCTGTGTCCCTTCCCCCTCCCTCCCCTGTGTCTCTTTGTCCTGCTCTCCCTCCCCTGTGTCTCTTTCTTCCTCTCACCCCTGTGTCTCTTTCCCCCCACTCCCTCCCCTGTGTCTCTTTCCCCTTCTCCCTCCCAAGTCCCTTTGCCCCCTCTCCTCCTATCTCCTGTGTCTTTCCCTCTCCCCCCCATGTCTCTTTGCCCCCCTTTCCCTTCTGTGTCCAATGCAAGGCCCAAAATGGCCGCAGAAGGGAAAGGAGGTGGGAGACGCATGAGCAAACCTGCAACATTGCGGGTCTCGCCCTCCTCCTCCCCCTTCCACCCATCGGCCATTACAGGCCTCACAATGAGCTCCTTCGGCACTCATTGTGGGCCTTTCCACCCCTCTACTTTGTAGGTCTATTACAAGACTCGCAATTAGCTCCTTTGGCGCTCATCACGGGCTACGCAATAAGCGGCTTTGCCGCGCATTGCTTACCACAGCATGCGCCTGCATGCCTGCATGTGTGTGTGTGTATGGATAGATAGATTGACTTTATTTTTTGTTTTCTTAGTCTCAGTATCATTTTGTTATGGAAGAACAATACAAAAGACTCTGACCACAGTGGTCATTTATTGAATATTTATTTTGTTACTTACCCTTTATGAATGCAGCAAAAAAATGTATTCCTAAAAATGTTTCCCACAACTCATTGATGAAGGGGTTAAAGCTAACTTGGAAAATAATCCAGAATTCATAATAGCTGCAGCTCACACATACTCCTTCTCAGGACTGTAATTAATGTACTATGTATTTATTATGCAAAAGTTAATTACTGTGCTGAGATCTAACATACTGCAACAAAAAGGTCTGGGTGACACAACATTAGTTTAAATGTTGTTAATTGCAGTATGTAAACCAGTTGGTATGAGCATGTTCTCCTTCCTAAACCTTGGAACATATTGCTTTTTATACTAAATACTGTAAAATTATAACTTGTTACATTTTAAATTGTTAAATTATTTGAAACTTACATTGTGTAAAAAATAAGGTGTATGCACTTACATTAGACTGAATTAATTTGAGATTTAAACCTGCGGTTTAAGAAAAATTTCCCCTGAAATAAAGGAAAATGTGGGTGGTTTTTTGGTCCTGTTCCCAAGCTTTAAGGGAACATGGAAGAACAATATTTTTTTTATGCAGCAGGACTATTGGGAAGCTCACCTTTCTGAGAAAGTATCAGACATCGCTTTAAATAAAATGGAACCCCACTGTAAATAATATTTGCATGTAAAAGTATAAAATGTTAAGGTTGAGTGTCTTTAATATCAATACCGTTCAGCTGTATGAAACACGTGGGTAAGTCCAACTCTCCATGACCTCATGGACCTTAACACACCAGGCACATCTTCATGTCCATAGTCATGCTGATCCACTAGGTTTCCATGGCAGAGATACTGGAGTGAGTTGGTCGCCAGTTCCTCCTCTAGTGGTCCACAGCATACAGCTACTGGTATTCCTAGGTGGTCTCCCATCCAACCACTGACCATGCCCAACTCTGCTTTGCTTCACAGTGGTGTGACCTCTTGGTTCCCTGACTGGAATCGTACCCAGGTCGCAGTGACAAAAGCATCAAATCCTAACCACTGTACCACCAGGGAACCCATAATTGCAAATCAAAGTTTATAAATAAGAGGCTGTATTCTTCTTCTTCATCTTCCTCTCATTGAGCAGGAAATTAACATTAAGGAGTGGCAAACACAATGCTGAATATATTAGGAATCACATGCTGTAGAGAAACCAAAATGGTAGAATCCACTGAAGTATAATTGTATATAAAAGTTTATAAATAAGAGACGGTATTCTTCTTCTTCTTCCTCTTCTTTCTCTTCTTCTTCCTCTTCTTCTTTCTCTTCTTCTCCCTCTTTTTCTTTCTCTTCATCTCTCTCTTCTTCTTTCTCTTCCTTTTTCTCTTCCTCCTCTTTCTCTTTCTCATCTTCTTCTTCCTTTCTTAGGGCCTCATTCTAATCGGGCCGTAAAACGTCCACAAGTCTGCGATTCCTTGCGACCGGCTTTTGGCCCCACGTAGTGCTACGTCTACACTGGTATTCACATGGGCGGCGCAGCAAGGAGGTCCCTCTTATGGCCAATTGCAAACCATGCAATCAGCCGCGAATAACAAGTTACAGGCTTGAAGGTCATTCAAGGCCGTAGGTCTTGCTTTCAAAACGTAGCACTTCATAAGCAAATAAAAAAGGCATCCTGTACTTTTATTAAAAGAAAAATTGATGTTAGGTCTTAGAATTAATAGCACAATATTTGCAAATCGGCATAAATAACTAATTTATTGCATGTTACATTTCCATCATGAAATCCTATGGGCTTCACCTTCGGGCCCGGAGGTTGGATTCAAACGTCCTACGGGCTTGGAGGTTCAAGCCCTTCGGACTTAATGACGAAAATTTACCATGAAATAAACATTTTTTTATTTGCCAATTTGAGAGTAGGGGAATGTTGTGCTATTAATTCAAAGACCTAAAATCACTTTCACTTCTCATAAAAATACAGGATGGCTTGTTTATTTGCTTAATTGGTGCTACGATTAGTAAGTAAGAGCGTTGCTGGACCTCTTTGGTGTAAGTAAGCTGCGGCTCAGTTTTAGGGATTTACGTGCTTGACGGAAGGGTGAGCATAGCATTTGAATAGCGAATTAGGATTTCTTAAGATCAACGGCTTTGACGGAAGTAAGCTGCGATTGAGCTCATCGCAAGGGATCGCAGCTTGACGTCCGTAAAAAGCCGGAGACCGCAAAAAGAATAGCTAAGTAGCTTGTGGCCTCCCCTTGCGTGGACTTATTTCAAAAACTTAGGATTAGAATGAGGCCCTTATTGAGCAGCAAAATAGCATTTACGAGTTGCAAACACAATGCTGAATATCTCAGAAATCCTATTTTGTAGAGAAAAATGGCTAGTAAAAGACCGTTTCTAAAGCTCTTTAAGATGAAACTGACTTGTTGTCACTGTGACTGTGTTCTTTTAAAATATCAATCTCTGTCAAGATCATAGAGCAAGGAACTAAAAAGACCCAATGTATAAGACCATCAGAATAATTTAGATTATTTTAAATGAAATTGCACACTGATACATGGTCAGCATATTTTGCCTTTTTTAATCTGTGAAGCAAACTAACACACATTTGAATTCACAGCTAACAATGGATTGAATTTATGCTGAGAATAAGAGAGCCACGTTGATCTATACTGAGCCATATTTGGCTGTAGAGCCTTAGGTTGCTGACCGTGGTGGAGGGTACCGTACCGTATTGGTCTGAATATAAGCCGCACCCGCATATAAGCCGCACCTGTAAAATTCAAGGGGAAAAAATTGAAAAAACATAGTACTCAAATATAAGCCGCACCCTTAAAATTGGAGAGAAAAAGACTCTCCAAGTGATCAGCCATTGCAAGAAACAGGCTTTCTAATTAGCACTGTAGCTTTTTTTTGCAGGTTACAGGCTTTACAGGATGTTAGAATCACTAAAACCATAAATCGCTATTCAATTCCGCAGTCTCAAGCACGCAAATCGGCACCCTTAACTCGCCATCGCGCAAATCGGCAGTAATTTTACATTCCCGAATAAAGGCCCCACACGTTAAGCTTGCAAAACGGCAGTGATTTTTTTTATGGTCGCGAATATAAGCCGCACCCGTAACTCGCAAACTCAAAAATCGTAAAATAGGGGTCGGCTTATATTCGGACCAATACGGTAGTTTTTGCAACTGGGGCATCAAAAAGTAAATGAGATAACAATTATGATAAAATACAGTATATAGATTTACTATGATACACATAACGTGATGCTTTACGTCTCTCACCTGAATTTTGTTTAAAAGAATGAAATTCGCAATTAGCGAATAATACTACTCAAAGCTATGAATGCACAGACATAGAATAAAGCCCATGTTTCATCTGTCTCCGTACCAAGCACTACATATAATTGTCTGTGTTTTACCTTATTACAGTTTAATCTCAATGGCTTGTTTGATGTTTTGAAGGGTTTTTGTAGTATGTCGATGCCTTTCAAAGATCATAATTACAAGTCAGAAGTTTTCTCTCTGTGTGAAATTAAAAAAATGAGGTCATTACTGTAATGTACATCGAAATGGAGGAAATATGTTACGGAAAAGCAATAAAAGCAGGAATATTAACGTGAAATTAGCACATAGATGCATTAGGATTTAACAGCAGATCAATAACGTGCTGTTAATACATTTCCAGTACAGCATTAATTTGCAATTACAGCAAAGCTTCTGATCCACTGGAAACTATCCACTGACAGTAATCAAAGAGACAAAAACATGCCGAGTCAATAATATGAGTGTGTGTATATGTATATATATATATATATATATATATATATATATATATATATATATATGTATATCCCCTTCTGGATCAATACCTTGTTGTGATGAAGGGACTTGTGCACTTCAATGAAGCTGTGAGTTATACCATGTAGGGTCAACCAAAAAGGGCAGGTCATAGCAGAGAGATCACACAAATAGAGGTCAACTGGAGAAGGAACTGGCTACCCACTCCAGTATCTTTGCCAAGATAACATCATGGATAGGCACAACCAGCATAGCTATAGAGGTGACTGGTGTGTAAATGTATATTTATATATGTGCAAAGGGGTCAACATTTAGGGTCTTCCCAATGTCAGGGTAGAATTGCCTGGTATTTCAAGCCTGGGTCCCTCTTGTGAGTGGGACCAGACTGATATACTACTGTGAAGGGCACAAGGGAGCTTATAGAGGCTGCTCTCTGAGTAGGTAACTAGCCCTTTAGAACAAACCTACTTAAGTGCACATCTACTCTTTTTGTTTAGTTTTTCTCACCCTAAGGGTGATAGGATGAATCAAAGATGGACTCCTCGCTTACTGTGCGCCTCACTGATGAGGCCCAAGAGAGGCCGAAACGTATGTCTGAGGTTGGCTCTTTCAGCTGTTCAGAGTAAAATTGCCTGGTATTTCAGGGCTGGAACACTCTACTGAGTGAGACCAGACTGATATACTACAAGATATTTCTCCCTGTGAAGGGCACAAGTGAGCTAAAAGAAGTTGCTCTCTAAGTAGGTAACTAGACCTATAGATCAAACCCACTTAGGTATTGTTAATACGCTTCTATTTTTGTTTAGTCTTTGCAATATTAATTTATTTATTAAACATACATACTGTAGATATGCAAATATCAAACCATAGATGTTCAGTCCTGCTACCTGTCCTATAATCGTTTGGCCCCATGAGAGAGCAAAATCTTCTAGACCAACTGCTCCATGCAGCGAGGTCTAGCCTCAAAATGGCAGTCAACCCTGCAAGTATATTTCGGCCTACTTGAACTTCAACATCGTGCTCTGGTGGGGGTGGAACCATCCACACAGCTGGGCATGCTCTACTTACAAAATGACATGTGAAACATCGCTACAATCAGCTGTGAGATCCACCCCCTGTCTGTGTTACTGGTTATCATTATCCATATGATTTTATTTGCAAAGATACTAGAGTGGATTGCCAGTTCCTTCACATTGGACCGCAATTTGTCTGACCTCTCTGCTATGACTGCCCATCTTGGGTGACCCCACATGGTATAGCTCATAGCTTCATTGAAGTACACACGCCTCTTCACCATGAAGCAATCCAGAAGGGGCATGGAAGGAAAGGAACATTTTATTAAACAAACATTTATAATGCATATTATGTTTTAAACCATGCCATCTATATTTATTCAAATGATGGATATATATTTCGTTTTTATTCATGGAAGAGTTTATGTACAATTATTTGTATTACTAGGTCTTTCTTTAAAGGGAGATGTATAGTTTATGGATTTCACTAGGAATATAATCTACCTGTGTATTTATTTACTTTTAAATACTTTTATTTTAATTAGTGCTTATAAGCTCTGTTTTTACTGCCTAAAATCATACAATTTGTACCTGCTTCAATCTGCTCTCTGTAGCTCATGAATACACAGACTGTAAAGTGCAGTGTTTCAAATAGCCTGGCAGTGACCTCTCTCAAGCAGAATGTTTCCACTGATTGGTTGTTATGAGACAGTGCAACCATAGCTGTATCTACCTTTTTGGAGCCCTTAGGTAGTGAAGTGGAGGAGCCCCTCCACTGACCCATTTTTGCCTTTTCTGTGCATGTAAGTTCCCTTTCCTGTTTTAACTGACTTGCTCTAGGTGATTACCCCCTAGTAGCCAGTCTATGAACTGCAACATTTAATTTTTTCTTAAAACCAGAAACCATTTTTTTAAGATGTGGCGTCCCTTACAGGGAAGTGTCCCCTGGGCGGCTGCCTAGTTGGCCTAATGGGTAATCCGGCCATGAGTACAACTTAGAAGTACACTGCAGATGGGAGACACCAGTTAACTATTTGTAAGATTTTAGTCAGAAAAAAAAGAGATTTTAAACACTTAATACAATAAGTACATACAAGTAAATAGATATATAAGTGTATTATATTTCTAGTGAAATCCAGAACCCTTCCATGTCCCTTTTAATGGAGTTCTGCTGGTTGCATGATTTACACAAACAGCTCACTTTGTCATGTTATTAGTGGAGCCTGCCCAGCTGTGTGCTTGGCTCCTCCCCCAGCAGTGACATAACCGCTTCAGCTAAACAACATGGAGGAATATAACAGTGAGGAAGAATGTGAGGCAGACTCTATACTGATTAATATGAATGGCAAAATAAATCAAGAAACACAAAGAATATTTCACTGAACTGCTTATAAAAAATATATTTTCAAAGCAAAAAAAAAATCCCCAGTGCTCAGTGGTCCTTGAAACCTATCATTATGATAATTTTGTTATTTTTATGTTGCAAATGGACCTTAAAAAATAAAACGAGAAAATCTGTATGATACCTATGCATTTAGCTTTGTTATTAGATAACTAAATATCTGAATAAACAGTAGCACACGCAATGATTTTCTTTTTGCTACCGGTGGAGTGTTGCCCCTGAGATATAGTAAAGGAACAAAGAACAAATTGACCCTTTTTTTCGATAAGCGTAGAAATCTCTATTTATCATTCATCCAGTTACGCTCATAAAGTTTATATGGAGATATATCTCAGTCCCTGGGTACTTGATACTCTGTATTTATTCTTACATATTATAGAATTTTTTTCAGACATCTCCAATGCAAGATTTTCCTTCAGAAGCAGCCACAACAATAGTAACAAAGAGCCTTTCAAATAACATCAAACACATTTGCGCTTTTATTATTTTCCTTCAGCAATAACATTTTCAGCACAAAATAATCAGATAGCAGCAGAGCCAGCTCTGTCATAAATGTCTATGAAGAATTTGGCAATCTCCATAGTACTTTAAAAAGGCCTTGTGCTTTAATAAACATTACTACAAAATCTATTGGTGCCATAAATATTTGATTTTGAAGAACTACACTTTTTAACAGAATTTTTTTTTTACAGCATAAAAAATGGCTAATGCGCCTCATAATTATTGCACATAACAGTTAATAAATTATAAGTTGTATTTTTATTTTATTTTTTACAAATCTTTTAATCATTATATATATTTTTTTTCTTTAAAAGACTATATTGAAAAGATAGTAATATCCTAGAAAATGTTTGAAGTTTAATTAGTCATTGATCATTAATAAAATGAAAATGTTATGGATTTAAACTCGTTCTAAGCTGCTGCCATCCGCCCACTTCAATGATGTCAAAGAGGGGAGGTGGCTTTATCATAACTTTAAGTATCTAAGAAATTTTCAGAAACAAAATCTACAAACAAAATGGTTGGAGATATGTTGGGTTACGGAGGTTTCCCTTGGCAATGAACTTTGCTCTCATGGCAGCTTATCAAGTATTGTTCATTCTCTTATCATATTTGAATGTATAGGTGACCCTTGAAATTTACTGGAGTCTTGTTCCCGGGGTCTCTGCAAATGCAGAAAAAGAACATGAATGTGTAGCCACGAATGTCAAGTTTTCCCTTTAGACCCAATCTCTCAGCCAACCCACCATCTTAATAACCTCATCATGGTGGAGACAAACACTCTCATGATACTCATGATAATTAAGTTAATATTTAATATTGCTAATATAAGTTATTAAATGTTCTTTTTATTAATGGTCAGTGCATAAATACATTATCTAGCTCCTCCTGATAGGGCATTACAGTGGTTACCGCCAGCTTTCAAAACTTTATGCCTTTATGATTCCATTTGATATATTGTATTTTTTTTATTTCTACATTTCGGAATAGGTGTTTTTTTGTATTAGAAAAGATAAGACCTACATCTAATTCAATATTACTTCCCACTCTGTCATTTAGCCAATTATATCTTCTGAAGCACCATCTGGCGTATATCTTTATATAAAGAACTCCCAACAATTTATGGAAATATATTATGCAGAATGATGAAAATGTACTATATTCAGCAGAACAGGGTAGTTGTTTTTTTTTTTTGCAAATTAAATATGTTTTAAAGGATTTCAAACTGTTTGCAGTTTTGCTATACATATATTAAGTCACTTTTATATTTTATTTAAAGTGGAAATGGAAGTGTGACATATAAGGAGAGGTTAAGAGCATAATTAGCCAGGATAAGTCTCATATAAAAACCTGCTTAAAATAAGAATTTTTTTTTTGTGACGGCTGCTTGTGTAAGAGAGCTCTTTACATTTGTGCAGGAGAAGGATTTGCAGTTATTCTGCTTCAGAGTATCTGTGTGGAAAGGAGAGAGGTGTCAAATTCTAAGAGTTCTTCTTATATAACATAACCCCCTCCCTTCATACACCCTACGTCACTGAACGATATTATAACCATAGCCCCTCAGGCTCCAAACTATATGGAAGTATTGAAGTCAGACATGGTACAACATTATACACGCAAACAAATTCAGAAGAATAAAAGTTGCACAATATATTAAAACAGAGATTAGTAGATGAATAATAATAGTAGTTCATTCAGTACTACACTTATTAGATTTTAGTTTAATCATTCGCTGATCTCTTAGGTTAGGAATCAATGGTTCCATCCCTTATCAGTAAGATTATATTCATATTTTATATATATGTTTCATACTTTTTAGCAATGGTATCTTAATGTTATTTATAGTGTACCTATTTAAGAGGTTTATTATATGCCATTGTATGAATTATTTACTCATCAATGACCGAATCACACATTAATTAGAAGACTCCATGATTACTTTCTATAAGGCCTGGGAACCATGGCTCACCACAACTCACTCTCATAATATTTTATAAAAAGACAAAATAATACAGAAAAAAAGACAAGATAGAAAAAACTAATTGGAAAAGTGACTAGATGGAAGTCCTTGAAGGGTGGAATCCATATCTACAACTCCACTACAAGATGGAGCCTATGGTCCCACCCTTGGTAACAGCCCCTGAGATATAATTTCTATCTAAGATAAAGCTTACAAACTGAGAAAATAAATTATAATAGAGTAGATAAATTATTTTCTTTTATTATTAATTAGTTTTTTATGGATGTTACTCTTTTCTTTTGGTTGAGTTATTTTATTTTGTTCCTTTTATATCCGCACTGGTTAAAGTGAATTTGTAAACTGAGTAATCTCTTTTAATAGATGAACATCACATCATGATATTACAATAATAGTTTTAATTATTGTAATAATTGTATTTAGATGGGAGACATAGGGCCTCGATCAATCAATCAATTGAGAAATTGTACCTTACCGGAGCCTGTAATGTAGCCCGTTAACTAATTTACTATTCAATTTGTGTCTTTTTGTGACCCGTAAATGATGTACGGGTTAGGGGCTGAAATTCCTGCAGTTGTTACAACCGTAACTTACAACCCATCTAAGCCTTTGATCTTTCACGACCGCAAGCGTTACAATCGCAAATCGCTATTAAATTGCTACAGTTCCTCAAGCTCGCAAATATTTTCGGACCTGTAAATGTGAAATGTAGAAGAAAATCCTACGCGTACCAGATAGGACTCGCAAGGGGGTTTAACCCCAATTCATAGCACTGTAAATGCAATTAAAAACTCAACACTGCACTTTAAAAGACAGGGAAAGCAATGAAAGACCTTAGAATTAATTGCACAACAGTCTCAAGCTCGTAAATCTGCAATCAGAAATGATTGTTTTGTATGTGTCATTTCAGTGTTATCTTAATCTCGGGAATCTATGAGTTAAAACGTATCAGGCCATCCACATGGACTAGAACATTTCGTTCATTCATTTTTAAAAGTTTGTACATTGCAGCATTGCGGTTCTGATCACATATTGGACCCCTAAACACCAATTGATTGACATGTATCCTCTATGTTTTACTGACGTAATAATAACGGTCTCATTTTCTAGTGGCTGTTTCTAAATGGGTAGTTACAGCCTTGATTAATTGATCATGTTCCCGCCCTGAAATGCTACAAACGATTGTTCAATTGAATCGCTCAGTAATTGTAGCTTGCAATTGAATGAGGCCCATAGTCTTATTAGTTGTAAACACGGATTCACATATCACAATTTTATTTATTACATTATTATATCATAACCCATATTGGTTCTATCCCTCTTTGCCTGCGCATTTCTTCTGCAGCACTGACAGCTGCAGTTACAGGTGCCATCTGCCAGACAGTGCTGTCAGTTTTCGGGCGCCTTCAAGTTCCAGGGAAGGCAAAGAACTATTCTCCCCTCCGACCTGGCGCAACTTAAAGGGAGCTGAGTCGACAGCGAGGCCATCAATATGTTCGGCACGGGCATTCGCCCCCCCCCCCCCCCCCCGGGGCTTTCGGCGTGCCTCTTATAGCTCAAGGCATCTTCTGTTGGCACGTCTTATATGCTATTTTCAGCAGTATCCGAAAATCAGCAGCGGCATCTGACGGCCAGCGGCGGAACTGCAGCTGTCAGATTTTGCGATCGTGAAGAGGGAAAGGCACCCCATATTCTAATTGTAGCTTATGCTATACTCAGCAGGGTTATACATTTCTTCGGCAATCATTATTTTGAGATGGGGTCTTGCTGCTCCCATTTTGAAAGGTATGTGGGGTCAGGAGTGAAGGGAGAAGGTCTGTGGCCTACTTAGTGGCCAGAGTCTTGTTTACTTTGCTGGGTTGCTAGGTAACATAGACAAGCAGGAAGTAAGATACAAAGTCTTGCGAGACTTACAGGGACCCAACAGTAAGTTTTGGCTTCTCTGGCTGGAAGGGTCACGTGAGTCAGATCAAAAGTGATACGCTCTTCCTTTAGGCCTAATAGACCCCTATTAAATTTTTTAATTAGTAAAACTAAGTTTTTAGTTGTTAGTTGGAATTTGGTATAGGTTTGTAACTATATGTCATTATTGATTGATTTGCTCAGCATTTTATTGGTGTAATGAGCGGATGTCCTTTAAGGTATTTAAGTACTAATCACCATAAGATTCTTTACCCTGATAAAGTAGCTTTACGAAACGCGTTGGTGAGGAGAGGGTTACTATATCTTACTTGATTCAGCAGCAATGCTATTACATATATTATTACAGACTTATATTTACTATTAGAGAAAGCATTTTTATTATATTTGTCCCTTTAATATTTGTTTGTAAACCCTTGTGTGTTTAATAATATATTTTTCCCTCCATATTTATGGTGTTTTTTTATTATCCAATTATTGCTTATTTTTTTTTATCATATACATTGATACAAGTATCATCATAGGTGGAAGTTATGATACAATCTTGTAAGTGCAATACTTGAATGTATACACTGTGCAGCTCTATGGACATTTCTCTTTTTCTATTGGTGTCTTATATACACACAGTCTGCTAAAAAAAGATTTTCTGGAAAAAAATGCTTTTATGCCACTGATTTACACAACTGCTAACTATCATATACTTCACAAACATGTGACATTTTTCTGGCATATCAATGATCCTTTAAAAGAGAGTCAATATAGGATACCATAGAAATTCTGAGACATCTTCAAAGCTGCTCCTCTCTACCCCAGTGCAATGGAGAATTCTATTCTATTCTATGGGTATTCTATTATTTCTTTTGCCTGGCTACAAAAATTGTAATACAAATTGTAATATTGCTCAAACCTGCATTTTTTTTATATGATTTCACATTTTATTTATATGAACTTTCTATCCAGTGTTGTCTGGAAAGTGAAAGTAAAAAAATAAATCTTCCATAGATAGACAAATTGTTTGTTATTATTATTACACCAAATCCGTAATTATTTTTCACAATCTGCAGAGTGCATCAAAAAGATTAGTCCTATACTCATAATTCGTTTAGCAATAAAAATCAATGGTAATATGATGGACTCATGATAACTTACCCATAATATTTAGTAATAAAAAGGAAAAGATAGTTCTCTTATTTTATGTATTTGTCCATCGGGGAGGGAACTCATAGGGGACCCAGTGGGACAGCCAACAGGGTAATGTCTTTGATTGCTTAGATGTAGGTGATCATAGTGAAAGAAATACCTTTCTTCGAAGGAAGGCCAATGGTGGTAGAGCAGCCAATATTAGTAACATTTCAGCAGTTCAGCCACTTCTCCAAAATACATCACTATCTTACACAAGACACAACTAAAATTCATATGCATTAGTTCATCATATCTCGACTCTACTACTGCAACTCGCTCCTTGCTAAACTTCTGATCGCCCATCTATCTCCACTCCAATCCATAATGAACACTAGACTCATCTAGATTGTAAGCTCTTCAAAGTAGGTACCTTAACTCCTTCTCATCAAGCTGTCTGCTGACCCATTTGTATTGTATTTGTACTGTATTGTACCTTTAGTTGGACACAGTGGAGGTTCCAGATATCTTCAAATGTAAAACTACAGTTAACAAAAAGTACTTTATCAATTGTATGATATTAAAACAATACATTTTTCTACAGTAAATTAACATCAAAGTCTGCAATACTTTGCTGTCAGCTTTTCTGATCCACTCACCCACAAATATGTTAATATTTTGTTATTGAGACGTCACTGCATTAATTACTGAATTAACCCCGAGACACTTGGTCCATTGTCTTCCTTGCAGGCACCTCGTCAGAGCATTCCTATTATTTTTCTGTGCAGCTGACTACACTGAAGACATTGCCTCAATGGCTAATTAAGTAATTAAAGGTATATGTAAGTTTCCTGGGTTTCAAATGTTTCATAATGAACAGCTACTGATTAGTAGAAAAATATGTATTATATTGAAAAGTTGAATGTACTTACATATGACCTCGAAAGGTTGGTGTGGTCACAGCTAAAATTGGCCATAAGGAGCCAGGCAGAGAGTAAAAAAACAGACAGCAATTACCCGATTGTGATACAAATGTTTCAGTCTTTACTTCCTCGTTATTGGCCAAAACTATTTTCCACATTGTATACCAATTTAACCTGGGTTTAGAGGGTGTTAACCCTAAGTTTCAACTGACAGAAATTAAAATATATTTTGCCAACTTCAAGGTAAGTGTTTTAATGCTTATTTTGGTATTTTTTCATGCAAAAAATGTTTTCATACACTACTAATTCTCCTCTATCAGATGCACTCATAATCCAGCTCACTTACATATCCCTTTAAGGAAATAAATGAACAAAAACATAGTATTTTCATTTGAGGGTGGATCAGAGTGGTTAATCCACAGGTAAATATTGCCTAATAACAATCAACTGATAAAGTACTTGTTTTTACCTATAATTTTAAGTTATACCATAATTGGAGCCTCTGATTTGTTGCTTGAGGCCTCACAAATGAATAAATAACTTTTCAACATTTCATTTTGTAAGCCTGCCTTATTTGCATACAATTGTATATTAAGCAGTAAACATTTTCCAGTCTAGACGTTAATAGGGTGAGATACAAATACATCTGGAGACTTTAATAACACTGTTTATATCCAGATCCCAACAGCCCAGCTAATTTTTGGTATAATTTTAAATAAGCAAAATAAAATAGGTCTCATTATACAAACACTTTACCCGGCAGAAACTCAAACCCTGTGTTGCCAAGGAGGTCAATTTAATTTTAGAGGGGTCAAAAATTCTGCCTCCGCGATAATGGGCTGTGTTTAATATTTGCAGAGAAAATGATGGAAGATAATAACCACATCCATCTGCCAGTGAAAATGATACTGTCTAAATTTAGACATTGTTTAGACCCATGAAAGTGCCTCGCTTTTCATGTTTATTTTACAAAACATATCGTTTGTAGAACGCCGAGAAAAAATAAGATGTCATGAATCAACATCAAAAATGTAGACCATGAGTGTTAATATTCAGAGATCTAGATATGTTTGGTTAGACGTCTAAATGAAACCGCTTTCATTTAAGAAAAACAAGATGGCATACTGGTAAATGCTACAATGTTATCACTTGATATAAAAAAAAAAATCTGCCAGAGAGACCTTAGAATATAAATGCATTTGAGATCTCAAAAGAAGTTTAAATCAATGCGCTGCTACAGTTACAAAGCACATGAAAGAACCTGCTGTCTGGATTGCTGGGGAACTGCTTAGGCGCTCTTACTTTGATTTCTTTGGGTAGTCTGTTACATTATTTCTCAATGCAATACATAAGGATATTAGGGCTTTGATGTTGCACATCTTCAACAAATGGAAGTAATATGATAAAGCAGCTGAGACATGCAGGGTGGATGTATGTTTATCCCATGTTAAGTGAGCATAGTCAAATTGGCTTATGTTCCAAATGAAAGTTAAAGTTTTCTGTATATTAAAAGCAATAGTTGAATTAAAAGAAAACAATACAAGAAAAAAAAATAGTTACATAGTAATTGAGATTGAAAAACAGACTTTTATTCCACCAAGATCAACCTTTTTAGATCTGCTTTGATCTTTAGATTGTAAGATTGTGAGTTTTCAGTCTTGTATAGTGCTCTGGGAAAATGCACTATGTCCGTCTGATTTTAAATAGAGCCTTCCATTCCTGTGCATTGTGTTTATTTTGTTTTTGCGTTGTACTTAACCTCTGTATAGCGCTATGGAATATTTTGGCAAGTTACAAATAAAGAATAATAATACGTGGACTAATTGTCAATTGATCTAGAAAATGGCAAAAAAAAATTGCAATTGTCTCATAAGAGGAAAAAACTATTAAAATTCCTTCCTGACCCCAGATACTGACAATCAGATTCCTCCCTGGTTCAATACTCTTTCTCTAGTTATCTAGGATAATCTCAAGTGATGTCTTCTTGTTGGATGTAAACCTCTTAGCACAGAAAGTTCACTTGATAAAGCCTTATATTGACCCTGGATGTATTTATGTAAGGTTGTCATATCCAAAAAAAGGGACGGAGTCCATCCCACCTAGGGGTGGCACTTAAGCCATAGGCACAGCCAAGTACCTAGGTCATCTTCCCTAACTTAGCACCTGGCAGCAAAAACTCCAGCCTCACAGGGAAGGTGGGTGGACTTCATTTTTTTTTTAAAGGTGTTTTTATACAGGGGAGCAGCACCTGAAAGGAGGTGAGAAAGGAGGCTAAGGTCCCTTATATAGCCTCTCCTGGCTCCTCCCCAACTTTTCCACCTCCGTGCTCCCCCGCCCTGTCTTGGTCATGCCCCATTTCAGAGCTTGCTCTCTAAGATCTGCAGGTAACAATCTCCTTTGTCTTGATAAGTTACAGAGGGCAGTGAGATTTTATCCATGTCTGAACTGCTACATATTGTGCTTTTATTTCCATTTGTTTAAATGTAAATCATATAAGCAAATACAGCTCCATGATCCCTTTTTACACTTCCATTCTAGTCACTTGTATGTTAAAGGCAGATCAAACACATTGTTTTGTATCTAGCTGTTATTTTACTGCTCATCACATATATAGTTGTGAGCGTACGAGTTGTTGCTAACGCTGCGGGCTCGCGCAGCGAGCCGAGGCCCTCGCGAAGCGAGGGCACTGCCCGAGGGTCTCAGTTGCTGCAAGGAGCGCCGAAGGCGCTCCTTGCCAGCAACTGAGACCCTCGGGCAGTGCCCTCGCCAAGCGAGGGCACTGCCCGAGGGTCTCAGTTGCTGGCATGGAGCGCCGAAGGCGCTCCATGCCAGCACCTGAGGACCTCGCAAAGCGAGGGCCGCAGTTGCTGGCATGGAACGCCGAAGGCGCTCCTTGCCAGCAACTGCGACCCTCGCAAACTTCACGTCGCAACCCAAACAGTACGACACACACATTACGACACTCGCAAACAACATACGACACACGTTCACACACATTACGGACTCGCAACACTCGGACGCAACTCGCGAACATTACAAAATGTCAAACACAATACATACACACACCACATACATAAAAAACTTACCTACACCAAGAGGGAGCACCCAGCACCTCAAAAATACAACTTACACCTCGATTTTACTTCAAATAAAACAGTTTAGAGACTAAAAAAAAAACGAAGCGAGAGAAAAAATGGCCGCCGAACAAAACGAAAACGAGGCTACAGCACTCTAAACTCGCAAAACACCACAAGAAACTCGCAAAACACCACAAAACACCTACGGATATTCCGATACAAACGTATAACACACATTACTCGCCATTTCTCGCCAATGCGGAAGTACACGACTACGCTAACGGTTTGGTCTCGCGCACGCACAGTGTTACACTGCACACATTCAGCACGCTTACACAGCAGATCCACACCACTAATGCTGCAGCAACATCAAAACACATTCACAGCTCTTCCACACAATGCTTTAAAATAGGTAAAGTATATTCATTTATTAATGTATTATATATTTCATTATTACACACTAAACAGCATTAGCTACCTTACAATTTCATTGCCGTCATTTTTTGACGGGCAATTCGCTAGTATATTTATATTTATCATCTGATATCATCTCACAAATATATTCGCTTGCTTTGTTCACTTGTACAATCCTTTTAAATATTACTAAGCTCTCTGTTACATTCACTTCATACAATATCCTCAATTTTAACAAGTGCTTTGCTGCAGGATTTATTTGTCAAGTGCCTTATAGAACTTATTTATTATTTATACGAAAGGTAACTGGGTCACAGATAGCAGGAAAACTAATAGAAATATAAGATAGCATCTCTTGTTCTCATAACCAAAGTCCCTGATTTATCATTCTATCACACGTGGCATTATTATAAGAGCTCCAGCCATGAGCAATCTGTAGGAACAAAGCTCCGCATTACACCGTTTTAATCTTATTAGCGAACAACAAAGTAAATAAAGAAAACATTAGTGATTTAAATTATACTCTTAAATGCTGTGCAAGAAAAATGTAAATAGCTCTATCCATTAGTTTTCAGTAATAGTCCTCTCCATATGTAAACCAGTGCAAGCAATGGTGTGTTTCTGTCCTTGAGGGTGGCGTAATTTTAAGGGGCCATAGACCATTTTGAAATAATTAATTGGTTTCATTTTCTAGATCATTAAATATTGCCTTGTTTTAGCCATCATTAATTTTTGCAGCTCCTTCATGCTAATGTGTGGCTCAGTATGCTAATTTGTGATTCAGGCTGCTTCGTTAGTGTGGGGGAGAGGGTCTAACTGCGTCATAACTTTAGGGGTTAATGTTTTTGCCTCCACAGAAACAGACGAGCAGTCTCTAATTAGTAACTAACTAGTACTTGGAAGCCAATCATTTGCATAAGAATACAGCAGAAACAATGCTGATTATCTCAAGAATGATTGATTTAAAATCAAATGACTAGGACTATATCTCACAAAAGTGAGTACACCCCTCACAATATTGTAAATATTTTATTATATCTTTTCATGTGACAACACTGAAGAAATGACCCTCTGCTATAATGTAAAGCAGTAAGTGTACAGCCTGTATAACAGTGTAAATTTGCTGTCCTCTCAAGATAACTCAACACACAGCCATTAATGTCTAAACCATTGGCAACAAAAGTGAGTTCACCCCTAAGTGGAAATGTCCAAATTGGGCCCAAAGTGCCAATATTTTGCGTGGCCACCATTATTTTCCAGCACTGCCTTAACCCTCATGGGCATGGAGTTCACCAGATGTTCACAGGTTGCCACTGGAGTCCTCTTCCACTCCTCCATGATGACATCACAGATCTGGTGGTTGTTAGAGACCTTGCGCTCCCCCACCTTCCATTTGAGGATGCCCCACAGATGCTCAATAGGGTTTTGTTCTGGTGACATGCTTGGCCAGTCCATCACCTTTACCTTCAGCTTCTTTAGAAAGGCAGTGGTCGTCTTGGAGGTGTGTTTGGGGTCGTTATCATGTTGGAATACTGCCCTGCGGCTCAGTCTCCGAAGGGAGGGGATCATGCTCTGCTTCAGTATGTCACAGTACATGTTGGCATTCATGGTTCCCTCAATGAACTGTAGCTCCCCAGTGCCGGCAGCACTCATGCAGGCCCAGACCATACATATATACACATATGTCATATATGTTTTCTATAATATGTTGTGTTGATTCCCCCTATATCCATTTACCTGATGATGTCAGATGCTGCCTCCACTCTCTCAGGGCTTGATCTCATATCAGTGTTTTTGTGCTCTTTGTGCCTTTTCTGTTTATCATTTAGGGATTTTTTCAACTACCTGTCCTCAGTATAGATGTATACTTTTGGTGGTGGGATTGTCATGGTCTGGGCCTGCATGAGCGCTGCCGGCACCGGGGAGCTACAGTTCATTGAGGGAACCATGAATACCAACATGTACTATGACATACTGAAGCAGAGCATTATCCCCTCCCTTCAGAGACTGGTCCGCAGGGCAGTATTCCAACATGATAACGACCCCAAACACACCTCGAAGACGACCACTGCCTTGCTAAAGAAGCTGAACGTAATGGTGATGGACTGGCCAAGCATGTCTCTAGACTTAAACCCTATTGAGCATCTGTGGGGTATCCTCAAACGGAAGGTGGCTGGATATGACGCTGAGCACGTGCACTCAACTTCTTTGGACTCCAATGGCAACCTGTGAAGCAAATTTACACTGTTATACAGACTGTACACTTACTACTTTACATTGTAGCAGAGGGTAATTTCTTAAGTGTTGTCACATGAAAAGATATAATAACATATTTACAAAAATGTGAGGGGTGTACTTACTTTCGTGAGATACTGTATTTCATGCTCTTAAAGAAGATAACTTTAGAAAAGGGGCTTGATATATATTTATAAGAAAAGGCACACATACTCTTGACAAAATAGATAGGGGATAAACCTGGTTGCCAGTTTTGGGGGGCTGAAGCATTTCCCCCATATATAGAATATAAGCTGTTTCAATAGTTTATCTTTTTTTGCCATTCATTGGATCATTTAACTTAAAACCACTGAGGAGATCTACATCTTGATGGATATTGGATTTTTTAAACATCATGACCACAATTATTTGCCTTTCTGATAAGGGTATTCAGGAAGATTGCTCCTTTTATTCAAGGGGATGCAATAATGTCGTACATTTTGCACTCCAGGAATATCTATCATTATGTCTCTGGTTGTGCTTATCCATAAGGTTATCTTGGCAAAGATACGGCATTGTTTCCAGTTCCTTCTCCAGTGGATTGCAATTTGTCTGACCTCTCTGCTATGACCTGCTCATCTTCGGTGACCCTACATGGTATAGCTCAAAGCTGCATTGAAGTACACAAGCCCCTTCAACACCACAAGGTAGTGATCCAGAAGAGGGATCTTGTACCTAGTTTTTTTCAAATAATAACTTATTGCAGGAACAATCTGGTCCCTTGTGGCTGATTACATTTTAGCCATTTTTTTTGGTTTTATTTAAATGTTTTAACTTAATTCTTTGTATCATCCTCAATGATGGTGAAGGGGCGTGTGTATCTCAGTGAAGCTGTGAGCTGTACCATGTAAGATGGGCAGGTCATAGCAGAGAGCTCAATCAATTAGTGTTTCACTGGAGAAGGAACTGGCAACCCACTGCAGAATATTTGCCAAGAAAATCATATGGATAAGCACAACCAAAAGCACAGATGGATGTGCTGGCATGCTGCATCCATATGGTCACCTAAAGTCAGACACGGCTGAAGGACTGAAAAACAACAACTACCTCTTAGAAGCCCACAGAGTATCTCACAGCCTCCCCTTTTCTTAATATTCTCTCTCATGAGAGATGCCATCTTAAATATCTGTGACATGTCAACACTCTGGGGGGTGATTTGGATTTGGTTCTTTCATCACTGTGACCTGGGTTTAATTCCAGTCAAGCAGGGTTGGACCTGGTCAGTACTTGAATAGGAGACCACCTAGGGATACCAGGAGCTATATGCTGTTGCCCACTGCGAAAGGATCTAATTAATATTGCAGTCTTCTTTGTTGCCTCTGTGGTGGCCAAAGTTATTATGAACTTAGATCCGCTCCCCAACACTAATCAATGACTCTGTGCCTCAAATTAGCATTACAAACAATGCTATATATCTCAGTAATGATGTACTGTAGAGAAAATTACTAACACAATGCCATTTAATATGAAATGATCTCGTTCTTGTGGTGACAGTGTCTCTTTAAACTGTATAATCATTTAATCCTGATCCCTCTCCAATAGATTTAGTGGAATCAAGATGACAATATATTTTATCATTAAATCAAAACTGAATATAATAGTTTAAAATAAATAATGACAGCCTTTAATTTTTAGCTGTGTAAAAACATTTTATACATTTTAAGTCAAGCTCTTCAACATAAGATATATATAATAAACTGTATAAATACGATGGGGTTCCCTGGTGGTCCAGTGGTTAGGATTCAGTGCTTTCACCTCTCTGTACATATATATATAATTACACTCAAAACTTTTAACGGGCACTAAACAACAACGCAATTAAAATGGTTCACTCAACATAACCCACCAGTATAAATCACAATATAAGTGTAGGATACAACTTTCAGCAGGGAAATCAAGGGTGACCAGGGCAAAATAAATGTGGTGAAGACCCCCACACCTGGGTTAGAATAGTAGGAACCTTGTTATCTTGGTGTATACCTCCTACCTAGTGTAGGAAGACCCTTTTTCTTGCTTAGACCCTCAAGCTCTATAAGATAAAAGAGGTGTGCCTCTTGTGCCCAATTTCTAAACCCTGGAGATAATAACCTACTACTCAGGAGAAAAAACTCCTCAGGTACTGGTGGGACAAGAAGGTTAAAAATACATACAAAATCAATTGCCAAAAAATATTTATGAGAATAAGGAATAATCCACGAACTACACAAATAAGAAGATAGATCATGTCTCTGTATTATTCCTGCTTGTACATAGCATAAATATACCTCTAATTTGTAATCAATGTAGTTGTGTACTTATTTCTCAAGAAAAAGTGGCCGCAGAAACATATGGCTTATATAGGGTAAAAAAAAGATGTATATACACCTAAACAAACAAATAGTTTCACCCATTGCAATATCACTTATTAAACCTCCCATATATATATATAAATGCTAATTTAAACTTAGATTTGATCAGTAAGCTGGAGTATTCATCCTGACTACAGTAAGCCCCAACCTGTTATCTGACGGTTCTTATGCCATATAACCAGACGATCGTTTCTCCGAAAGAAAGAAATGACTTCATCAGTGGGTGGCCAGTATCACCTTTCTGATCTGGGATCCAAGAGGTCACACCACCCTGAAGTCAAGCAGGGTAGGACCTGGTCAGTATTTGGATGGGAGACCACCTAGGGATACCAGGAGCAGTATGCTGTGGCCCGCTGGAGAAGGAACTGGCAACTTGGATGGGAAACCAACTAGGGATACCAGGAGTTGTATGCTGTGGCCGACTGGAGAAGGAACTGTCAACCCACTCCAGTATTTCTGCCATGAATACCAAAAGGATCAGCATGACTATGTACATAAAGATGTCCTGGTGTGTTATAGAGAGTCGGAAACGATTGAACGATTAAAATAAAATGCCGACACCCACTTTGTAGGGGCTTCACACTGCCAGTAGATCTTGCCGTTCGCCAAGAGACCGTGGCATGCTGTGAGTCTAAGGATCTTGAGACACTGGTAAAGTGAAGCCGCCCCTTGTGGGTTGGGCTTTAGTTCACAGATGTAGTAGATGGCAGCTGTCATGAGAGACAACATGAAGAAGGGGTTCCAAAAGGATAAGAATCTGTTAATCTGGTTAAAACACTCTTATAAAACAAAATAAGTAAAGAGTTCCTTTAAAAATAACTATTTTTTGTAGGATAAAATGGGTAAACTTTCTCATAATGTGATTATTTTCTCTTGTATGTCTTAGATGTTGTAGCAACTTGTAGCAAATTCTCATTTTATGACTCGATGAAATGTGGCTCCAGTGTTCAAAGGACTATGTTTTATTTTTTTGAGTTTATTAAAAACATACAGTACAGAATTTGTTACCAACTACCGAGAGGCCCCTGGGAAATTGCAAGAGCAACGTTCAAAAGCCAATAGCTTTATTTTGTCTCTACTAAAAAACGTACCGCCAGGAGTCCCAGATGGCGTTTCCTGACCCAAAAATGACTTTCTCATAAGAAACGGTTATTAACTGAAAAAGACACGCGCAAAAGGTACTTTAAAATGACACATCACCTGACCAATAACTATAAATTGTTTGTTTTTAATTTAGTTCCTGCGTTTAGGAACGTTTTGTAGGGCTATTTTCAATAATCTATATTAGATTTTTTTCTATCACTGAGCGGGGAATATTCCGTAAGCCGCTCACATATAAAGAGAAATGAAGTGAGCAAAGTGTTGCCACACAAGTCTCCAGTGCCCGAATGGTTTAATGATTACTCTTTTCTACAAGTCTATGTTATAAGAATAAGTGCACTCTGGGAGGCACATATCCAACGGACTGCGTCTCTACATAGGAAATCACCTTGGAGTTTTATTGCTCCTTGATTGCTTATGTCCTTTATGCTTGCTTTGGCAATAAATATATTAAAATAGAATGAAATAGACACAGTACTTAGTGTCATACAGAACCGCTGTCTGTCACAGATAGAAGCATCTAAAGGGAGCCCTGGCTACAAGTCAGACTAGCAATTTTATTCTGTCACTGCGCACTGGTCGGCCATTATCTTTAACTCCGAGCTTGCAATATAATAATTAAAACAGGATTTAGTATTTTTTCCGAGAAATCTTTGTTTGTCAAGTATGTGACAAACTAACAAAATTAGCAGCTAAGTGAGCCATGAACATAAAGCAATTTTTAGGACTGTTTGATATTATTTCATGCAAACAAATTTTCATACACTACTGATTCATATCATACACAAAGTAAACATTAATAAACGTACCATAATGTTTGCAAAACATCTTCAGTTTTCAGGCAGCTGATTTGGAGAAGGAACACCACTGAAAATCCAAGCTAAATTAGCATAAAAATTCATAATAAGATGTGGCCAATCAGAGGCAGCTACAACAATGTATCTGGATGAGATGTTAGAGCTAGGGGTCATTGAGGCAGCCATAATACTGACAGGGGATTGGCTAGGACACACTCCGACAGGTCATTGGCTGGGATATTCAACCTTCCATTTTGTCTGATTTGACCACTTCCAGCTTGGAGCCTAAGGGGCTTAGTTTATCTTTACATATCGGTGGAAGGAGGGATGGGAGAGAGAAGGGGAGGAAATGTTAAATCAGTGGAGCTTTTGGAGTTTACCCCTACCACTTACAATATTTAATGCCTTTTACTTAAAGGGATACAGAAGGTTTCTGGATTTTACTAGGTTTATTATGTATCTGTGTATCTATTTTATCTTTTTGTACTTAATTTCTTTAAGAAGTGCGTATAAGCTCTGATTTTACTGTGTAAAAGCAAACAAATAGTCCTTGTATTGGTGTGCCAACTGACCGTGTAGTGTAGTGTCCTAGCCTATTAGAGACCACTTCACAGCAGCACATATAATGTTTCTGAGAGATGGTCACTGATTGGTTAATATTAGACACTGCACATCAAGGCCTTTACACGGTTTGTGTCTTTGGGAACTGCAGAGGGCAGACCCATACTGGGACTATTTGTTTGATTTTAGGCAGTAAAAACAGAGCTTATATGCACTTCTTAATAAAATCTAGTACCTAAAAGTAAATAGATCTGTAGATCTGTACAGCATATTATATGGCTAGTTGAGTTCATGTCAGTCAAGTTAGTTTGCCAAACAGAGCGTTGGCTAGTATACAGAAAATAACTAATTTCCATTTCCATGCACTTTTAAGGCCAGCCCATAAAAAAAAAATAAAAAGAAGCTAACAGTAATATAGTGTCTTGCAAAAGTATTTACCCCCCCTTGGCATTTTTCGTGTTTTGTTGCCTCACAACCTGGAATTAACATGGATTGTTTGAGGATTTGCATCATTTAATTTACAGAACATGCCACAACTTTGTAGATTTTATTTTTTTATTGTGAAGCAAACAACAAATAGGACAAAATAACAGAAAAAGTCAATGTGAATAACTATTCACCCCCATAAAGTCAATAGTTTGTAGAGCCACCTCTTGCAGTAATCACAGCTCCAAGTGGCTTTGGATAAGTCTCTATGAGCTTGCCACATCTTACCAATGGGATTTTTGCCCATTCCTCCTTGCAAAACTGCTCCAGCTCCTTCAAGTTGGATGGTTTGCGCTTGTGAACAGCAATCTTTAAGTCTGACCATAGATTTTCTATTGGATTCTGGACTTTGACTAGGCCATTCTAACACATTTACATGATTCCCATTAAACCACTCAAGTGTTGCTTTTTTTAGCACCATCCATCTTTCCCTGACTCTGACCAGTTTCCCAGTCCAGGCTGCTGAAAAACATCCCCACAGCATGATGCTGCCACCATGTTTCACTGTGGGGATGGTGTTCTTTGGGTGATGTGATGTGTTGGGTTTGCACCAGACATAGCGTTTTCTTTGATGGCCGAAAAGTTCAATTTATTCTCATGAGACCAGAGCACCTTCCTCCATACATTTTGGGAGTCTCTCACATGCCTTTTTGCAAACTCAAAACATGCCATTTTGTTTTTTGCTGAAAGTAATGGCTTTCTTCTGGCCACTCTGCTATAAAGCCCAACTCTATGGAGCCTACAGCTTATTGTCGTCCTATGTGCTGCCTCTCTGATTAATGCCCTACTTGCCGAGTTTTGGTGGGCGTCCATCTCTTGGCAGGTTTGCTGTTGTGCCATGTTCTTTTCATTTGGTTATGATTGATTTGATGGTGCTCCTGGGGATCATCAAAGATTTGGATATTTCTTTATAAACCTAACCCTGACTTGTACTTCTCAACAACTTGTTTGGAGAGTTCCTTGGTCTTCATGGCAGTGTTTGGTTAGTGGTGCCTCTTGCTTAGGTGTTACAGCCTCTGGGGGCTTTCAAAAAGGTGTGTATATGTAATGATAGATCATGTGACACTTAGATTGCACACAGGTGGACATCATTTCACTAATTATGTGACTTCTGAAGGTAATTTGTTGCACCAGAGCTTTTTATGGGCTTCACAACAAAGGGGTTGAATACATACGCACATGCCAATTTTCTATTTCTAAAAAATAGTTTACCTATTTTGTTACATTACAGCCTTAAGTTCAATGTTTTGTTAATCTGAATTTTATGTGATGGATCAGAACACAATAGTCTAAGTTGGTGAAGTGAAATGAGAAAAATATATACAGTGGATATAAAAAGTCTACACACCCCTGTTAAAATGTCAGGTTTCTGTGCTGTAAGAAAATGAGACAAAGATAAATCATTTCAGAACTTTTTTCACCTTTAATGTGACCTATAAACTGTTCAACTCAATTGAAAAACAAACTGAAATCTTTTAGGTGGAGGAAAGAAAAATAATAAATAAAAATAATGTGGTTGCATACGTCTGCACACCCTCTTATAACTGGGGATGTAGCTGTGTTCAGAATTAAGCAATCACATTCCAAATCATGTTAAATAGGAGTCAGCATACACCTTCCATTATTTAAAGTGCCTCTGATTAACCCCCCAAAAAGTTCAGCTGCTCTAGTTGGTCTTTCCTGAAAATATTTTAGTCGCATCCCACAGCAAAAGCCATGGTCCACAGAGAGCTTCCAAAGCATCAGAGAGATCTCATTGTTAAAAGGTATCAGTCAGGAGAAGGGTACAAAAGAATTTCCATGGCATTAGATATGCCATGGAACACAGTGAAGACAGTCATCATCAAGTGGAGAAAATATGGCACAACAGTGACATTACCAAGAACTGGAGCTCCCTCCAAAATTGATGAAAAGACGAGAAGAAAACTGGTCTAGGAGGCTACCAAGAGGCCGACAGCAACATTAAAGGAGCTGCAGGAATATCTGACAAGTACTGGCTGTGTGGTACACGTGACAACAATCTCCCGTATTCTTCATTTGTCTGGGCTATGGGGTAGAGTGGCAAGACGAAAGCCTTTTCTTATGAAGAAAAACATCCAAGCCAGGCTACATTTTGCAAAAACACATCTGAAGTCTCCCAAAAGCATGTGGGGAAAGGTGTTATGGTCTGATGAAACCAATGTTCTTTGGCCATAATTCCAAAAGATATGTTTGGCGCAAAAACAACACTGCACATCACCAAAAGAACACCATACCCACAGTGAAGCAAGTGTTGGCAGCATCATGCTTTGGGGCTGTTTTTCTTCAGCTGGAACTGGGGCCTTAGTTAGGATAAAGGGAATTATGAACAGTTCCAAATACCAGTCAATATTGGCACAAAACCTTCAGGCTTCTGCTAGAAAGCTGAACATGAAGAGGAACTTCCTCTTTCAGCATGACGACAACTCGAAGCATACATCCAAATCAACAAAGGAATGGCTTCACCAGAAGAAGATTAAAGTTTTGGAATGGCCCAGCCAGAGCCCAGACCTGAATCCGATTGAAAATCTGTGGGGTGATCTGAAGAGGGCTGTGCACAGGAGATGCCCTCGCAATCTGACAGATTTGGAGTGTTTTT
Source organism: Discoglossus pictus (assembly GCA_027410445.1). Classification (NCBI taxonomy): domain Eukaryota; kingdom Metazoa; phylum Chordata; class Amphibia; order Anura; family Alytidae; genus Discoglossus; species Discoglossus pictus. Next base: position 126,147,654 of record CM050170.1, read on the forward strand.
GCAAATAAGAGTGGGCAAATCTTGCCAAGTCAAAATGTGCCATGCTGATAGACTCATACCCAAAAAGACTGAGTGCTGTAATAAAATCACAAGGTGCTTCAACAAAGTATTAGTTTAAGGGTGTGCATACTTATGCAACCATATTATTTTATTTTTATATTTTTTCTTCCCTCTACCTAAAAGATTTCAGTTTGTTTTTCAATTGAGTTGTACAGTTTATAGGTCACATTAAAGGTGGAAAAAGTTCTGAAATGATTTATCTGTGTCTCATTTTTTTACAGCACAGAAACCTGACATTTTAACAGGGGTGTGTAGACTTTTTATATCCACTGTATATATTTTTCTCATTTCACTTCACCAACTTAGACTATTGTGTTCTGATCCATCACATAAAATTCAGATTAACAAAACATTGAACTTAAGGCTGTAATGTAACAAAAGAGGTAAAAAGTCAAGGGGGGGGGGGATACTTTTGCAAGGCACTGTAGATGAACTGAGAAAACCTTCCTTTCTTGCCTTGACTTATACTTACAACGTGTTCTTTTGAAGAATTAGAACCAATAATTCCCAAATTATTTTTTAAACGTTAAACAAAAAACAGTCTATAATTAATTAAAAAGACTGCCTTTGTTTCTGTTTACATAAATATTTAACAAGATAACATAATTACTTTTACCTTCTTCAACATTATTGGAATGTAAAATTACACTTTTTAATGAAGCCACCAGAGAAAGAGATTTTTAGTTTATGGAGCCTCCCCCTTTCTTCCTGTTCCTTGCCATGATAGTTGCCAAGTTGCACAGTGGTGACGAAAGGTGCATCCACAGGGAGCGGCTTCATACTAACAGTGCCTCATACTGCCCTGCTGCAAGCAGATAGTGACATGCTGTGTATCGGAGCATCATTAGACAGGGGTAGTGTAAAGTCCCTCCCTATGGGTGTGGCCTTAGGTCACAGCTGGGAAACATTACACCCTAAATGAGAGAGAAAAGGAAGAGGGGGAGGCTTCAGAAGATCTGCTGGCTTCTTAGAAGTAAGTGAAGTATATTTTTATATGACCATTACAATAAGGAGGATAAAATTAATTAAAACACCTAGGTGAAACAATTGTCAGAAGAGTCCATGTAAGACGACCTCTCTCTCTCTCTTAAGTTTCTATTTCTAAGGTTCATTCCTGCTAAATAAGTCAAATAAACAAAATGAATTATTTTTGTTTATAAAAGTGTAAAGAAAGATGAATAAAGATACAATTCAAATTATCAAGCTAGTCTAAGGTCTAAGGTTCCCTACTGAATGACAAGAAAGCTCAATGATGAGAGGAGGTGGAGATGAAATAATTTAAATGTCATTTTCCATTTTTAACTTTATAAAATGTGATCCCCATTTGATGTTATAGTTCTTTAAAATAGCATATTATAAATTATATTCGTTTTATTATTGTTTTTTATTCATTATTGATCACACAGAGAATCGACATGGTGGTTAAAATGACTGCATTTGAAGGCTATGAGTTCAAATGCCATCTGTTCATTTTTTACTCCTTTTTTATTACAAGACAAAACAGAGAATATATATAAACTGTAAAGAGGTTATCATCAGTTTCATATATTTATAACATTCTTTGAAGTCTAGTTGCATTCCTAATAGATAAACCTGCAAGGTAAAATGATATGGACCAAAGTGATCTGGCTCTTAGTTGTTTTTTTCTCCATCAATATTTTAAGCTGCGATTCTGAGAGCTATCCATGTTTTTTTGAGGATTCTTCCTGCTGAGCACTCACTCATAACTCCTACCTTCTTGTTATAGATGCCTTAAAGGTATTTGAATGCATTTGATAGTGGAGAATCAGTAGTGTCTTGAAAATATTGTTTGCGTAAAAAAATCCCACAATAAACATTAATACATTTACCCTAAAGTTTGCAAAATGTCTTCAGTTTTCAGGCAGTAGATTTGAGATGTTAAAGTTAGGGGTCATGGAGAAAGCCATGATACTGACAGCTGATTGGCTAGGACACCACTCAACACAGCTCATTGGCTTGGACGTTCTACCTACATAGGCGCCTTTGGGGTGGTGCTCACACAAGGAATTTCAGATGTACTTTGAATTACAAATATACTGAATTCCTCAATAAAATTTGATATGAGACACCCAATCAGACAGACTAACACACAATATCACATACATACTGATATATACCTTTAAATACATACAAATATAAATTGCCATATGAAAAGGCTGATTTTAAAAAGCTAGTTTATCTGAAGTATTTTACATTATATGTTACTAGTTGTATTATTATATTCTGAACCTCAAATAATACAACTACAGTTGGACTTTTGTCCTATAAAATAGCATAATTATTCTAGCTGCAAGCGTATTATAGTTTGAACTCTTAGGAGCAGCAACTGAGAACATATTACTGTTTACATGCCCAGAGATCGAAGGTAAGTTAATCCAGTTGCAGTTAATGATTAGTACAAGAATTCATGATGTAGAACTAATGTTAGTGATAAATATTTACAGCTTTTCTAAGTGCTTATTCTTTAGTCGAGCCGCAATAGATTGTAGATAAGGCAGGCTCAAAGACCATAAGGGGAAAAACATTTATTGAGCCAATGTATTATGAATCAAGATACAGTTTGGTCATGCAGATACTTGCCTGACCATGGCTACATCAATTTCATACAACATTATAAAATATTAAGAGTTCAATTAAGTTAAGCAAATTGGTTGGGACATATTTTATGTGCTGCTGATTATCTACTTTGTGCTAGAAGTTGTTAAAGGACCACTGCAGTTCAATATTAACTTGTTGTGTAAGTCATTGACATAAACCGTTTTTTCGTAAAACAATAGGAATCCATTTTGTGTTTATTACATCATTCATCCGAACTAAATCATGAGGATTTGTGTTTTGGATATCAGTAGAGAGAAAGGGGTGAGGAAGGATAGAACAGAGAGCTTTTGTTAAGATAATTGGAAACAATTAAAATTTACATTGCATTACTCGTTTATCACTGGCACCTTGCTTCAGGAAATGCAACTACAGATCTCCAGAAATATAAATCCCCCTCTCACACACAAAACTTCCACCTATATATCATGGATTCCAGCAGAGGCCTCAACCTTTATAAATGTAATAATTTACTGGAGACCCTCTGTCTTATTTTCTTACAGGACCTGCTTATCTTCCTTAGGGACAGACAAGCAGTTTGATAGCAAACATGCACAAAATATTACAACAACCTACATGTAATACATGCAATAATATGTAACAATACACCCAAAACTTGAATACATAAGGGGCCAGGGTCATATGGCTGAGCATTGTCCATAAACGCCAGTATCAGGGAAAACAGGGGACATTATAGCAGTCCGTAAGAGCATCCTGTGGTGGATAAACGCTAAAATTCACATCTAGCCTACCTATCCTGAAGGGCCACACACTTGCTTGGATTTGAAGATATCCTTTCTGTGCACAGGTGAGTCAATCAGGATGACTGAAAAACTTATTGACTCATCTGTGAGCAGCAGGAATATCCTCAAATCCAGGCATGTGTATGGCTCCCTTGGACCGAACTTGAGTACCCCTGTTGTAAACCCTTATGCTTTTCCCCAACATGCTTGAATTTTTTTTGACTGTGCTAATCCCAACCAAGTGCACTGGTAGTCTCCACTTCCACCTTTCAACTTTAAATCATGACCTATTGATCTTGTGTCTTTTTCTTGAAGTTACTTCTCTAAGTTTTAATATGCCCTTTAATATATTTGAAGGTTTCTATCATATAATCCTGGTGCCCTCTCTCTTCTATAAAGTATTTATTAAGGTCATGGAGTCTTTCCTTATAACTTTAGTCTTTTACACTATTTTAGTCACTGTCCTTTCCAATTATTTCTAATTTGGTAATATTTTTTGAAGATAAGGTCTCAAGAGCTTGACATTGTTTATGCTGGGGGTTGGGTGGGCTGCTGGGGAAAGAGTTGTGGGAGGGCCGGTGACGTTCTTTCCCTTTCTTCCCAGTGTTAACAGTCTTGGGTGAGACTGCAGACACAGATAACTTTTGTGGGGAATAAGGAGGCTTGGAAGATGCCGGGGGTTGGGTGGGCTGTTGGGAAAAGAGTTGTGGGAGGTGACGGTGACGTTCTTTCCCTTTCTTCCCAGTGTTAACAGTCTTGGGTGAGACTGCAGACACGGATAACTTTTGTGGGGAATAAGGAGGCTTGGAAGCTACAGTGGTGGGTTGAGGAGGAGCAGTCTCCTTGCTTTTGGGGGTCTGGATCTTTGAAGTCCCCGCTGTGTTGGGCTCAACGGGGTTGGGTGCTGTACTGTGAGAGGTGCCACTACTGGGGCTGGACCTTTACTAAATGCCTATCTATTTGCACACACAGCCCCTCATCTCCTCTGTACAGTAAAACATTCTGTACTCATATGAAACCCCAAAAGACCCCTGTATGTCTTCAGTGACCCAAGACAGGCAAAGCTGCCCCTATCTTACAAAAGAGAGTACATGTTGTAGTGCTCTCTCTCTGTTCTGGTTTTGGGTGTGAACTGGGCATAGTATTTTTAAACACAAACATTTGGCACAGCTTGGTCTTATATAGAGCCCATCTAAATGTCAAACCACAAGAAGAGAGACATTAACTGTAAAATAAACTAAAATGTAATTAGGAGATTAATGGGAAAAGAAACCTGATGGGGAGATACTAAGAGAGAACACCATCTACAGCCCACTGGGAGGTAAACTCGTCCAACCTCCCAGTGGACAAGTCAAGGCGGTACTCTGCCCGGATATCGAAGCGCACGGGTGCCCAGAACATGGACTTGCATGATAGAGGAACCTCCTCCGCCAAACACTGCATCAACCAGGAGCAGGTTGATGAGGAGGTCCCTGGTCCTGTTTCTGCAGGACACTATGCGCATAAAAATAAAAATGTGTGGAGAGAAATGCAGCCAAAACTGCAGGAGTTGGCACCTCAAGAGTGATAAGAGGAGCTGCAGTCTGGCGCAACTAAAATAAAGTGAAACATTGACTCTCCCTTGACATAGAATGGACAAGAGGCTGAAGAGTCTGTGAAATTAGCCAGGTGCTTTCCAACTTAAGTCCCGTAGAACTAAATAGGGAGAGCAGGACATAGTGTTCTAGGTGAGATCCAACTATGGATCCATAGAGTGGTACCAACATCTCTTTTGTCTGCTGCAAATTCCTCTTCCATTACGGTCATGGAAACTAATTTGTACCTGCAGCTGCCACGCATTGCCTGCCTATCACTAAATCAGTATGAAAATGCACTCAATAGGCTTAACTAAATTGCATCATCACCCCAGTCTACATTGGCCATGTCTACTAGGATAGTGATGGAGAACTCTTGCAAATTATAAATATTTGCATGTGTCCCTTTTTCAGCACATCCTTTTATTTTCCCAGGGCAGCAGGTCATCCAATACTGTTGTACAAAAGTACAAGGTTAGTTTTTAATCTCCTTCCTTTATTTTCTTTTACAGTATGAGGTTCTTTTAAGGAGAGAAAGGAAAGAAATCAAGGACTTTTTAAAACAAACCTCCTTATTGACTTTCACTGTAAGCAAGCAATCATCGTTTAATGAGCCGCAGTCAGTTTTGGAGAAATCCAGTTAATTACGATGCAGCTTCTTAATAAATAGTGGTAGCAGTCAAATACTGCAGAGACATTAAATGTTAACTAGAAAGTCAGGAACCTGCCGGAAAGAAGCTTCTTATCTGCTCTTAAAATACATTCTGGTTCTTGCTTATTTTTTATCATTTATTCCAATAGCGGCTGTTTATTAATCCTATTTTGTAGACAGTGGAACCTATTAAAGGTAATATGTTACATTTCTGCATAGATGCTGATCGCACAAGATTTTAATAGACTTCATTTGAAGTGCAGCAGAGTGTAAAGAAGGATATCTATCCTTAAATTCTGCCTCTTAAAGTGTCATATTTAATGCAGTGCATGAACACACACCACAGGACTGTATTGTTTTATATATAGATGTGACGCTCACTGCTTATTAACATATTGCATTACGCGTCTTGGTCATATGTTGTATTAGTCATCACCAGGTCTCTGGACAGTGTAAATTAAATGACCACTGACATCACATACATATAGCAAAATCCTTGGAAGAAGTTGTCTAGCCAATGGATAGATGTTTTTATAAAGTGAAAAATAATTATAATGTATTAGTTATTATCCGTTTCTGGATTTCTATCTTGTCATGGTGAATGGGCCTGTGTACATCAATGAAGCTGGGAGCTATATCATATAGGGTCACCCAAGATGGGCAGGTCATAGTAGAGAAGTCGGACAAATCACTGTCCAATGGAGAAGGAACTGTCACCCACTCCAGTATCTTTGCCAAGATAACCTCTGGCATAAGCACAACCAGAGACATAACGTTTGTGCCTGGCGTGCTGTGGTCCATAGGGTCACAGATAGTCAGACATGACTGAATAACTAAACGACCACAAAATTACTTATATGTAGAATGGGATACAAAAAAGTTGATGATGTTTGGAACGGTCTTGAAGCTTCTCTGGATACCTTATTTTAAAAAGGAGAGAAAAGAGGGGTCTATGGTATAGAACAAGGGTGGGTAAGTTCAGGCCAGGATTTGACGATATCCCTTTTGTGTACAGGGGAGTCAATCATTTCTTTAATCATCCTGATTGACTCCCCTGTGCACAGAAAAGATATCTCCAAATACAGGTTTGTGGGTTGCTCTCCAGGACCGAACTTGCCCACCCCTGGTCTAGAATATCCTCCATCCTCCATCACACCCAAAACTGCACTTAACTTTAAAAGAATGGGCATGCTGCTCTATTGATCTGCTCGTTAACTGCTACCTAAAATATATCAGAATGACGTCATAATGTAAAAGTTAAGATTAATTACAATTATAATTACTTTAAAAATGATAGTTTACACAAAGCAAAGTTACTCATGCACATCCAGTTGGTAGCTGTGGTTCTCCATTCCTGCCGTGCTTCTGGATGAGGTGGTAGTGTTGGCATTACCAAGTAGTAGTAGCACTGTGGCAGTCTCTCTACATGTCTCACCCACTTAAGGATGAGTTATTATTCTTTGTGAATTAAACGACAACCGAACTCTGGATTTGATTTTTTTTACTTTGAATCAAAATTAATTTATTCTATACATTGTATAAACATTTCAGTGAAATAAATGAAATATTTTGAGCTTATTTGCTTTAGTTTGCCACTCATAATGCTCAGTATAAGTGCTGCCAGTATAAGAGCTGCCATTCTCACTCACTGACATCCCTCCATCTTGTTTAGCTGAAGAGATGATCTCACTGGTAGGGGAGGAGTCATCTACACAGCTGGGCAGGTTCCTCTTATCACATGACAGAGGGAGCTTTTGGTGTGATTCATCCCCTAGCAGGAAAGTGTAATACGTATTATTGTGAAACATATAAATCTCTTCCATTACTTAAAACTAATTATACTTACATAATTCGACTATGTATAGATGGCTGTAATTTTATAGGCAGGAAAAAGAGGTCTGATGAGGGCAGGCTGGGAAAAAGGGAAGCGGGTGGAGTGAAAAAGACCACGGGCCGAGATGCCATGAATAGCATTGATGATAGTAGATGCATTGAGCTATATTCCGTGCCGCAGAGTTAAATAGTGGTGTTAGACCATAAAGTAACTCTGCATTGCATGTAAGTATTTATGTTGTGTCCCTCTCGATGGCTTTCGAGTCATGGGAAAGAGCATGCATACCTCAATGAAGCTGTGAGCTATGCCATGTAGGGTCACCCAAGATGGCCAGGTATTTGCAGAGAGGTCAGACAAATAACGGCCCATTGGAGAAGGCACTGGCAACCCACTCCAGAATCTTTGCCAAGAAAACCATATGGATGAGCACAACCAGGAACACATACAGATGTGCCTGGTGTGCTACATTCTATATGGTCACAGAGAGTTAGACACAACTGAAGGACAATTTATATTGTGGGCTATGCTATGTGTTTGGGACAGATATTCAGTTAAGAATCATGGCACATAGAAGCAGTTCTGCTGAAAAATAGTCTAGGTTAGCTAGTTTTCCATATTATTTTGTACCTTTTTTTTTTAAATAACAATGTTTAGTTTGGGAACTTGAGGAATTTTCCACGTAAAAGCCAAAGTGCGTCTGGCCTCTAAATTTATCTGTGCCCTCAGTGCATTTTGTTTTCAATTATATTGTTCTCTTGGGTAGCTTAGGAGAGAAAACCAGAGGTCAAGAGGAGACAGTTGTTCTAATCAAGAAGTTATTAATCTCCAGTATAGTTGGATTTTGGGGCAAAACAGAAATTGTATATAAGCTTCTTGCAGTCCAACATTTTCAGTAGAGTCTTATTTTAGTCTGATGGGGTCATATGGTCCCTTGTTGAGTTAGCCAGCGACACCATTTTTAAAATGTGTTATTATTATTCTTTATTTGGAACGCAACAACATATTCCATAGCGCTGTACATGGGGTTTGGTACAAGGCAAAAACAATATTAACAAAATACAAAAGAATGGCGAGTTTTGTTTTTTAGCTTAAAATCAATTGTATATAGAGCTTGTTTCCAAAGCACCAACACAAGACTGAAAAATCGCCAACTTACAATCTAAAGTGTACAATATAAAATGTATATTTTTTTACTATGTGTGTTGTTTTTTAAACCTCGTCTTTTTAAATACTGTGAAAAAACTCTTCCATAGTCTTGATTTTATTATCCTTTTAAAAAATTACATTTTTAATGCTTATAAATATTCCCTGAAATACATGTATACAAATATATATATATATATATATATATATTTTTTTTTTTTTTACACGGAGAGAAAAATATGAAAATACACAATCTAGAATGTTTCTACTTTAGTGAACCATCGTTAATATCTTTCCTCAATTTCTTATGCGATTTGCGGATCTGCATTATTTTTCTTTGAAATGTGCAAATAAATTAGCTAATCTGTTTGACAATAACATGTTTCATTATCTACAACATGATACACTGGATTTTTTCCGCCATCAATAGCTCTCCTAATCTTCCCTCTATTAAAATATTAATGTATGTCTAGACGAGAGAGAAAATACCAACGTGTAAAGAGAACACGTTTTTTTAATAAGCTTCTGAGCTGATGTCTTATTAACAAGTTCTGTTTTGGTAATTTTCTAGGTTTGCAGTGCGGTGCAAAATCAGGATTTCACAGTGATTGATGACTATTGTACCGGCCTCAAGGCTCTTCTGTATCTCAAGAGCATTGATGAACTTCAAGACTGGGATGGACAGAGTCCCCCTACAATCCGCCACCAAAAAGGAAAGCCTGTCCCTAAAGTTGCCGATCTCATAGGAAAGGTTTGTCATTGTGTCTTTGTTCAGTTTTTCTCTATTTTTCTGTTTTTTTTTCTCCCAAAAACAAAGAATTTATTTCTTACAAAATCAAACAATGCTGCTGCTTTTATTCCCCTTTGTTTTTTCTCTAAGAAAGTACAAAGCTTTGCAGACAAGAGAATGAAATAGATTGCTATAGTTTTTATTCCCCTTGCGCAGTAATGTAATTGTATGAAGTCAGACTCATGCGGTGACTCTGATGCACATTTGACATTCATTGTTTAGTCTTAATTTCCATTACATAGAGTCCGTAGAAAAAGCTTATGACCAGCTATAAGTGCAGGAATTTAAAAAAATATAAACTTGTGTTTTTGCCCACTGAACAAGAGAGAAAGTTGAGATATTGTTCATTTGATAGAGATGTTGGTTTTGAAGAATATTACTAAAATGACCCCTCTTTTGGATCACTACCTTTTTGTGATGAAGATGCTTGTGTACTTCAATGGAGCTGTGAGCTATACCATGTAGAGTCACCCAAGATGGGCAGGTCATAGCCAAGATCATGGTCCACAGGAGAAGAAGCTGCCAACCCACTCCAGTAGCTTTACCAAGAACCTTATGGATAAGCACAACCAGACACAAGATGTGCCTGGTGTGTTGCGGTCTAAAAACTCTTTCAAGCATGGTTCCTCAAAAAAAATTACATTTTAAACTTTTACCACAATGGTCCTTTATAATTCAATTTTTGGATTAAACAGTGAGCCACATAGTGGGCACAAATGCAGACCCAATATAGAGTCTTGGAATGCAATCAGAACCTTGTATTTCTTGAAATTCTAAGCTTGAAATTGGTGTTCTGATCCAGTTTAGACACAGTGGACTATTTCATGTATGTACTTTATTCTGTGGTGGACTTCTATCACTCTCTTGCTCACCATAAGCTTGATGAATTAGTAAAATGTCCATAGAACAAGCTGATGCCATTGCCATTATATATGTGTATTATTATGTGTACACTTGAAAACCTTTTGACCAGTTTCTGTGAAAATAACCCTATTCCTGTTTCTAGCTCTTTAAAGGCTGGTATGAGGTCGATTTTCATTGTACCCCCCCTCTGTTTGGTGTTCGAACGTTGTTTGAGACAAGAACCTTGAATATACTATATGGATTGTGAGATCCATCAAGCCTTAAATTAGAGACCAGACAAATATCTCAGATGCTCTAAAAGCATCCAAGTAGAAATTTCTTGCATAGGGTCACCACTCATGCTGGTCAAGGTCCTTAACAAAAACACCCATATAAAATTGTCTTATGACACAGAGAAAAGGAACATTTTTTCAATTTGAAACTTAACAAAAGTTGAGTAATTAAAAATTTGTAGCTATAATGTTTAAATATATAATTTTATTTTTAGGATATGGCAGATGAGGCTGGAGGCCAATAATAATTTTGATTCTATTTAATAACAAACACATGCTTATAGGTACATTTTTTTTATTCCTACCATAATTAGAACCCATTGATGTGATGTGCTCCTTTAAATTCAACTTAGTCCTGATATTTATCAGCAATTTTACCCAACATTACATTCCTTTTGTTTGAAATGGATGATAAAATTATAGACAGTGATCAAGTCTTTAAGGTTTAAATAAAATGTTTATACTTCATAAAAGACCTAAATCAGATTAATACTGGTAAAACCACCCTAGAAAGTAGACATTAGGTCTTACATTATATCATAGCAGCATAATCATAGTAGTAGAACATATAATGGTTCCTATCAGGTGCTCTGCTGTTAGATTTGTTCACAAGAAAGTAATTGCCTCTATCGACACAAGCTATATATCAATATCAATATTCTCTAATGGGCGTTTTTCCCTACCCACACTTGATATTGCTTATCCAGATCTCAACACACTTTTTTGCTTATGGCCATTGCTTCTGAATCCATTATCGAACTGCAGAGAACTATGTTGACTTACTGGGTGTTGCTGGATATAAGACAAACTGCCTCTTTATTTTTATTGGCTAAAGACTTGTAAAATGTATTGCCCATACCTTCTGTTTTTAGATAAACATTTTACCATTAGACTCCTGCTAATTGTTTGTTTTTAATGTAAAGCTCTAATGAACACCCATTAATTAATTAATTTACCCAGTAGTTACATTTTTCTTAATATTATTAATATATCCTAATAATTCATATTATTATTAATATATGTATTAATCTTGCTCTAAATATACCTATGTATTGTACTATTTTTTAACTATTTTATAAAAAAATTGAATGCTAAAAAAAACTATTCAGGTCACTAAAATCAAGATAAAAAGAACAATTGTCTTTATGATATTTCTGTCACGTAAAAAATAAGCAGCACAAAAATATTGTACTCTATCTCCAAAGGTATAATCTGGGTTTTGTAGTTTTCAAAAGCCTTTGTCATGTCCCTCTGCATGAGAACGAAAATTACAACTCTACATGGTGTTCTCTGCTTGTCATTCCATCAATTATTAACAACAAAAAGGTGGCATGAGAAGATATTTTAAGGAAGCATTTAATAATTCAAAGAAATCCTCAGATCCAACAGGTCATCAGAAATAAAAGAATAAGTAACAAAGAAAACACTATTTCTTCTAGTTGAAAATGGTTTATAAGACATTGAAGAAAGATTTGCCCTTTTATTTGGTTGTACAGATGTTGCTTTTAGTGCAGAATTATGTTCTTTACGGTTAAAACTGGTCTAAACTAAATAAAATATCAATGGTAAAAGGATATGTTATCCTAAACATAGGTTATTCTTACATGAAACAGTACAGTAAGATAAGTGTAAAGGAATATGACCTAACAGGACTCCTAGAAGAAATGAAGAAAACCAAGACTAATTTGAAACACAGTGTAATTCTGATTGGCTCTTGGTCTTTTTAGCCAATCCGATTACAGGCTAGGAATTTACAACAACAACAAAAAAAATTCAATGGCATCTCCTTCAGTCCTCAAACATGGAACTTCTCTATCATACTAGTATATGCATGCATGAGCTTGATGGAGCTCAGAGACCTGTTTTAGAGAGACATAAATTATTTTCAGTTTACTCACTTTATTTCGCCACTCATGTTGTTCAGTATAATTGTTGATTTTGATACTGATGGTTATGAATTTAAATCCCACTGGCTTAAGAATACTATATATATAAAGTGGTACCTCAACACTCGCTGGCTTCAAAACCTGTTGAATTCAGTATTCAGCACATTTCAATGAAGAAAAAATTATTTGGCACTCGTTGCGCTTGCTAAAACCTGTATGAGCTTTTATCCAGTCTTAACACAGTTTTTGCCACTCGTTGTGCTTTCTGGAACCAATTAACGATGAGTACCAAGGTACCACTGTAAATGTAAAATAGGCAAGGATGAGACAGCTGTGGATGTTGTAATGCTTTAAAACTAAATGCAATTGAATTAAATAAAAAATAATAATAAAAAAAGGGAAGTGGGATTATAACTCACAACTCTCCCACAAGGTTTTGACACCTCTACATAAGGGTGCACACCAGTTTTGTGTCCCTGGATTATAAATATGTTTATCAAAAATAAGTATTTTCTTGTTATACTGAATACAATTTTGTATAGCATATTATAAAACTCCAGAACTTCCTAAATGTTACACAATACATTCTTGTATAAATAATATAAAACTAGTGAACTAAATTAAATTCCTTACATATGTTTTTAGAATGTGATATCTGTTCTATCATATGTGCATGGCAATTTGTATATGCTGTAGATGTGCTATTTTCTAGCAAATGTCACCTATCAACATTCCTCTTGCACTATAAAGACAATATATTATCACAGAGCTGCATGCAAAGGTCATCTTATAATTACACAATTATTGCTGTGTTGATAGGGAATTATGATGTATTATGTAGAGACAGACAGCTGTTATGGGTAGATTGGTCTGTGCTTTTATATGGTAGGATAAGCCTGGAAACAGGGTGACTGCAAAAAGGCAAGAGGAGAGAGAATTATAAGTCAAGGAATGTTGTTTGGGCCAGACATTATTTTTTAAGGTGGTGTGAGATCTCGGCGCTGATTGCGAGGAAGGAGCTCCTTGCCAGGAAATGCTATAATTATAATAAATTATAATACATTTATATACTTATCTATTGGTAAGTTATACATGCAGGAAACATTGTGCTGAAGAGCTGACCATCTGTTTTAATGTTCCTGCAGCATACAATGTAGTTTTCTAGTGTTGTGGAGCTGAGGTGTAAGTGTCAGCACTGTGTGAAGTGCCGTTAGTGTAGCTGGGTACTTCCGCATTCTGTAAGTTAGTGTTGTAAAATGGCGGCGAATGTGTATGTGGTAGGCGGGTTTGTATGATGAAGCGTCCTTGCTAATGGTGTATGTTGTAGGTCGTACGGGTTTTTGTAAAAGCTGTATTTGCTTTGTGGAATTTAGCAGCTTTAGGGGTCATGTAGGGTTTGTGTAAGTCCGTAGATAGTCATTGCGTGCTTAAGGTTTTTTTTGCAAGTCCAGCTTGTGTGGTCGTTTGTAATCGGTTGTGAGCCTCCACCTCCGCAAATGCGGCCCCTCGCTTCACAAGGGTCCGCATTTGCGGTCCGAAAGTCGTAGGGGGTCGTAGGGATGAGCACCTACGGCGCTCATCTCCACCAGCGAAAGGATCGCTCCCTGCCAGCAACTGCGGCCCTCACTTTGTGAGCCCGCAAGCGTTAGCAACAACCCGCTTGCTGACAACTATATATGTGATTATTTTAAAGCACAGGAAAATGTTTCTAATAAAGCCCTAGCTAACAATCATTTAAAGAGCCCTTTAGCTTGAAATTTTCTCTGCAAACAGGATAATATCTTAGCTACTGTACATAAATTAATTCTGATCAGTAATTAAGGGATCAGTGCAGAGATAATCAGTACGGAATGAAGTATGCCATTATAAAATAAAACTTGTTCACATATCAGGCCGCATGCTTGGATGTAATTGCAGGGGATTTTAGAGATAGGCCAAAAATGAGAAAAAAACATAAAAATAAAAAATTCAGCAAGCTACAGTAGTATTGTACTGTTATAGTAATTATCTCAGCATGATCTCACATAAAAACTAATAAATGTATGAAAATGATTTTTTTTAATGGGGAAATATCCAACATGTTTCAAACTAATCTATTGAAATATACTAATATTAGTAAACAGTCTGTGGGATACTTTATAGAGAATATTACTGGTTTGGAATTAGCATCTTGCACTGTATTTGTAACAGGGTCGGTTTGCTGCTACATACCAGTTGATTGAATTATAATATATATAATTGATATTTATCATTTATTTTAAGTACTATTTACTGTTGATTTTATTTAGTGGCTGGGCTAGTGAATGGTCCAGTGTAAAATAATGTGGGTGCCACTTTGCAACAATCCTATTGAAGTTAGGTGCCTGTATATATCACTATAGAAATGCAAAACATATATGTAATCTGTCAAATCACCAGGGTTATCCTGGATAATAAGAGAAGGAGTATTGATCCAGGGAGGAGTCCGACTACCAGTATCTGGAATCAGGAAGGAATTTTATTTATTTTTTGAGACAATTGGCAAAGTTTCACTTTTTTTTTTTTTTTTGCTTTCCGCTGGATTAATTCACAATTAATCTGCATATCACAAAGGTCGGAGGAGATCTAAAAAGGTTGAATGGATTAAAAGTCTTTCTTCAACCTCAGTTACTATGTATTGTTTTTGGTAGGATTTTCTCAATTTGTACCATCCCACATTTTGATTCTATATAATAAAGCAACAACCATAATGCTGTTGTCAAAATTAATCTAAACTTTTTGGGTTGTATAGAATGGGCAGACTAGATGGTCATTTTGGTTCTTGTCTGTTAAAAAATGTACATGGGTAAAGTTAGTACCCAGAAGTTAAATATAGAAGTATCATTTTTAACACTTGCCTTTTTTGCTACAAGTCCTTTGTATGTTGGTAATATGAGCTGCTGTAGCTCTTAATTTTTTGACCTAATCGGCTCCCAGTGCTCGGTATCCGTGACAAGTACCCTAATTTAAAATGGCAGCTTACACTCTCTGCAAACATGGAAGAATAGCTGGCAAACTAGGAAAGTCCCATAACTTTTACATCGTTTTTTTTATCGGATCCTTGTAATATGTGATTTAATTCCTAATAAATCCAGAGGAAGAAAAAAAAAATCCAATTGGAACATTGCCAATTGTCTCACAAGGAGAAAAAAAATCCTTCCTGACCCGAAATACTGACAGTCGGGATAGTCCCTGGATTCATTATCCATTTTCCATAGTTATCCTACATAACCCTGCATACACTTTTTATTACATATATCTAACACCTTTTTAAGGTTATCTATTATACCTGTTGTCACAACCTCCTTTGGTAAAGAGCCTGGCGGTCTTGCTGCTCTGCACTGTGAAGAACCATTTTCTTTCTTTAAGGTGGAATCTTTTTCCTTCTAACCTCAAGAAATGTCCTCTTGTCAGTTGAAAACCTCTTGGCACAAACATTTCCCCTGACAAAGCCTTATATTGACCCTGGGTATATTTATATAAGGTAATCATAGATGCAATTTTTCTAGAGAAAATATGTTAAATTTGGTTAGTCTTTCTTCATAACTTAGCCCCTCCGTTCCCCTTTTTAGTTTTGTTGCCATTCTCTTAACTTTTGCCAGCTCTAAAATGTAGGAAACTAACCATATGTACGAAGGGATGAATTATTAGGGAAGTTTCGAAGAACCTTTTCATTCCAATGTTATGTTGACATCTCCAAGAGACCTTCAACACTACCATTTATTACACATGGCCCAATGTGTTACATGTACCACTGTCACCTCAAAGGAAAGCAAATCTGTGCATCTATACCCATATATATGAAAGAACAGGGCACAATGGTAAATATATTCACAGTGGTAAATGTATGTGAGTATTTATTTGCTAAAATTGGTTCTGGCAGTTAAACATTCTCTGGTGTTTTGACCCCTACTTGATTTTGACCCCTACTTGATGGATCTTTCTGGAGTCCTGTTTCTACTTGCACGGATTAGTCCAATAGGTACTCCAGACGTGGACCTTTTTGCTCACTGTGCCTTAGGGAGTTCAGCTACACCTCACTGACGAGGCCCAATGAAGGGCGAAACATAATTCTGGGATTTGCTGTTTCTCCTGTCCAGGGTAGAATTGCCTGGTATTTCGGTGCTGGATCACTCTAGTGAGTGGGACTAGACTGGTATACTACAGGATAATTCTCACTGTGAGGGTACAAGTTGCTAAAAGAGGTTGCTCTCACAGTTGGTTATTATGTCCATAGAACTAACCTATTAAAGATAGTTTGTTCTCTGATTTAGCACCTCTGACTTTGTTGTTTTGTTTATACCACCGTTTAATCCATGCATTTCATTCCTACCATGAAATTTACACTTCTAATCTGAAGGCATCTGGAAGATGTCATGCACATGGCCTTAACTGAACACACAGGGCAACAGAACAGGCCGTGGCTGGATACCAAAGAAAATTTAGGAATAGAGTACATAATGAAGGAAAATACAATATGGCAGTACAAAACAGGAGAAGCCAGTTTATCATGTAATAGTTTCAGATGCCTCCCTATTTCCCCGATTTGCAATTAACCTTTACTTTATTCCAGCCATGACTTGATGTAGGTGCTGGGACCTATCTTCCTGGCTCTTTAACAACAGTTCTGACTTGGAGGAGTGTTCTCTACAGGGTATTATATTGGTTGTTGAACATCTCTGCAATCCACTCTTAGCTACTCCATGCACTGTGTGAATTCTCTATATTTCTTCATTCTCACACAAACATTTAATGGCTTCCATGTTCCTATCATCACTCTTCATCAACTCTCTGCACTCTTTTTATTTGAACACAAAAGCAAGATGCACTCAGCAAGTCGCTGTATAGGATAAAACAGCACAGTTGGGGAGCTGTCAATCATCCCATCACAGGGGTGAGAAAATCAGAGCTCTCCTGGTGATTGGCAGCATCTTCTATTTCTCTGCTGCTGCATCTCACACACCAAACAACATAATGTATCTGCCATGCCAGTTATATTTAAACATCAATCTAGATGTTCCAGTAGGAGCAGATAGTACTAAAAGTTGTAGAGTCCACCAATTGCCAAAGTTAACAAGTGTAACAACAATTACATGTCTAGGGCTGGGTCATTAAGGAAGAGATATGACCCTTAATACAGTGGATATAAAAAGTCTACACCCCCCTGTTAAAATATCAGGTTTCGGTGCTGTAAAAAAATGAGACAAATAAAAATAATTTCAGAACTTTTTCCACCTTTAATGTGACCTATAAACTGTACAACTCAATTGAAAAAACAAACTGAAATCTTTTAGGTGGAGGGAAGAAAAATAAAAAATAAAAATAATGTGGGTGCATAAGTCTGCATACCCTCTTATAACTGGGGATGAAGCTGTGTTCAGAATTACGCAATCACATTCCAAATCGTGTTAAATAGGAGTCAGCATACACATGCCATCATTTAAAGTGCCTCTGATTAACCCCAAATAAAGTTCATCTGTTCTAGTTGGTCTTTCCTGAAATTTTCTTAGTTGCATCCCACAGCAAAAGCCAAGGTCCACTGAGAGCTTCCAAAGCATCAGAGGGATCTCATTGTTAAAAGGTATCAGTCAGGAGAAGGGTACAAAAGAATCTCCAAGGCATTAGATATACCATGGAACACAGTGAAGACAGTCATCATCAAGTGGAGAAAATATGGCACAACAGTGACATTATCAAGAACTGGGGCTCCCTCCAAAATTGATGAAAATACGAGAAGAAAACTGGTCTGGGAGGCTACCAAGAGGCCTACAGCAACATTAAAGGAGCTGCAGGAATATCTGGCAAGTACTGGCTGTGTGGTACATGTGACAAAAATCTTCATATGTCTGGGCTATGGGGCAGAGTGGCAAGACAAAAGCCTTTTCTTATGAAGAAAAACATCCAAGCCAGGCTACATTTTGCAAAAACACATTTGAAGTCTCCCAAAAGCATGTGGGAAAAGGTGTTATGGTCTGATGATACCAAGTTTGAACTTTTTGGCCATAATTCCAAAAGATATGTTTGGCGCAAAAACAACACTGCACATCACCAAAAGAACACCATACACACAGTGAAGCATGGTGGTGGCAGCATCATGCTTTGGGGCTGTTTTTCTTCAGCTGGAACTGGGGCCTTAGTTAAGAATAGAGGGAATTATGAACAGTTCCAAATACCAGTCAATATTGGCACAAAACCTTCAGGCTTCTGCTAGAAAGCTGAACATGAAGAGGAACTTCATCTTTCAGCATGACAACGACCCAAAGCATACATCCAAATCAACAAAGGAATGGCTTCACCAGAAGAAGATTAAAGTTTTGGAATGGCCCAGCCAGAGCCCGGACCTAAATCTGATTGAAAATCTGTGGGGTGATCTGAAGAGGACTGTGCACAGGAGATGCCCTCGCAATCTGACAGATTTGGAGTGTTTTTGCAAAGAAGAGTGGGCAAATCTTGGCAAGTCAAAATGTGCCATGCTGATAGACTCATACCCAAAAAGACTGAGTGCTGTAATAAAATCAAAAGGTGCTTCAACAAGGTATTAGTTTAAAGGTGTGCATACTTATGCAACTATATTATTTTATTTTTATATTTTTTCTTCCCTCTACCTAAAAGATTTCAGTTTGTTTTTCAACTGAGTTCTACAGTTTATAGGTCACATTAAAGGTGGAAAAAGTTCTGAAATGATTTGTCTTTGTCTCGTTTTTTTACAGCACAGAAACCTGACATTTTAACAGGGGAGTGTAGACTTTTTATATCCACTGTATATGAACCATTATCACATAAATAATCTTAACCTTTATTGGTATAATGTTAAAACATACATCCACACTTACATCAGACAGGAATAATAACATTGTTGATACATTATCTTAAAACAATAGGAGAGTATGATATAAATTGCTAGGAATTGCAGTGAATTAAATATTGGGAAAGTATGTTACTTATTTACTAGGGTAAATTAAAGGACCACAAAAGTCCCTTGTATCTGCTCTGTATCTTTTAATAGAGAGTGAAAAAGCATGTGGAAAAAGTGTTTGCATTCTAAAAATTGATGCTTAATTCATGGAGTTATGATCAATTGAAGTCAGGCTATTTCACTGTGTTGCTTTTGCCTGAGTGGGCAATGCGCTCTGTATCACACTGAACAATGAGTAGCTAGAATCAGGTGTGACAGGTTTGAATAAAGCAGTGAAGTCATTGTAACT
This sequence comes from Discoglossus pictus, assembly GCA_027410445.1. NCBI lineage: Eukaryota > Metazoa > Chordata > Amphibia > Anura > Alytidae > Discoglossus > Discoglossus pictus. The sequence continues at coordinate 126,167,311 of CM050170.1, forward strand.
ACTTCATTATATTAAGGGAACTAGTATAACAGCTGGGCCTGTGGTGCACAGCTAGTGTTTCTGTCTTTGGAGGAGATGTTACTACATTCAATTCCCATCAAGAGTGATTTTTCCATCTTCCCTGTTTAAAAATATCAGAAAAGTGTTCTTTAGTTTATATAATAAAGCCAAGCAGCATATGTAATAATGTTTATGTTTTTTTTAAATAATTTGAACAATTACTACTTAATTAAGAAAATACACACACGTGGTGACTTTTGTGGTCCTTGAAAGTAACTCTTTACACTCACCGCATACAGTAGTAGTATTCCATGATATATTGGCAATAATTCACCCTAACACCCTGGAATCTAATTACTCTCCCACTATTTTGGGATAACATCAATAGAGTGATACTTACGTAATTGATAATTGGGTAATATTAAAGAGATTAAAGGTCATAGCTGTGCTTATCTAAGGTCATATCTCTCCTCTAATGAGCAACTCCTAGTCATTTAGGAGGAGGTAATACATAGTGTTGCATAGAGTGCAGGAATCTATCACCTGCTCCAGTAGTCATTTATTTCTCAGAGTACCCCTGTGGTTTGATGAAGACAACTGTCTGTATTTGCCTATAACTCTCTACCATGTTCTGTCTATCCCTAAATTAAAACCCATGAGCTTGAAAACCCCTCTTTAAAATGCCAGTGTGTGTATATATGTGTATATATATATATATATATATATATATATATATATATATATACATACACATACATTAAGGAAGAAGTGGAAAATATAGTGAGGAGGGGTCAGGAGCCCTAACTGATACATTTGTAGTGGACAAGATTTCCGATGCTGGACCCGATTATTGGTACATTTCTGCCAGATCCAAGCATATGCAAACATTTTATTAAGGCCATTTATGCATGAAACATTTTTATTACATTCAAATGTTTATGTTGTGCATGTGATAAACAGTTCTCTGTATTCATGACCATTTAAATACAGTAAACCTACATTCAGTTAAATTTATTTAAAAATATTATTTTCAAATTGTACTATTCCTTGGCAGGAATTAGTATCTTTACTTTCTGTAATCAGCTTCTTGCCTTCTCATTGAGTTAGATGGCCAATACAATAATAACAAATCAGTTTATATAAATTTAAAATGCATATGTTGATCTACTATTTTGATTAAATTAATGAAAAAATATTTAATAATGCCCGGATTTGAATAAAACTACTATATCTATACCAATCTGTTCATTGGACAGAATTCAATGTGTTGATTGTTAGTAAATTAATATAATGATGATTTTGAGTCCCTTCATTTATCATTGTGAATGTTTCAGTAAAATCATAGCTTACCACTCCAGGGTAAACTAGATAAATCACAATGTGCTGATTTCAGTCATGTTGAACTCCTTTCTCATATTATTTATTTGGAGACCATACTCAACTTTGCCCAAACCAATTCATTATTATTATTATTATCGTTTATTTGTAACGCGCCAACATATTACGCAGCGCTATACATAAGTTAAGTTACAGGCAATTACAAGTTAAAGATTCACACATTGCAAAGAGTAGATGGCCCTGTCTTTGAGCTTGGAATCCAGTGTCCATATTCATAAAATGTCTACAACTGCATAGCAAAATATTTCATAAAGGATTGTAGCAAATATTGTCAATCAATTTACGTTCATATTTATTTTTCAATTCCAAATGAATGAACTTCTCTGTGCCATTTTTACCATTTGCATTATTAGACAGATATAGACTGAAAGTTCTTCGAAAATGTTATGTGAACCAAATTTAGCATTTTCATCTGCACTTTAGTTACTGCCTAAGGTTAAACATTCATCAGAATACACTTACCTGCCATTTACAATGAAGTGAGCTTGAACTCTACATGGCAAAGTAGTTAATGAAAATCTGACGACATCTTAACCAGTCATACTAAATATGCTTTGTACACAGACCTTTGAAGGTTATGTGTACATCATGGAGTTTTTGCGTCTGTGCAACCTTGTCATTTACTAATATCACAAAAGGTTAAAAACTTGTAAGGATAAGCCTTTGCCGTCAGTCAGATGAGTTTGAAAAGAGCTCTGGTATTATCTGTATCCGCTCGCTTCCTTAGTACTGCCTGACAGTCCTAGGAGATCACAATGTTTGTTTTCTCTTGAACGCTATTGTCAAGTCATATTTTTGTTAAAGACATCATTAAGGTTTGTCTAAATTGCGTTGGGTACACTGAGTCTACACATCTGACAGTCATCAGGTCTCCCGGGCTGACTGCCTGTTAACTGTTCTAACAACTGTTATAAAAGCCATTTAGACATTGTCTTCTGGGTACGGCAAGGATATCTCTTAGCTAGAGACTCAAGATCCCTAAATATACCAACTACAGTGGGGATATTTGTAGAACCTATTTGTAGTTTGTTTTTTGTATTGTTTTCCTGTTGGTAGATAGTTCAATATACTGTTTTAATCCTATAAGGGACTCCTCGATGCCCACACCAATTGAGTATCACTAACTGCAAGTCTTGTCTTGGTCAACAAAAGATTATATATATGTTAACAGTGCAGATTTTTAATTAATAATCAAACACATTGAGCCAATTTGTTTTCTTACACAATCCACCGTACATCCCAAGAAGAAAAGGAAAAGGACAAAAATGTTCAGCCAAGATCAATATCAGTGAAACATCTGTTCTTGTGAACTTACAGGTGCACTTATCCTTATTATTGTATTTTGTATAGGTGGTACAAACAGAAAATGTGTGTGTGCATTTTGTAGAAAGTCTAGATGAGCATATTTGTGCAGACACATTAAATAGTACATTAGTGGTCACCATAAGCTAAATGATGTTTTGGTATATACATATTGGTATAGGATATGAGGGCCCTGCTTTTGTGGGAGTTTAGAATCTAGATAGATAGCCTTATTTGACATTGTTTAGTAGTTAAGAAGTTAAAAAGATAAGTGATATGCTTGAATGTCTGAAGATGAGGAGGACTATAATGAAGCAAGGTAGGGAATTCCAAAGATTGGGAGTAGTTCTGAAAAAATGGTAATGATAATAGATGGGGTTCACAAATAGTTGGCAGAGTGGAGAGAGCTGCTCGGTGTGTATTAGGAGAGAAGAACTGAGATATTGGGAGGATTTGTACTTTTAAGGTCTTTATAGCTAGCCAGACCATTGCCGTGTAAGTGTAACCTGAGGTTTATTGCCTGTGTTTTTTTACATATCTCAATGTGATGGGCAACTTCATCAACTTAAATGGAAATTAGATAAACAGTTGTTTCCTTCATTCATTCAAACTGTGCAAAGCAAAGAGATTAAACCTTAACCAATTTGTACATCAGTTATAGGTGAATTTCCCCACGACCAAAGGTCCCAGGAGATGGGGAGGCATGTTCAACTCCTCAGTAAGGTCAACACGAAAATAGCTTTGTTTGGTTTCACTGTGTCTAAAATACATAATAAAAAGGCTCAAAGGTTTTGGCCGGCACGAAGGCTGCCCCAGGCTTCCTGACCCAGCCGAGCTTGGGCCGGGAGGCAGATCTTCTCGCATTGTGCATCGGCCATCTTAAGGATCCCCTCTCACCCAGCTAATTTGGTAAATTAAGAAAATGTTAAAATAAGGCTTACATTTTGTTGAATGCTTATATATATATATATATATATATATATATATATATATATATATATATATATATAAAACATTTGGAAAGAAGTTACAGTAGTACAGCTGAGGTCGGCATTCGCAACTTATGGTTTATTATGTATTGGTGGGAGGTGAGTTGCCCGGCCCACTGGCCAAAATGGGTGTTGCCCTACTTTCCAGGCGTGCTTAGAAAAGCATTGGGGGCCCTGGCTGTGGGCCTAGGGCTTGAGGTCACTGACCCTGGCCAGGCTCCTGCTCCGAAGTTAATTTATGGAATATGTTAACGTTTTCGTTATTTAATAAAGCTGTGGCCCGTGATACTCCCAACCTGGTCAGTCTCTCTTATTTTCTCCTTAGCCTAATGGATCATGCTGGGGTCAAGTTGTACATTTAAAAATAATTTAAAAGAGGATTTTAACATTAGAGTAAATTGTTTTGCATGAAACCCTGTAATCTTGCCCTGTATCAGGCAGCATATATCTACCCTTTCTTTTAATATTTTTTTTTCTTAGGCAGTTAAAATCTGTTAAATGTTTTGTATAGTGCACCAGCTTTTCCAGTCAGACACTGGAAAAAAGAAAATACTTGTTTTTTATGGTTGATACGCCATTCACTTATTGAGCTTTTCCCAGTCAATTATTCTCCAATACCTGTATAGTTTTTATTCAAAGTGTTATCTGATTTTTATCTTTTTTCAATGTAACCTGTCTTTTTCACCATAACCACTTCTACGCTCAAGATATTTATTTTTCTTTTCAACCTTATATATCATTCTTCTCCATACTCCGTTTACTCAGATCGTCTCCCCCCCCCCACACCAAATGCTTTATTTTCATCCTCCCCATCATAATCTATTTCTTTACAACTCAATATATGAATATCAGTTTTGTGTCTTCAATTTTCACAAGTAGAAAAAAACTATAGCAACCACCAAATGTCACCTTTTATTATTCGCTAAACTGTACAGCTATTGAAATTAGTTGACTTAGGGCCTCATTCTATTAAGCGCTGTAAAATGGCCACAAAACTGTGATTCCTTGCGGCCAGCTTATGGCCCTGTGTATCGCTACGGCTACCCTAGACGGCGCTGCAACGAGGTCCCCCTTACGGACGGTCGCAAACTATGCAATCGGCCACAAGCATTTCCCACGCGCCTGTAATTCGTGTTTCAAGGCCGCAAAGTCGATTTTTTTTTAATGCAAATAGAAATTCAAGACAGCACTGTAAAGCACTGTAAATGATAGGCAACATAACGGGGGCCATGAGGATTAATAGCAACACCCTCTCAAGCTTGCACATCGCCCAAATTCAATATTTCATTTCAGGTTTATTTTCCATCTAAAGTCCCGCGGCTTCAATGACCTTGAAGCCAGTAAATCGTTGTTAAACCCGTACAGGTTCGGAGGTTGAAGGCCGCAAACTCAATGCTTTGTAGAAGCAAATATATATTCAATCCAGCACTGTAAATGATGGCGAATACAATGGGTGACATGAGGATTAATAGCGAAACATTCTCAAGCTTGCACATCGCCACAATATAATCTTTGATTTTAGGTTTAATTTCCGTCCAAAGTCCCACGGGCTTCAATGACCTCCAAGCCCGTCGCTCGTTATTCAAGCCCGTACGGGCTTGGTGGGTGATTGACCTGCATGATAGATAGAACACAAAGATTGAACATGAAATTAAAACATTTTAATAATATCTGCAATAGGACAGACTTTATTAATAAACAAAATAAACTACGCTGCAAAAAAACATAATATTTTTTTACTGTACTACTTTACGGTGGAGGCTTCTATTGCTCTTTTGCCCACCATAAAGTTTGTCCCTGGAGACAGAATAGGGGGAGGGGGCATTTAACCGGGATAGTTGCTGGGGGAGTGTTATTAGGGTCATCGTTGGTGGGGAATTAGGGGAGTTTATAAATAGAGGGTTTTCCTGCCTTTTTGGCACACATTGTGTAGTGGGAAATAGTGCTTGCCATCCTCCCTCCCTGAAATTAGGTATTTGTCACAGCACATGCGGGGGGGCTGCATTCGCCTTAGGTTGGAGCTCATTGGTTGGGAAGGTATTCAGTCCTGGTTGGTCCCGGAGGTCCATTGGGCACGGGGTTCCATTGGGCCTCTGGGCGGGTGAGCTCCTTCGGGTGGGTGTACAGCTAACTCTGGTGATTTGTTATATGTTATCATACGTTGTGATAATAAAGCTGTGGCCTGGAAATACTCAAATCAGTGTTTGAGTATTTATTTGGGTGTTGGGAGTTAAGGGTTTAGTGAGCATACATAGTCACATATGCTTAGGTCAATGAAATGATTGTTCTGGTAAACTCTCTCCCCACAAAATCTACTACACAAGCTAGGAACCATCCCCACACTGATGAGAGGCAGTAGCCTTGAAACTGGTAGGTTTTCTGGCTTGTGTTTAATCTATCCTTGGCTTTGCTTAAAGGAAGCCATGTTTTAAATGGTATTGATTTACAAGAGCAATGTCCCTGCCCAGGTTCCCAGAATGCATAAGTATACTTATACTTTTTTTCACCAAGCATATATTTTGTGGTCGCTTTTATTTATATATATATATATATATATATATATATATATATATATATATATATATATATATATATATATAACCACAAATTATATGCTTGGGGAAAAAAGTGTAAGTTTGATGAAAAAATCCAAACAATTCTACATATGCTAATTCACATTAAACCAGTAAGTGAAAGTAAGGAATAAAAAATTTTTAAACCTGTGCAATCAAAGGGGACCTCCTACCTGTGTCACCTAGTGTGAAATACCCCAAATCTTACATATCCCAACTCTTACAATCTTCTTCTAAAAAAATGCAAATTTAAAAAATATGACCACAGTTCCTTTTTCATACAAAAAAAAAAAGATTTCTAGAAAAAAAATTAAATAAGTGAAACAGATTGTGTTCCATGTCTCGTTATGATTAATAAATATGTTTAATAATTAAATATGTGCCCATTTCCCTCATTGGCTTGCACAACTGAGTACTATCTCACTGCAATTCAAGGAAGTTTACCTGGACCAGTACTAGCCGCGTACATGAATCAGTTTCATGTTAGCGCTCCGATTAAACATCTGAGGTTAAACCTGAGTTTATTGTTTGTTGTGCTGACAAAAAAGGCTTTTTATACCTGCTAGGGAGAAACATGTATCAGGCTGAATAAAAGCCAAGACATTTTGCATCTGTGAATTCCTGTGTCTCTGCTTCTGACTAAGCCTACAATAGGTCTATTCAAATGCAAATGTGTCTGTGCAATATTATATTCAATAAGGAGAGAGAGAAAATAGCTCATATACCTCAAAATAGTGTCATCCATACTGTGCAATGAGACAAAACTGATATCTGAAAGCAGACTCATTTAAAAAGACTCTTTAAAAGAATATACAAATAGATATGCATATGAGTGTATTCCCATTACATTATCACTCACATAGCTCTATCTCTATCTTGGAGTTCCCTTACACAATGATAATTAAATTACCACTGTAGTCATATATTCAAAATAACACAGAATCTAATTTATTACCTTTTTATGCAATTAGGTTGCAGGAATCTGCCATTTTGGCTTCAGCAGATCAACTTTCTGAAGTGGGATGAGACTTTGAATTACACAGGAAGTATCTGACTGCACAGTGGTAATATGGCAGTTGTGTCTGCCAGTGCTCTTAGTAAGACTAAACAGAAGTTAATTTGTTTATAAGGACACACCACCTAAGAAAGTAACAGGTAGCAACATATATACATGTTTTTTCAATTACTGTTTTGCCCGAATATAAGGTGCACCCGCATATAAGCCGCACCTGTGAAATGAAAAAAAAAAAAAAGATAATATTCGAATATACGCCGCAACTTACCTATGGTAACTTCTTTTGCGGGTTACAGGACGAAAATCATAGCTCGCAAAACGTTACAATCGCTAAAATCGGAAATCGCTATTCAATTGCTACAATTCCGCAGGCACTCACATCCGTAAACGGCAAATGTAAAAGAAATTCCTACGGGTTCCAAATAGGACCTGCAAGTGGGTTAAATGTAGCACCATAAATTCAAATTAAAAATCAATACTGCACTGTAAAATACGGGGAAAGCGATGAATGACATTATAATTAATTGCGCAACAGTCTCAAGCCCACAAATCGGCAATAATTTTTTTACTTTTGCAAATATAAGCACTTGTAATTTCCAAGCTCGGAAATCGGAAAAAAGTGCGGCTTATATTCCGGCCAATAGGGTGTTCATTTGCTTTCTAAAAAACATTGTCTTGCATCAAACTAACAAACTTATCAGCTGTGAAATCTTAATTTTTTTATTATTATATTTGCATGCAGAAATCCGTCTTATCTGTCTCGAGTACTTCAAGACAGCTTTGAGCCTGAGGACAATTTTATCTACTGAACAATGGAGGGGGAGTATTGGGGAGCAGATGGGTGGGGGTCTATAAAATTATGGGATCATTGGAATCTGAACCGTACCTCCCTTTTGTCATATATGTTTAGAAGCATTCAGCTTGCATCAATAAATGCAAGCGCCATCCTGCAAACATGTAAATGAACCTCTCACTCATGCTGCTTTCACAAAAGCATCACGAAATACCTCCATTAAAAACTTTTTTTTTTAAATTAAAACATAGGTTATGAATTTTTTTCTACCAATTTTATATATATATATATATATATATATATATATATATATATATATATTGTGACAGATTCACTGTCACTCTCAGGATCCGTGCCTTGTTTTTCAATAAAATGGAGGACGCAGGAGCCCTTTAAATGATGAACCACACTTTACTGATGGTTTTGACAGCATGTAACATAAAACTGAAAGCAGAAACAAAACCCTAGCTTCGCATTGAAGCCCTCCATAACTAAACTGTGGTTCCCTCACTACAGTCCAAACAAAGGTAGCAGAGGTGTCTTTCCTTCTCACCTCTCTCTCAGGCTCTGTATCTCCGGCCTCTCTTTCCTAAGCAGATCCCTCCTTCGGTCATCACCTTCAGGAACTTTCTGTTCCTCTTATCTGCAGGCTCTCTCGTCAAAGCTTCTGGCTTTGGTCCATTAGCTTTCAGTGCGGCCGCTGACAGCAGCCCTGCACACTTCCACAACCCTCCAGCTCTGTCAAACAAATCTCCACCTAGAGGCAGATTCAGGCCTAGATTGCAGCCACACCCCTGCCTATTGTGCAGGTTGTTTACTCTTTAACTCCTGGGGAGAAGTCTTGAAGAGCTCTCTTCTGACCTCTGGTGGCACTTCACCACATATCTCGCACCATGGGGTTGAGCGTCCAACGCCGTGAGACCGTATCTGCAATCCAACGCATTCTCTGTACCATATGTGTTCTCTCCGCACTCTTCTCGTCATTGTGTCACCAGTGAGCCTTAATCTTAATCACCGGAGCTACTGCTCTTCCAGCTGCGTCATCCGTTGGTGCTCTCTTCTTTTTACTTCTAGGAGCATCTCCATCATTTGTCTCTACTGTCATCTTAAACTCCTTCATGGGACTTTTCCCATTATGCAGCTCACCTTCTTCATCACTGCTTTCAAATTATTCTGTCTTTCCTTGGAACCATGTTTTTTTTCTGGTTGAAGAGACAATTCCTTTTCCATCTCTTCCTTTCACTTTGTATTTTCTGCCTTCTTTGCCGTTCCGTCTGCTGTCATCACTTAAACTTTGCGGGTAGGACCCTGGCCCGCCCATCTCTCAGAGTGCCCTCCCCCAGGGACCCTTGAAAAGTACTTCCCGTACTTCGGTATGAGAATGTGTTTCTCCATACAGTCCCTTCCCTGGGGGTACATCACAGACATTACAGGTTTCTGTGACCTTGTCTTCCACCGGATGCATCTTTCCTTTCAGACCCTTCATCTCACTCTCGCAGCTCTGAATTATCCTCTTTATATCATTGATGTGAGGACTAACATTTGCCAGTTCACTCTCTAGCTTGGATACTTCCTGCTAGTTTGTGGCTAGATGGTGTGTTTTCGTCTGTTCAAAGTCACCCCGGCAGTATTTATGCCTCATCTGCAGACCAGGAGTTTGGGACTGGAGCTGCCTCACTTCGGCCTCTTTATGCTTGGATTTCATTTGCTCCTTTAATCCTCCTGTTAAACGTTCTTTCATTTCCAGAAGATTATCCGCAGCTTTCTCATCCCTTTCCACTTCACTATGGAACAGCAACTTCTTGGGCTGTTTTGCTTCCCTCTGTTTCTGTCTCTCTCGGTTCCAGGTGCTCCTATTGGCTGGCTGACAAAATGTATCAGCCTCATACAGTCATCTTGCTTCTGTTCTGGCCCAGTATCATCTATAGACTCCAAAGGTATGTCCTCTTTCACGGCTGAGTCTTGCTCTCGGATCTGTACTTCATCTTTCTTTCTGTGCACAGCAAGCATATTCGCTATCTCTGCTTGAAAGGTGCTCTCAGACTTTTGGTTTTGCTGGAATACCTCCAGCTGTTCAGCAACTTCAAGCTGGCACCCAACAGGCAGCAGCAGGCCTAGATTGTAGCCACACCCCTGCCTTTTGATCAGGTTGTTAACTCTCTCACACCTGGGGAGAAGTCTTGAAGAGCTCTCTTCTGACCTCTGGTAGCACTTCACCACTATATATATATATACTATATATATATATATATTTTTATATATATATATATATATATATATATATGTGTAATCATCATACAGTCTAATATAAGTTATGCATTTGAACAATACCATAACATTCTCATTATATATTTAATAGATAATGTGTGCACGTGCTTTCCTTATATTGCTCTTTATCTTGTTTTTTTATCCAGTGTATGGATTGATTTTGGTGACTTTCCATTTTCCAGTAAAGGACCCTTGTTATTTTAAACTGCCAATCATAAGTAGGAATCTCTAGTATTAAGTGATTACATGGTAATACTGGACAGGCCAATTTGACAGAAAATGCTAGTAGCCAGCAGGGGTGGAGGATGAAGCAGTCACTTTTTGCCACATGCTTTTCATCAGATGCAAAATGGAAGAGAAAAATATTTAGAATTTTTTTTTACATTTAATATAAAATTATGCTTCAAAGGAGATTTTGAATGTTGAGGTGGAAGGATACTTTCAATGTTTTCTCTCTTTATAACTTAACTGCCAGGATTTTCATTACGACTAAGGAAATCTTGTTAGTTTACAAGGACACAGCCTCCTGAAAAAGTCTCAGGATCACCACAAAACACAATTGGAAGTAATTAATATTTGTATATAGGTTAAAAATGTCACGTTTTCTTTTATTTATTTTAAAAACATGTTCACATCCTAACATTTAAATATTCATATAAAAACACATTGATCACATTTTCAATTTAATAGGAAAGAAGACTAAATATGATTGTCCAACCAACCTGCTCTAACACAGTTTGTGGAAGTCATATACTATAACCATCTTTACTATCCTGGTAGGATAGGAAAATATGGTTATTAGTTCCCATCTTCTGCAGAGACAATTGCACATGCAGCTGACGGTGCTCAGCCAGGAGGGCACACACCATCCATTACTTGCTGAGATGGAAGCGTTGGTTAAAAGTGACCCAATCCATATGATAAAAGCAAAGCATCCATCATCAACTTCAAAGAGATCCTTTTATGCCAAGCTATATAATATTATGAAATATAATACGTGCTTGACTTCAAACTAAAAAAAATAAAGAATTAAAAAATAAACTGTGTACATTTAATCAAATAAATTAAGATAATTAAGAAATCATTTTTTATTTAACTTTATATACAAAAAACAAAATAAAAAATAAAAGGCTCAAAAGGGTCTAAACAGGAGCTGTTGGGAGGTGTGTTAATGGTAACTGTCGTTCAAGGCAAAGAATATACTATGCAGAAATTAAAGAGACAATTTTATTTTATTTTCTAAAGGATAATTCAATAATTTTATCCCCTCAAATTAATTATCATATAAATCTTATGCTGCACCCCTAAGAATGCCACAGAGTAACAGTTTTCCATCTTCTGGGAATGCCCCCTTACTTCCTGGTCCCTGTCATATTACACAGGTGTGACCTGAGGCCATGCTCATAGGGAGGGCTTCACACTGCCAGTGTCTCCGGCTGCCTCTCAGATACACAACATGTCACTGTCTGCTTGCTGACAGCATTTCACTTGTTGTGCAAAATCCTCCCTGTGGGCATGGCCTAGATCACAGCTATATAACCTGGTGCACGCCATGAAAGAAAACAGGAACAATGAGAGGACTAACAGAAGATAGAAAAGTTTTACTCTGGGTACTTCTTAAAAGTAAATATAGTGTTAATTGTATATGACAATAACATTGAAGAAGATAAAATTAAGTAATCTTTTTAAGACATGTATAAAACAAAAATAACTACAGAGGGCCTTTACAAATTGAAATGTGTTTTCAGAATGCTAGCATCACTTTGAATCCGTAAACATATTAATAGACTGAAGTTTATAATAATTTCTAGAGGTGCATTCTTTAGTAAAATGCTCATATTTATCTATTGATTTTGGTAGCTTCTCATTTTTAGTGCTCTACAATGGTTGCTCATGACTCGCATGCTTAAGCTTCAGGCTGTTGGAGTGAATGCTGAAGAGTAATGTTGGTGTGTTTTACTTGTACTTTGGGGTGTTTGCAACTACAAGTTTTCTTATAACGGCAATCTGGAAAAATAAACAGATTTGCCATAAAGCACCGAGCAGCCATGAGCTCCAGCTGCCGTGAATTGTAAATTCAACCAGAAAATGTCAACCTTTTAATAAAGTGGATGTGAAGGTTGGACCAAATCTACTCTAAAAATTATTATACATGTCAAGTGTTTTAATAGATTCAAGGTTTTTAGGTGATGACATCGTTCTTTTAAAAATACTTATTTTTCCTCTAATGCACAAACCATTTGAAAAATGTGGATTATAGAAGGACACTCAAACATGTGCTGTCCTTGACGTCAAAAAAAGAACTATGCTACCACTAAAATGCTATTTCTGTTCAATTACAAGTTAAGTGCAAAATATGAGTTTAACTATTTATTTCTAGGAAACTGAAATAGTAGTGAAGCATATGTAGAGTAGTGTTTCCTGCCACTAATAGTTATAAAGTATGTAGCCCACTATTTTCTTCCTATGCTTCATCTCTAACTTACTATACAGTAATCTGTTAATTATATTGAATATTTGTAAATGTATGGTTAATGGAAGGTATCAGGAGAAACCGCAAAAGAGGTTGGCATAGCTATCAACATTGGAAATGTCCAAAGAGGGTCTTATACTCATAAACAAATATGCACTACTAGTAGTGATTCTACCATTTTGTACAGTGTGGATACTCAAACAATGGTGGAGCAATCTGGAATAAAACAAAACTCTTAATTTACTAAGGAAATGGCCACATAAATTATTTTTACAGAATGGAGACCTGATTACCTACCTATTGATCCCTACAATCATCTGCCTTGTATGGAAAGGTTGCAGGGTGGGTGGTCCAAATTATTTGGCCTTGGGTTCCTCCATTCTCTAGTCCTTCTACTGCACTCTATGATTCTTTTTCCTAGATTTTGAGAGAAAATAACAGGAGGAACCCAAGAAGGTGGGACAAGGTCGGAGCTGAAAGAAAGGGCTTTGTCCTTAAATTTGAGATGCTACATTAAAAAAGTAGCATTTGGGAGGCTAAAATGGAAGGGGAAATTCTCCTGGAAAGAGGGATTGTTCCCCCAGATGAGGAAAAGTTGGAAGGTTTAGGTTCACTAAGACTTGGGTCTTAAGTGCAAACCTCTCAAAAAAATTTTTGCATGTTGCTGAAGTTCACTTTATTGTATTCATTAAGATTTGCTGTTATACTGTAATTTTCGATTGAGCCATGAGACACACCATCACGTAACTCCATAATTCCAACATCAAACTAATGCATATTTCTTAATTTTGTACACAGTTAAACCAGTGATTTGTATTATAATAAAAGTTAACAACATATATTTTGAATATGCAGCTAATAGTCCATCTAATATTCCTAAAATATACATTTAAATGACTGATTCTATTATAATACAAATACAGATCTACTTTCATATAATCTTGGGAAATACTCTTTAGACCCATGATTTGCTTCTATAATGCACTTATCACTTGGCAAGATTCTCTGGGACTTCACTGCTTAGTGAATATAATGGGAAGGTTTGCTGGTTCTTCTTTACACAGAATCTTGCTTCCAAAATTCCCCAGTTCCGATAGAATTGGATAAGGGTAACAATGGTAAATGGGCAAGTTAACAGAGACACAGAGAACATACACTAGGACATACTGCAACACTTGAAAAGATCCATGAAATGACCCCATGTTAAGTGGGCAGAGGCAAAATGGTGAAACAATTTAAGACTCATTTGCATAGAGCTACCCAGAATTCCTAGTGCCAGTGGGAACACTGTTCACTGACAACTTCTGTGGGTGAATAGGTCTTCTGCTACATGTAGGCGTACTTAGAATGTTTTTTCTTTTATATTTTTATTATGAAAACCTTAGAGCTTCACTTTTTCCACTCTTTAGACAATATAGGTATATAAATAGTACATTTGTGTTCACATCTGAATGTCTAAAACAAGTTAAAAAAACTGTTTCCAGCTCAGAAGTCTGAGAAAAACAAATAGACTGCATTCTGGGAAGCTGAACAGGGACATGCAAATGTGCCTACAAATGCCTCACTCTTCAATCCATAGCCCATTTTAAAAGTGGCTTCCTTTAAGCTTATGCCCAGTGCTTTACACAGCTTTTATGCAAAGCCAAGGTTGGATTATACACAAGCAGGGAATCCTATCCACTTACAGCTGTTTCAAGCTTACTGTCTATCATCAGCGGTAGGATCACAGCTTGTGTTGTTGACTTTATGAGTAGGTAGTTCACCACAACAATCATTTAATATAAGGTGGGGGAAAGAGCGATAGAAGCCCTCCACCGAACAGTAGTACAGTAAATAAATAGTACATCTGTGCTCACATTTGAATGTCTAAAACAAGTTAAAAAACTGACAATATGGGTCAAAGAATGTGAAGGGTGCTTTATAAAATCTTAAGGTAAATCTTCCCAATAACATAAAGCAAAATTTGACTGGCAATTTATTTGGTTTGGAAAGTCACATATATAACTTCAGTCACTGATAGACAGCATAAAGAGGAATTTTTGCTTTGGAAAGCGTTCTTTAGGGCAAGACATACTAGTTGTGAAGGAAGAAATGGGATTATGTGCTGTCGATTCATCACTCCAGTGAATTGGAGGAAGATCAAATAGGAAGCTTGTATGGCAACAACCTATGGCATTTTGGTCGGAAGGGACACCCAAAGGGATTTTGGTTGGCTTTCCGGTGAGAGACCAAAGCTGCTAAGTGAATATGAGATGATGGAGTTGTTCTTATAAAATGGGATTGTGATCTAGGGTATTTGATGTAGGACAAGGGGATGGGATAGGGTCAAGTTGGTTATGTCAGAAATGAATGATATTTAAAACCCAAATTTGCTGAAATGAGGATGCAATTTTGCGGATTCATTGAGATAAGAAGAAGGGGCATCTCAGCACAATTTTTTTTTTATGCAATGTACATGGAATCCTGAGTAGAGTAAGTCAAGTACAAGGGTGACACTAAATGGTAATATCTACATTAGAATTTCATTTTTTTGTAACATTATTAGGTATTACTTTATATACAAAAATAGTTTAATCATATACGAAAACATTGTCTAAACAGTAACATTTATTACTAGTGCTTAGCACCTTGAATAGGCTTTGTCACCCAAAAAGGAAGGTGATTTTATTTTAAAGAGCATTAAAAACTATACATTGTACTCACAGTTTTTCTCTACAGTAAATCATGTATGGAGTATTTACAACTGATTTTGCTGCTCCTGTATGCTAATGTGCGGCTCCTATATGCTAATATGCGGCACAGAGTACTTGATCGGGTTGGGAGTGGGGTATAACTGCCATATGACATTCCAGGTCTTTATTTTGGCCACCACATATACAGACAATCAAACATTTATTGTAATTAGCACATCAAAGCAACTAATTAGTTTGTGAGCACCACTCATTTGCATATAAATAAAGACATCGCAACATGGCATTTCCAAAGATTACTTCTCCTAAGAAAAACAATAATAACAAATCATATAGTTAGTTTTTCATCCTTTTTAGGAATAAGCTAAAAAACAACAGCTTGATTTTGGGGTGATAGGGTCCCTTTAAATTAGAGTAATCGAAGACTTCTAAAAGGTTGCTTACCCCTCCCTGCTCTATAGTAATTCTAACAAAACATGGGATTTAAATTATATCCAACTTTTGCTCAATTATCCAAACAAGCAATTTGGATTCATGAAACTTAACCTACTTCTTTATCTTATATGATATGATAAAGATACCATAACTACAACCAATTATATATATTAATAACATAAAAAAAGATCTAATATAATCTAATAGTGATCTCCATAGCCATTATATTCCCAAACAATACAAAAAAGTCTATGATCTTCTATGCTATATCATTACAGTTAATATATAATATTAGTTCAGCTGATAGAAATGTTTTTCATTAAAAATGCAATTACTAATTAGCATACAATTTCACGCATGTGAGTCTAAATCTCACCAAATTGCTTAGCAGCAAAAATTTAAAAGGATATTTCTTTATATCATTTATCCAAACTCAATGCAAAAACATACGTTGAGTAGATAATGCTTAAATTCTCTTAAAATCAATAACATTTGTGGATTCCAAAACACAAGCAAATGATAAGAAGATAAATCCAATTGGGTTTTTGGGGAGCCTTTATGACAATCCAAGCTAGACCTTCCAAGTCACCCCACATTTCCATACACTGGTTGTCCACCACAATATTCAATGCTCATATTCATTAATTCTTGACAATATAATAGATGGTTGTGGTTTTTCAAAGCTAACAGCCTTATTAAATTGTGATTCGGTCAATTGAAAAGGGCACTATATAAGCAAAAGCATATTTTTTTTACAGAAGTTTTTAGTTAGTGAACTTCAATCCAAAAGCAAGGTCTTCACTAACTAAAAACCTCTGTAAAAAATATATGCTGTGTGTTTATATAGAGCCCAATTCAATTGGCTGATTCGCAATTTAATAAGGCTGTAAATTTGTCAACTGACTAGTTTGGAGTAAGGTGTTAGAGTTCCCCAGTTCTCATTTCTATTCCGCCTAGATGTCCTCAGACCTGATATAAACCAAACCATACCAAAGTTTTCTGTAACATCAGACTTTTTTTTCAGTGAACTGAATGGAGATTCTTATATGTTTACTAATCATTTACATGTGCCCCCCCCCCCGCATCTCTTTCCAGCCCTCTCTCTCCCCTGCATCTCTTCCCCCCCCCCCCCCCCCCCTCTCCCTACCCTGTGTGTCTTTTCCCTCTGAAAGGGTTATGTGCGAAATTAGCCTACGGGACGTGGAACATGAAACTTTGCGCCTGCAAATCCTTTGTTCTTTCAAGCCCATAACCGCTACGTTCCAATTTCGCTATTAAATTGCAACAAATTCACTGGCGATCAAGCCAGTAACCCGCAAATGGAGCCAAAAAGCCTACGGGAGCTAGAGAGGACCCGCAAGAGGTTAAAAGTCCTATCCGTAGCACTTTAAATGCACATATACACACACTACTGTACATATAATATATATAAAAGTGATGTTAGGTATTAGAATTAATAGCACAACATTCTCAAGTTTGTAAATCGGCAATATTAAATACTTTATTTCATGTTTAATTTCCATGTTATATCGATCCCGGCAATCAATGTGTTAATACATATAATGGAACTTGCATGGACTTGCATTATTTCTGGAATGTGGGTCCGATCATAACTCATAATTGAAACCTGTAAGGCTTTGAAATCCCACCTCCATTTTTCAGTGATGTAATTCTGATGTAATTCTGATTCTAATGTAATTCTGATGATCTCTGTTGCTATTGGCTCCATTTAAACCCGTAACTACTCCAACGTTCGACAGATGGTTTACGAATTTGAGTCGCAAGCCCGTAGCTCATGCCCAGCTCTAATTTAATAGCTCCGTAACTCCGCAAAATGTCAAGCCTGCAGCCGTTGCGGGTCTTACGTTGCACTTACGAGCTTGGAATTTAATGTGGCTAATAAAGACTTAAATATCAGTATCAACACCAATATAGCTGAGAGATAAGGGGCAATATGAAAAAAAAAATGGATAAACATAGACTTGACATCACACAAGAACCAAACAGCCCATCTAATCCACCTGCTTTATCTACTTAAAGCTGGACTTAATTAATCCTTAGGAAAACCTTATGTTATCCCATGCATGCATGAATTCCCTTTCTGGGATGCATAGCATTGTGCATTTTTTAACTTCATTCCACTTTAAATTACGAAGCAACATGGAAGGGAGGGAGTGGAGCAAGGGAGTTCAGGCTCCCGATAGCTAGCTGTACATGAGAATTAAGTTTAGACCATTTGAATGATTATTGGAGGCACCATTACTAACCTTTTAGATAAAGCAATGTTATTTAATGTGTTATTAGAGTAATAGTTTTTAGTATTGTTATAAATTGTGTTTCCTTTCTTGAATTTGCTGTATAATTGTGGACATTATATTTACAGTGTGCAAACGTTTTAAATCCCTCCCTTTCAGAGTATATATGCTGTACTTAATATATATTGAGGCTGCACCAGCTGATGCACTGAAGGCTGAGTGAGGTAGTGGTAGAGGGTTCTAGTTGTTCTTGGGTTGCATTCCTTGCATGGTTTGCCAAACACATCACAGAGAGAGAGGGAGAGTGAGAGAGAAAGGGAGGGAGAGTGAGAGAGAAAGGGAGGGAGAGTGAGAGAGAAAGGGAGGGAGAGTGAGAGAGAAAGGGAAGGAGAGTGAGAGAGAAAGGGAAGGAGAGTGGGAGATAAAGGGAAGGAGAGTGGGAGATAAAGGGAAGGAGAGTGGGAGATAAAGGGAAGGAGAGTGGGAGATAAAGGGAAGGAGAGTGGGAGATAAAGGGAAGGAGGGTGGGAGATAAAGGGAAGGAGAGTGGGAGATAAAGGGAAGGAGAGTGGGAGATAAAGGGAAGGAGAGTGGGAGATAGTGGGAGCTAAAGGAGAGGAGAGTGGGAGCTAAAGGGAAGGAGAGTGGGAGCTAAAGGGAAGGAGAGTGGGAGCTAAAGGGCAGGAGAGTGGGAGCTAAAGGGAATGAGAGTGGGAGCTAAAGGGAAGGAGAGTGGGAGCTAAAGGGAAGGAGAGTGGGAGGTAAAGGGAAGGAGAGTGGGAGGTAAAGGGAAGGAGAGTGGGAGGTAAAGGGATGGAGAGTGGGAGGTAAAGGGATGGAGAGTGGGAGGTAAAGGGATGGAGAGTGGGAGGTAAAGGGAAAGAGAGTTGGAGGTAAAGGGAAAGAGAGTGGGAGAGAACTGGAGAGAGAGAATGAGGAGGCGGCAGGGAGAGAGGGAGGGAGAGAGAAAGAGAAAGGGAGGCAGAGAGGGAGAGAGAGAAAATGGGAGAGAGAGACACAGAGGGCAGAGCGCACACACAAAGAGAGGGCGCACCGAGAGAGAGTCCACACAGAGAGAGGGAGGGCGCATGGGGAGTGCGCACAGAGAGAGACAGAGGGCACACAGAGACAGCACAGAGAGAGACAACACAGACAATTGAACATAACATATGACACCGTCATTTATGACAGGCAAGTTACTAGATCTATAATAGTATAGGGAAACCAAGTTAATTTAAAGCATTGAACTTGGACTTTCCCATTTGGTAAAATGGTGATGAATTTTATAGTTGCATCTATATCTCACTGTAACATTAATTTAATATTATAATCATATTGGTAAGTCAGCATGATTTTTATTTATCTTTAGATAATACAAATTCTCAAATAATTAAGAATCATTTTCATCTAATGGAAAAAAATTGCTTCATATGTGTGAAAGATAAATCCAAAGAAATATGAAGTTGTTTTTTTTTTAAATAGTTAATTTTTTCAGATTGGTGAGAAGAGGAGAGGGTGACAGGCTCAAGTCCACAGTAGACAGTTTTCCAAGAATTTCTGTCCTTTTTTCAAGATATGGAAATTGAAATGAGAGCAGCCATGAAACACTCATTAGCTGTGTGAAGATGTCTAAAGATTTCTTATGTAAAAAAGGACATCTGGACAGGGTTATTCTAAATGTACATTTCATGCTTGGCATAAACACAATGTCTAAATGTGCCTTTTGGAATAGACAGAATTTTCTAACAATTCAATTGCCCCTTATAAAAATTCCACTTGTCAAAGGGTTGTTAGGACGGAACCAAGATATTTATTTTTACTAAGCTTCCCCATACACTTATCTATGAGGCATCCCAACTAATTAAGGTAAAACCAAACTTCATTTAAAATATATACCTATACTTTGTTTTTGTTTAATATAAATACTTGAAGTAGTTGAGTTAATTAAGTTTCTCTCATCGATGTAACTGCGTTAACTTCTACGAAGTCCCAAGACTAACATACTCTGGATCCTCCCATGTTCTCTCTCATGTAGGGTGACTTGTTTCACAGGTGTGACGTAAGGCCACATCTACAGAGGAGGACTTCACACTACCAGAGTAATGGTGCTGCACGCATACACACAGCATGTCACTGTTTGCCAACATGGTGCCCTACATGAGAGAGAAAGGCAATAAAAGCGTTGGCTCCAGAAGATGAGAATCTGGGGGATTCTTAGAAGTAAATAATATGTACATTTTATATAACAGTTACATTGAGGAGAAAAATAGAAAATAATTAAGTTAACATATTTGTATAAACAATCACTAAACTGGGTTCTTCATTTTTTCTGTACCCTGATTTAATCTTATTCCTACCCATCAACTTACCTGTCTCTTTATGACCTATGTAATGGAAAATGGTAGATCATATAACCCCCACCATCAGTTCTACAGTTACATTACTTGCTGCTTCACCACAAAATTCTATTTTCCTTTCAGAAAGTAAATGTATTCCTTATGCATTTAAGCAAAAGCATTGTTACTGCTTCCTAAAAATGAATAATTCCAATTTTTTTGAACTTGATTGTGTATTGTAACTAAGAACATGGCCTTGTTAAATTTGTAGTTCGGGCCTGCAAGTCATCTAAATAATTGTATTTGTTACTGTGTTGTTTGATTGGCAGATGCAAAGTAAAATGATGCATATTTAAGCTCTTATTATTATACCCTGTCCAAAAACAACTTGATAAGTGTGTGATTTGGACAATATCTCATTTTGCTGGTTGCAATTCTCTGTGATTGCCGTTAGCACGTGGCTTACAGATTATTCATACTACCAATACTTCTCATTAAAATGGCCACAGTTCACCAGTTTCGGTAGCTTGGAACGAACTTGGAATGAATTATTATACAACAAAAAGGCTGCTGTCAAGCAGAACAAAAGACAAGGAAAAGAGATCTTTGGCTTAATGAGGCTAAGTGAGTGTCTACCCTGCATCACAGCTACTTGACGGCCTTTGAGCAGGAATCCGTCTCTCCACAGGCCGAAACCTTTGCTCTATTATTTTGTGTTTATGCACCTTGAGACTAATATACATTTTAATACGCTGCACACGGAGAGAAAAAAAAAATAACCCGTTAGATTAGAACATGTGCAGTCCCTGTTAAATTAATGACAACTCAACATAGAGATAAATTCAGGTTTTCATATTTAATTATAGTGCACTATAGTACATTTAGCAAGGATAAATTGCACAATTATTATGCTTCATTTTTTGATATCTTTTCCTATTAACTGCGCACATTTTGTCTCCCTTGTGTCATGGTAGGATACTTGTACACTGTATATCATCATTCTCTAAGGCTGTTAAATTAGGTTACAGCAAATTTAATCGAAGTGTGTCGTTGAATGGATAGAGAAATATAGATTATTATTGTTATTAAACTAGCAATGCTAGCAGAAAATAATGCACAAATAGATATGCTTATTGTGTTTAATACATGCTCAGCAAAACTCAGGACTTCCTCTTCATTGAAGCTGTGCAAAAATTATACAATGAATTTCTGTGGAGGTTGGAATATATATATACATGTATCTACCCTTCCCTTTGAATAACAATGTAATTTAAAAAGAATCCAGTTATAAGAAACAAGTTCATAACCACTTAATACAAGAAACGTTATAGTGTACAGGATATACAAATATATACATATATATATATGTACTGTATATATCTATATATATATATATATATATATATATATATATATATATATATATACACAGTATATTTGTATAAAATAAATAGTACATTTGTGTTTTCATATGAATGTCTAAAATAAGTTAAAAAAAAGTATTAACTGCTCAGAATTCCGAAAAATACAGTTTTTACACTGCACTCTGGGAACCTGGGCAGGGACATGTAAATGAGCCCACAAAGGCTTCACTCTTTAATCCAAATACAGTAGACTCTGTTATCTGGCACCCATGGGGATTGGTAGATACCGGATAAATGTAGGTTCTGGTTGCTTGAGTTACATATAAAAGAGGCCTAGATAAGCTGCACATAGGCTGCTCTGCTAAGTATATGTGTCAGTGAGGGCTGTTCAAGCAGCAGCTTTCACTCCTCACTTACACATAGGTACGTTCTACTGGAGGGTGCGGTGCTGAACCCGGGGAATGTAACCTCAACACTGCACTGGCTCAGTCACTCATGCCTGTCTGCTTCCAGGTAACATTGAATTGCAAAGATGTACAGTGGATGCTATCTAGGTGCCTTTAAGCATTTTGTGGCATGATACCCTGGCCCCTGGCATTTGTTGAGTCCTGTAAAATTTAACTTTTATTTCTGCTTGCTTGAGAGTTCTGGTTGCTTGAGTTCTGGTTAACGGAGAGTCTACTGTACCATTTTAAAGCTGGTACATGTTAAGCCCTGTTTGGATTATGTTCAAGACAGGAAACCCACCTACAAACACCACTGTTTTGAGGATAATGTGTCTCATCATTGTGGGGTTTGTCCCAGCCTGTGACAAATTGTCCTTCTCCTCTCTATTTGCGGCCGTAATTCTAGCACTTTTGTAACACAACTACACAGGAGGATTCAATATGTTCTCAAGTTTTACTGAAACGTCAGCCAGTGTCACAAGAAAGAAAAGAACAAAACAAAATATTGAAAGTAACAGACCTAGCTTTCTTTCACGGGGGACTATTTTTTAACTAAAGTCAGTTCCCTCACTAACCAGGCCTGCACCCTACTAACCCTGTGTGGAGCAAACAAACAAACAGTCCAAATAATTTGTTTATAGTTACTGGCCTATATTGTTCAGAAGCCTAGACTTTTTACTCTTCCTCTGTGGCTTGCTGATCAGCTCCACACTGCAGTCTTTCTGCTGTACACCAAAACACTTCTTTCTGGTGTCTCCACTTGTTTCAGGCTCCACTGGTTCTCAGCTGCAATTCCTCTGTCTGCAAATTGTTCTGTCTGCAAAATCCGTGTGTGTCTGTGTCTGTAAATTCAGCAGCCTCACACAAAAAACTGCCCTCATGCAATCGAAATGCAGACTCAAGTTCAGTCAAGCAAAGCCTGAAAGCTTTCCATATAGCCCTGCAGTCCATAAATGGCCCCACCCATCTCTTTGGCCCAAGCTTTTAAAGTCTGAGATCATGTGTATATTGATTATTGTATCTTCCCTTTGAATAACAATAATGTCATTTGAAAAGAATACAGTTCTAATAAACAATTTCATAACTATAGAAACTCTGTGGTGTAGAGTATATGGTTACCAATACATTTCTTAAAGGTGTACTATGGTCAATTTTTTCTAAATGTATTAATGAAACTTGATAATAGACATCATATGTTTCAAAAGCAAAAAAATAAACACAAACTTTACATTTGTAGTTTGTATGCAATACTTTACTGCAGGGTACATTTTCTTTTCTCAGTTGATGCTGTGATTACCTTTTCAGGAGGGTGTGTCCTAAAGTGCTTTCCATTTGTCCTGCTGTTAGCACTGGCAGTTTTTGCGGACACATTCTCATTATACAGACAGACTCGTCATCTGCGTTCAAACTCGTATCCCAACTCAGGAAATGTAAGCAGAATCCAAAATGGTAGACTCCATTGTAGCATAATTGCATATAAAAGGTAATAAAGTGCAGGCTGTATTGTTTTTATTTCTTCTAAAGATAATTTATTTATATATAGAACCATGATACCATGGATTTCATATTAGCCGAAAGTTTTTGTTGTTCCTAATCCAGTACTGCGCCATTTTTATTGTACATTGAAGATCACTTTTATTGTTTGCTTTATTATATTATTTATTGGAATATTACTTATTTTTTTCAGTAAGTCTGATAAAAATATCACATTTTATCAAAACTAATCTCCGTAAAGTAACCAGCTCCTTATAAGTGTGGGACAATTTCCACTCTTATAAAGGTAATTATATTCTCTGCATTGTCCATCAGCTATAGGGTAATTGCTAATTGGCTTTTTAAACAATACATGTGGGGCACGCCAATTAATAAATGAATACTAATATAGCTGGTGTACTAATTTAATCCATCCTAATGCAAATCCGTTGCTCTTGGCAGCCAGTGCAGATCAGTGATGCATATTTGAATGAAATACTTTGAGATGTGGTCTTGGTGTATACAAATATCACTTATTTCACTCTGTCAGAAAATATGTTTTTTATTTTTTTTATTTTACCAATTCATTGTAATTATTGACTAACTGCAGTTCTGCTAATCTCTGCTAATTTCAAAAAATAAATGTGTGTTCTTTTCAGTGTACAATTTGTCTCAACATGCTAAAAATTGTATTCTGTAAGCTGAGGTTGGAATGAAAAGACCACTGTAGTTGTGGAAAATCTTGACATGTTTTGGAAGTGTGTACGAAACTGATAACATTAGCAGCTAAATAAAATCAGTTTTTGAGAAAATTGTAAATTATGGTTGCGTAATGGGCACTTCCATATTTTACTGCTACTCAACCTGAAACCTGAGGGAGAAAGTTTTCCTACTTCTATTTTCACTTGTTGTCTACTGATATCATAGTGGAGGTCTTTCAGTGGAGTTGAATAAAGATGTTACATTTCCAGATGTCCGGTTAGGAAAAAAAAACAAATGCCTGCCACAATTAACCCAAATGTTGATATAATATTATAGTTATACTAGCGACTTGCACGTCAAAAATGACGGCAATAAAATTCACATAATGCAAGGATCGGAGGAGATCTAAAAAGGATGACGGACTAAAATGCTTTTTTCAACCTCCATTCCTATGTTACTATACTGACTTACTTTTATTGCTCCTTTCTCCCTTTCTGCTAATAAGACATCAGCAGTTATTAACTTTTGTGTTGTTCATCATGTTTTTTTTCTCTAACTCAAAAGGGTTCAAAATACATAAATAAGTCAGTTTATCTACTGACACTACATGCCTTAGTTACATACAGCTCTGTATGTTTAAACTGTATTTTGCCATATTAGTCGGAGACAAGTTGATGAAGTGGAAGGGCCAAAGATAAGCATCCAGCGTGCCATACAGTGTAACGCGTGTCTTATTCCCCAGGGGTGTTTTGAATTCTCTTTTCAGTTCTCAGGTCATAAACGTGTTTCATCTTACAGCACGCAATATATGTTGTGTCAATATATCATGTTGGAAGATGCATCATGAATAGTTTTTGTATTTATCAAGGATATCGTTCTATATTTATTTACTTGCATATATTTTGGGGATTAGAAATAAATATTACTTTTTTAAGGCAATATTTTTAATATGTAGCTAAGGGTGTTATTCTATGATCGTGGTAACATAGTAAGGTTTTTTTTTTTTTTTTTGTTTTTTTTTTCATCCTTTATTTAAACAACATAACAGAAGAATGTTAAAGGGCCACTTACCTCACTATAAGTGCCCTTCATTATGTGAAAGAGCACAAGATTCTATGTTAAAGTGATCTATTTTTTTTTTTTTTTTAATTAAACTAGTTAAACATTTGCAGTCTTAGGTTTGTTTACAGACACACTTCTGACTTCCCCATGATTTACAGCATCTGCTGACAATGGCCCTTTCAAGCTCCGTGAAGAGAAAGAACCATGGTTTTAGTCTCTTTCAGGAATGTAATCAGCCATCAGTTAACCCACAAATAACATATTTGTGAGTTTCTAGCAGTCATTTCCCTGCACAGATGAATTTGGGAAAGGTTAATCCTCTTTCTAATCTGCTCTCTGCACACAGCTCTTGCTGTTAGTCTGCCTGGGAACTTGCCTAATTCTCATTTAAACAGAATTTCATTTATGTTTTTTCTGTGAAAAGGCACCTATTTTAGAAATTAAAAAAAATATTTCAAGATGTTTTCCAAAGTAAATTGCAGTGGTGTGCTCCAGGTGGTGCTGAATTAACTGGCCCTCTAATAGAAAGAATATATGCACTTTAAATAAGTAACACAAATAGTAGGTTCAATTGTTGATATTTATGCATATTTGAGATAAGTTTTGTTGCAAGAATTTTAAATTATTGGATAAATAAAGACCAACAAATGTTATGCGCATGGGATGGCCTGGCCATTGGTAACAACTCAATTTAATTTTGTGGGAAAGGGAGGGAAGAGAAAAAAAATGTATTCTGCCAGGATGAACTTGGAGAAATATAAATGTATTTTATCGGTCTTAAAAATTGATGATATGTTTGTAGATCTGTCTTGTCAGGTAATTCTGTTGGATGTAGCGAGAAGTCTATTCAGGGTTTGGTCAGGTTGTGTGAGAGATATTAAAGCCAGATTTGCCAAGTTTTGTGGTATCTAGTCTGAAAAAAATACTTTTAATGTGTAGCTTTTAAAACTTACATTTGAACTTTAGTTTATAGGGACTAGCTGAGCTGCTTTTTTCCACCGTCTATGATTTCCATGCTGTAGGCATTAAAGGCATTACTTGTGCCACTTTAACCTGTGCATATCCGGGGTCCATATTAGTTTGCTCAGTCCCCACAAGACCATAGGCCCCTGGATATCATAAATCCTGAACATTGTAACAATTATATCACACAGTTATAACTACGTATCCGTAATGCCTCAATTATTATGAACCCACATATGCCAAGAGGGCAATCCTAACCCACACATCCAGGGGGTACTACAATTAGGATCACCCTGCTCACAGGGAAATAGCAGTCCAGATCCAGCCCATATATCCATTTGTACAGCCAAGATATACATTGGAGGTACAATGTTTGCCCTGAAAGGGACTCCTTGTGCTATGCACCCCATGCCCTTCCGGGACACTGATTGGCTGAATCAACCCCAAGAGACATGGCATTATGTATTATTTGTATATATATATATATATATATATATATTATTATTATTGTTTATTTATAACGCACAGCATATTCTGTAGCACTGTACATAAGATAAGTTCCAGACAAAGGTAAATACAAATCAACACATAGCAAAGCAAGGAGGGCCCTGTCTTTGAGCCTTGAATCCAGTGTCCATGGTGCTTTCCCCAAAGCACCCTGCAAGATTGAAACTTGCAGTCTTAAAACCTAAAGGTATTGTGTGTGGTAAAGGAGGGAGAGAGAGGTGATGAGTGTGTTAGGGTGGAAGGTGATACGCTTCTTTAAAGAGATGCATTTTTAGTGAGGTTTTAAATGTTTTGAGGCAGGAGGATAATCTGGTGACGCGAGGCAAGGAGTTCCAGAGAATAGGGGCAGCACGAGAAAAGTCCTGAAGGTGAGAGTGAGAGGAAGTGACAAGAGTTGTAGACAGAGGAAGGTTATTAGCAGAACGAAGAGGGCGGTTGGGGGAATATTTGGAGATGAGAGCAGAGATGTACGGGGGAGCGCTATTGCTGAGGGCTTCATAAGTTAGGGTCATGATTTTAAATGTTATTCTGGAGGCTAAGTCAGTGGAGAGATTGACAGAGAGGTGATGCCGACAATGAACATTGTGTATGGAAGATGAGTCTAGCAGAGGCATTCATAATGGATTGAAGTGGAGATAGTTGGGTGGTGGGTAGGCCAACAAGAAGCGAGTGGCAGTAGTCTAGTCGAGTGATGATGAGAGAGTGTATTAGGATTTTAGTTGTGTCTTGTGTATGATAGTGGCGAATTCTGGAGATGTTTTTTAGATGGAGAAGGCAAGATTTTGTTAGTGACTGTATGCGAGGGATGAAAGACAGAGCAGGGTCCAGTAGAACTCCAAGACAACGGCTTGGGAGGTGGGGGTGATGATGTCGTTGTTGACAGTGCAAGAGATCTGAGGAATAGACGCTGTGAGAGGGAAAGGGAAGATTAGGAGTTCAGTTTTAGACATGTTGAGTTTGAAATGGTGGGTGGACATCCAAGAGTATATACTAGAGAGGCAGTTGGAGACGTGTGTTAGAAGAGAGGGGATAGATCCTGTGATGAGAGATAGATTTGAGTGTCATCTGCATTTGATATATATAAAATCAGTAGCTCACATGAAACAAATAGACTCCTTACATAGAGTTCAATAACTCTACTAGTAAAATGCGTTGGCACAACCACTTCTGATTTTGTCAGGGACACATGCTGATATTGCGGAATTTGCGTTTGGATTTAACTTATTTTATATGGAAACAAGAAACAAAAGAGAAAAACGTTCAGAATGCTCTAAGTACATGACAGTTTAGAAATTGCTTGTCACTTACATAGAAATATGTTGTTTAGTTGCAAAGTTCTATTTGTTCTTGACCTTTGTCACTAAAAACAACCTGAAGCACCGCTATAAAAGGTTATTCACATAACTCAGACATTTTTTCCGCATTTGCTAACTTTTTTGTTGTTTTAACTGGGGGTCCAAGGCTACATCCGAATGTGAAAGACAGCATAGGTCACAATACAGAAAACATTTGCAATACATTATTATCCTTTATTAAGCGCAATGTATTCCATAGAGACTCACTCAGAGGTTAGAAGTATAAATATATTTATTGTTGACTGAAACGAAATGTGATGATTACTACATCTTATAGGTCCCGACATAACTATCTTTCCATAAGAATGCAGAAAATGTCAAGGACTGTTGCAGGAATTAAACAGGTGCATTCTTAAAATGGTTCTCTAAAAATATTTTTTAAATTTATAAGAATTTCACTATTAAACCAGATTTTTTTCACCTTTTAGATATTTTAATAAATGGAAAAAAAAATCCAGGCAAATATACTTAATCTTAGAATATATGTATTTCTTATTTTGCTATTGGTACCTTGTTGTGTAGAGGAAATTTGTCAAGCATTTTAGTGCTGGACTGTCCTAGTGTGCTGGCTTAGATTGGTAATTATCATATTTAGCTATTAAACCAGTAGTTTGTGATTTTTGTAGGCAGAAAATGAAAGACAGTGAACACATCCACAAGTTGGAAATAGTAAAGGTTTACTCAGCTTGGGTTATGTAATGAATGTAGGTTATACAGGTAAAACAGCATCTTGGTTACCACTGGAGAAGCCCCCAGGACTGTACATCTTATTAGCACAATGTGGAAGCTGATAGGCCTGTGCCCAGTGGTGGGCTTTTGGTCAGACTAGGGTGTCAACCCCTTATATACCCCTTACTACATCACTATCCTGTTCTTAAAACTGCTAAACACTAAACCATAAATGTCTTAATGGGTTTGCCTGCTATTGTTGGTGAAGTTAGGGATAATGCATATATTGTTGTTATAACTCCTCCTGATCTGTAGACAATGACTTGCATATTATATGACATACCTATAGCATTACTTCTAATGTTTATCAAAATAAGGAAGCTTCCATATCATTAAAACAAGGAGACTTCCATTCCAGTTGATAACTGAAAGCTATTTAGCTAGTCTACATCTTCATATAGATATTGTGATGTGGAAATGAGTAAGGTAATATAATTACCATAACTATCCTCATCAGGCACTTGGGACAAAGGGGGACAGAGGTAGGGAGAAGGAGAGAGAAGGGGACAGAGGTAGGGAGAAGGAGAGAGAGGGCGACAGAGGGAGGGAGAAGGAGAGAGGGGGGACAGTGAGGTAGAAAGAGAGGGGGACAGAGGGAGGAAGGAAGAAAAAAAGGGGGAGACAGAGGGAGAGAGGAAGGGAGAGAGAAAAATGGAGAGAGAGATGAAGAGAAAGGGAGGGGAAAGAGAAATGAAGAGGAAGAGGAAGAGAGGGAGGGAGAGAGTGAGAAAGGGAGGGGAGTGGGGAAAAGGCGAGATGGAGAAAGAGGGGGAAGGAGAGAGGGGGGAGAGAAAGAGAAGAGGAGGAGAGAGACAGAGGGCACAGAGAGAGATGGCACACAGAGAGACAGAGGTCTCACAGAGAGAAGGTGCATGGAGGGGGCACAAAGAGAGACAAACATAAGGTTTACACCGTCATTTATGACGGGCAAGTTACTAGTGTTAACATATAATATGTCCCCAATTGGGTCATTTAAAATATAAGTTACTAGGAAATTGCCCGTCAAAAATGACGGGAGTAAAACCTTTGGTGCTCATCACGAGCCGCAACTTTCCTGCATTGCAATGATTACCTTCTCTGCCTATTGTGAGCCCCAGAGTGAGCGCCTTCGGCCATATGTTTGCAGGCGTGCAGCGGCTCCCGTTCACCCCCGATTACGGAGCTATTCCTTTGAAGGAGCCTGCAAGTTAGGGTCTGAAAGCCGACTCCGTAAACCATGCTTTGGTCCGTAGCTGTTCAGGGCGGGAATATGATCAGTTAAGCAAGACCTTAACCTCTCATTTCAGAACAGCCAATAGAAAATGTGACCGCCATCATTACGGCAGAAAAACATGGAGGTTACATGTCCATCAATTCGGTTCGGGGGTCCGATATGCGATGGGACATGCAAACCCTCAAAATTAAAAAGAATAAAAATGAATGCCAATACTGTTCTAGTCCATATGGATGGCCTAATATGGATTAACTCATTGATTCCAGAGATCGATATAACTCCGAAATGAAACATAAAAAATAATTTTCTTGTAATGCTGATTTATGGGCTTGAGACTGTTGTGCAATTAATTATAATGTCTTTCATCACTTTCCCCATTATTTACAGTGCTGTAGTGATTTTTTATTAGCGTTTACAGTTCTACGAACAGGCGTTTAACCCCCTTGCGGGTCCTCTCTAGTACTCATAGGATTTTCTCCTACTTTTGCCATTTACGGGTGTGAAAACATTTGCGGGCTTGGGGAATTGAAGCAATTGATTAGCGATTTTGCGATTTTAGCCATTGTAACTCTTGCGAAAGTGAAAGATCAAAGGCTTTGGGAGGCTGTAAGTTCCGGGTTTACCCATCTCAAAGTTTTCAAGGCCGTAATCAGAAACCCGTAACCCGTTTGGAGCCTGCAAAAAATGCCAATTGAATAGCAAGTACCATGTGGTGTTCAAATCATGACCAAGGTGGCCAGTGAGATGACATCCGCAGACTCTTAGGCACCTAGTAACAAAGGGGACAAGAGGGACACAAGACCGTCAGTCAAAGTAACTCTTAGGATTTAAAGTTTTTTTGTTTACCCAAAGAAGGGGCTAATGTTGATTGGTTGATGTAATGTTTGTGGAACAACAAAGTGCTCCTGATTTCCTGCTGGTGGTCCTGATTTACATGCTGGGTACCTAAAACCTAAATCCTTACAATTCAGGGGTGTATTTCTGTAGAAGGAAGGAGGTTTGGGGGTTAACACAGACCCCCTTCCTCTGGAACATGACATAAATAAACAACAAAGTTTTGCATTCACTTGTTTTCTTGTTAAATCATTTCTTGGAATAAAACTGTGTGCTATAAATTATCCCAGAGGTGCTCTCCAGTATGGTGAGATTGTTGCCTTCTAATTGTTCAGTGGGAGTTGCACATGTTGAGACCCTCAGCAGTATATTAGTTCCTAAGGTACTAAGATGAGATACTTGGAGATCATCTCCAGTCTCTGTGGTAGCCCATTGGGCAGGTTTTACTATGATAACATATCTCCCACCTTAATACATCTGACCTAATGACAAAATATTGTGTCACAATAAACCTGCAGTTTATTTAATAAAGCTGACATGCTGGTCCTCTATAAACGATAAAAAGATTTATCACTTCTGGTTCTTTAATAACCCTTCAAATTTGAATGAAGCAAATTCCTTCTACAGGGAGACAACCCATGATTCCTTCATGCACAAACTGCCATCGTTGATTGTTACATTGTATTAAAATGTATCAACTGCCTGTCATTGGCCAGAACAAATTATTAATTTTATGCTAATTTTAGCAGGGATTTTCAAGGGTGTTAACTAACAAAAGCTGCTGCTTGCAAACTCAAGAGATTTAGAAAACGTCAGGGAGAGTTTGTTAGTGTTTATTATGGAATTTTTTTCATGCAAAAAGATTTTCGCATATACTACTGATTCTTCTCTCAGATGCATTCATAATCCAGGAAACTTAGATATGCCTTTAATGGCAATAGTATATTTTGAGAGATATGCCTATGCAGTACATTGGATTCTTAGAAAAAGCACTTAGAGCAAATAGGAAAGGAGTGGGCCTTCAATTTCTGATTTGTAAGAGCTTTTACAAAATATTATGCATGTATGATTTAATGAATTTTTAGGGTTTTTTGAGAGAAGGAATGTGTCTATTAGTAAGAAATAATGAATTGAAAAAAAATCCCTGTTAATGGATGATATTTCTAATTCCATATCAATTGTATATATTGTTTTCTGGATAAACATTCATACAATTTATATAAACCAGCAGTGTTTTCTCCAGGAAAAGTGCCCTGGGTTAAATTCTCTAATAAGAGCCTCTTGCAAACAGCTCTGAAGATCATCCTATGTCTTATTGGAGAAATTAACTAAGGTTTGATATTGCTAAGATTTCTCAAGTTAATAAATCTGACACCCACCTTCACCACCAGTGCCATTCATTAAAGGGACAGTTATTGTTATAAGATCCTGCACAGCTAAATCAAAAGACAAAATAAACTTTGGCTTTAATTTAGATATTTATTATACTAGCGTATTGCCCGTCAAAAAATGACGGCTATCAGATGTGTATGTTTTAAAAGTTGTTTAGTTATTAATATACATATGGAATTGTAAGGTAGCTAATGTTGTTTTCTGTGTACTACTGGAATATATAATTCAAATTAATAAATTAATTTACGTATTTTTATGCATTGTGTTGAAGAGCTGGCAATCTGTGTTGATGTTGCAGCAGCATTAGTGGTGTGGAGGTGCTGTGTAAGCGTGATGAACGTGTGCAGTGTAATAGTGTGCGTGCGCAATCCGAAACCGTTAACGTAGCTGTGTACTTCCGCATTATCCTAAAATGGCGGATAATGTGTGGCGTCTTAGCGGATTATCTACGGTTTAACGTCTCGCCTGGCTGCGCGAGGCTCATCGCTAAGCCCGCTAAAGTACTACGGTTTAACAGTAAATTTGTTTGCCACACAACATGACGCTACATTTGTCCCCTTTTTTTTTTCTTAAAATAAATACAATTTTTTTTAAATAAAATTTTTATTTTTGTAACTTGCAACTTATATTTAATCAAATGAGTTGGTTTAGGCGGGAAATCCGAAATTGCGCGAGACAAAGTCGTTAAATGTGTGTTAATGCATAAATCTGTAATTGGGTTTCGTAAAATGTACTCGCTACTGTCTTTTTACTCATTGCGCGGTTAATCCGCATCCTTTATCTCGTTGTTGTCAAACACATACGTCTATGGCTGTGTTTTACGCAGTTCGTAGTAGTATAGCCTCGTTTTCATTTTTTTCGGCGGCCATTTTTTTCTCGTTTAGCCGATTTTCGATCTTTGTAACTCGGCTAAATCGCTGTAAATTGGATTTCCAACTCACTTCCAGACGTCCTGCCTGGTTCCCCATGCTGTAAGTGACCTTTATTTTATTTTTTAGTGTGTATTTAGTGTTTTTTTTAGTGTTTTGGTTCCACCGCTTATCTCGTAATTTTTGTCATCTCGTATTTTTTTTTCTAAGTGCTACGGTTTAACGGCTCGCCTTGCTACGCGAGGCTCGCCTGCAATGAGCGCCTGCGGCGCTCATTGCCAAAGTGCTACAATTTAACATAACAGCTCGCCTCGCTACTTGAGGATCCCCTGCAATGAGCGCCTGCGGCGCTCATTGCCAAAGTGCTACGATTTAACGGCTCGCCTCGCTATATATATATATATATATTATATATATAAAACAAGTTTAAATAATTAACTTGAAGCATGGCAATCTCTATCACAGAGTAAGAAGAAATAAATTATACAGTTTGGAACAACTACTCTTTTTTTCTAAGTGCTACGGTTTAACGGCTCGCCTCGCTCGCCTGCGGCGCTCATTGCCAAAGTGCTACGATTTAACATAACAGCTCGCCTCGCTACGCGAGGCTCCCCTGCAATGAGCGCCTGCGGCGCTCATTGCCAAAGTGCTACGATTTAACGGCTCGCCTCGCTATCACATATTATAATTGTCTAACTGCGATTCGTCGTCACGCTTCAGACGAATCGCAGTTAGACAATTATAAACTGCTGCGCATTGCGCAGAGCGCGGCGCGAGCCGCGCTTGCGCAGAGTGCGGCGCGGCGCAAGCCGCGCTTACGCGCAGCGCGGCCCGAGAGCAGATGAAAGAGTGGGGAAGAGGGGGGGTAGAGGCACAGAGGGAGAGTGGGGAAGAGGGGAGGGGGAGTGGGGAAGAGGGGGGGGAGAGGCACAGAGGGAGAGTGGGGAAGAGGGGGGGGAGAGGCACGGCACAGAGGGAGAGTGGGGAAGAGGCACAGAGGGAGAGTGGGGAAGAGACACAGAGGGAGGGGGGAGAGACACAGAGGGATAGGTGGGAAAGAGACACAGGGGAGGTAGAGGAGGGGGAAAAGACACACGGGAGGGAGAACAGGGGGAAGATACACATGGGAGGGAAATGGGGGGGGAGAGGGGAACAGACACAGGGGGAAGGGGGAAAGAGACACAGCCCAGGGGGGAACAGGCACAGAGGGAGAGGGGGGAACAGACACAGGGGGAAGGGGGAAAGAGACACAGCCCAGGGGGGAACAGGCACAGAGGGAGAGGGGGGAAGAGGCACAGAGGGAGAGGGGGGAAGAGACACAGGGGGGAGAGATACAGAGGGTGAGGGAGGAAGAGACACAGAGGGAAGGGGGGGAAGAGGTACAGAGAGAGGGGGAAAGAGGCACAGAGGGGGGGGGGACAGAGGAAGGGGTGAAGAGACACAGTGGCGAGACACACAGAGAGAGGCGGGGGAAGAGGCACAGAGGGAGAGGGTGGAAGACACAGAGTGGGGAGAGACACAGAGGGTGAGGGGGAAGACAGGGAGGAAGAGGCACAGAAAGAGGAGGGGGAAGAGACACAGGGGAGTGAGAGGAGGGGGAAGAGACACAGGGGAGAGAGTGCAGGGGGGAAGATACACAATGGAGGGAAATGGAGACACGAGGAAGGCCGTAACAGACACAGGGGGAGGGGGAAAGAGACACAGGCCAGGGGGGACCAGACACAGGGGAGGGTTGGGGGAGACACAGGGGGGGGGAAGAGATGCATGGGAGGGAGAAGGGGGAAAGAGACACAGGGGAGGGGTTTAGAGACAAGGGAGGGAGAGGGAGGTAAAAACACAGGGGGGCAGGAGATACAAAGGAGGTAGACGAGGTGGAAGGAGACACAAGGGAGGGAGAGGAGGGGGGAAATAAGACACGAGGGAGGAAGTAGACAGAGGGAGAGACTCGCAATGAGCTCCAAAGGGGCTCATTGCAAGGCCTGTGATGAGCGCCAAAGGCGCTCATCACAAGGCCAGTAAAGGAGAGGGGGAGAGGCTTACATTGTGTGGCAAACAGCATTGCCAGGCTTCAGTTTTTATTGCCGTCATTTTTGACGGGCAAGTCGCTAGTGTATATATATATATATATATATATAAAACAAGTTTAAATAAATAACTTGAAGCATGGCAATCTCTATCACAGAGTAAGAAGAAATAAATTATACAGTTTGGAACAACTACTCTTGATAAAGGAGATTTTTTTTTTTAATTTTTTGAACAATTTATAAAATAAAATAATAACAAAAAATTATATTGAATTTGATATATGCAATTATGCTATAGCAGAATCTTCCATTTTGGTTTATGATGATTTACTTCCACCGATAGCAAGAGACTTGAACCATTGGCACAATGCAGCACTTTTGTTAGCATTAATTAAAAACTAATTAGTTTACAGAATACACCCTCACAAAACAGCAAACGAAAGAGGCAGCTCATTAAAGGAACTGGGACCATACAGTAAAAAGTATTGCATAACAAAAAATTTATATTTAATGACTGTGTTGGGTTTCTACTGTTCTAAAAAATATTTTAGCAGTCACCAGTTTTTATTTTTCTTATTCTCAATATTTTTTTTAAATCTTACACCAATATAGAGCAACAAGTGGTCATGGTCATGTCCCCAATTTAGCCTTTATGTCGCTGTTGGAAATACGCTTTGTTCAATATATTACCATCCTTCCAAGGGTAAGAAAGGGTAGTGTACAGGCAGTCTAGACGTATTATGCATCTTCTATGTGACACTCTAAAAATCTCTGTATCCAGGGGAATCTCAAGAGAAATCTGAAGACATCAAAAAACTTTTGTCCACTCGGATTCCTTTCGTGCATTTTCGTTTGACATGTCATAGTACATATTGTGTTGGGTTATTACTCGGTGAACTCACAGCGAGGAAGAATGAGGCAAAACATCATATAAACTGCAAACCACAGGGATCCTTTAGCAAAAACTTGCTTTTCCCAGACAGATGTATTTTGACGGACAAATGTTTCCAGTGGAATATATTTAATTATTGTAATGTTTGATGGCCACATTGGAATACACATGAAGTGGTTTCCTGACTCTTTTTTAAAGGACATGTTCTACCTAAAATAAATGTTCTTATATATTAAGGATCCCTCTTAAAGTCGATTAACTATCTATGTAAAAATTTTGGAAGTTGTGTAGTTTGCCAGTTATTCCTCCATTTTTGTGGAAAGTGAAAGCTGCCATTTTTAAATGGAATTTTGACACTGACAAAGTTCTGTGAGCTGATTGGCTCATTAAACTTTTGAGCCAATCATACATACAGTGGTCTTGTAGCAAAGGCGTGTGCTAAAACTTTTACACGCATGTTTGAACTTCTGTATGTGAACTCTTTCATTTAAGAGCAACTTAGATTTTAATGAAACTTTCCCTTTAAAGACCATTGTGGTCATTTTTTTTTCTGTATGGTCTTTTGAATAATTAAACTTGATAATAGATAAAAATGTTTACAAAGCAAAATAAATAAATAAAACGTCTATCTTGTATCTTTCTTAGTAAGTTGTGTCCTTTTAAACTAATAAATATTGCATAAGTCCTGTTAAAAACAATGTTCACAATCCCACTGTGCAGATTGAAACTTCCTGTGTCTCCTAAGTCTCCTCCCATCGCAGGAAGTTTATTAGCAGAAACCAAAATGGTAGATTTCATAATTACATAATTACAAATAAAAGGTAATAATTGGGACGCAGTATTTTTTTTACATTTCAAAAATGTTTCCAATATTCAAGTGTAGTTCTTCAACATGTTGTTGTTGTTGTTTAGGTGTTCAGTCATGTCTCTCTCTGTGACCCTATGGGCAGCAGCACGCAAGGTACATCTGTCAGTCACTGCTCCTCTGAGTTCCATCAAGTTCATGTTCATTGCTTCAGTGACCTCATCTATCCATCTTTGCCTCTGTCATCCCCTTCTTCTTGTGCCTTCAATCTTTCCCAGCATCAGAGTTTTCTCTAGGGAATCCTGTTGTCTCATGATATAACTAAAATTTTTGATCTTCAGCCTCATGATCATACCTTCTAGTGAACAGTTTGTCTTGATTTCCTGAAGTACTGATTTATTGGATCTTCTTGTAGTCCAAGGGATTCTGAACAGCCTTCTCCAACACCACAGTTCAAAGGCGTCAATTTTACAGGGCTCAAACTTCTTTATGGTCCAGCTCTCATATCCATATGTTACAACTGGGAATACCATAGTTCAAACTATGCAGATCTTTGTTGATAGTGTAATATCTTTACTTTTTACTAGCTTGTCCAAGCTTGCCATAGCTTTCCTCCCCAGATGCAAACATCTTTTAGTTTCATGGCTACAGTCACCATCTGAAGAGAACTTGGATCCCAGGAAAACAAAATCTGTCACTGCCTCCACTTCTTCCCAGTATATTTATCAGGAACTGAGATTGTTGTTTACCATGATCTTCGTCTTTTTAATGTTGAGCAGCAGGCCAGCCTTTGCACTCTCTTCTTTCATCCTCATCAACAGGCTGTTTAGTTTTTCCTCACTTTCAGCCATTAGAGAATTATCATCTGTGTATCTGAGGTTGTTGATATTTCTTCCAGCAATATTAATTCTGTCTTTGGATTAATCCAGTCTGGCTTTACTCATGATGTACTTTGCATATAACCTTTTCTAATGTTGAACCATTCTGTTGACCCATGTTTGGTTCTGTCTATGGCTCCTTGGTCCATATGCAGATTCTACAGGAGTCAAATGAGATTATCTGGTACTCCTATCCCTATAAGAATTTGCAGTAATCTGTTGTGATCCACACAGTCAAAGGCTTTAGAATAGTCATTAATCAGAAGTAAACACTTTTCTGGAACTCTCTTGCTTTCTCTATTATCCATTGGACATTGGCAATTTGATCTCTCTTGTGCCTCTTCCTCTGCGGAACCCGACTTGCAAATCTGGTAGTTCCTGGTCCATATATTGTTGGATTCAAGTGTATAGGATGTTAATCATTATCTTGCTGGCATGTGAAATTAGTTGTGAAATTGTTTGATAATTGGATCACTCTTTGGCACTGCTTTTTTGGGGATTGGGATGTAGACTGACCTTTTCCAGTCTATTGGCCACTGTTGAGTTTTCCAAATGTGTTGGCATAAGGCAAGCAACACTTGCATCACAGCATCATCTTGTAGGATTTTGAACAGTTCAGCTGGGATTCCATCAACTCCTCGAGCCCTTATTATGAGAAAGACACCCTAGGGCCTATCTCACTTCACTCTCCAAGATGTCTGGCTCCAGCTCCTTGGACAAATTATAGAGGTCATCTCTGCTGTCCTGTCTGTATAGATCTTCTATCTATTCCTGTATTCAATATAGTACATTTTAACTCCTCTACAGTATGCTTTTAATTGATTGAGATTTTGTTACAAAAAATATTTAAACTTTGTGGGAGTTTTACAAATAGATAAATCAAATATTTACACCGCCTCAAAATTCCCATAATTCTTAAATTATATGAGGCAATAAAATATAATATATTACACAGCATTAAATATGCACTAAAATGTTCTACCTTTTTATTCTTTGGAAGTCATTTTTATATGCAGCTTTTTGGTAATTTAAAACCGCTTCTCTTTTGAGTTATCACAAAGGCTAATCCTTTACAGTTGCTCTATTATTCCTGGTCTCAATGCCTTTTATGCACAGTTAGGATGTCTGGGAAGTTGTCTTGTAAAGCACATGAGATGCACAAATACCTTTCAAACTGATAAATTGAATGTCTTTTTGGAAATTTGGCGTTGAGGAAACCCTTGAATTTATTAAAAAATCTCTATGAATAGAATCGCCGGTAATTACAAAGAGTTTTATTTTTTGGTCCTAGGGCAGCCTCTATCTCCATGTTTGTAACTGAACAATATATGAAAAATATGACTAATACCATATACAGTGATACATGTTTTAAAGGTTAAACATGTTGTTTATCCCCTTCTGGTTAGCTACCTTGTTGTGGTGAAGGGGCTTGTGTACTTCAATGAAGCTGTGAGCTATAACATATAGGGTCACCCAAGATGTGCAGGTCATAGCAGAGAGGTCAAATCGCATCCACTGGAGAAGGAGCTGGCAACCCACTCACAATATCTTTGCCATGAAAACCTTATAGATAAGCACAACCAGACAAAATTTGGACTGGCGTGCCGTGGCCTATAGGGTCACAGAGAGTTGCAGAAGAATAAACAACTATACTAAACATGTTATTTAGGGGACAATTAGCAAGTTAACTGCACTCTCTTTAGTTCTTTAGTTTTCACAACGTAGAATACTATATTAAAAAGTACTTTAGTTTCACAGGTTACATTAAAAACAATATTTGCAAAGTTACCACAGTCCTTAGGTACTCCCTTGGTGCATCCAGTTGGTAGCTGCAGTTTTCAGTTAATGTTGTGCTTGCAGACATAGTGGTGTTGCAATGTGATAATGTTAGTATTGGCATTATAAAGGAGACACGCCAGTAGCATTCTCTGTGGCAATATCTCTACGCGTTTCACTTTCTGTAAGACTTCTTCTGTAAGACTTTCATCAGGAAGCACAACAGGAGCTGAGAGCTACAGCTACCAACTGGATGGACTAAAGGATTATCTAAGGACTTTGGTAGATTTGCGTTGCATGAAGGTTGTTTATAATAACATCTGAGAAACGATACCATCTGTTAATATATTATTCTACGTTTAGAGGGACATTGTTCCGAGAGATTCACCTTTGATTACAAATTATGTCTCTACATAAGTGGAGAGGGTAAATAAAAAACACTCACATTAATAAATAACAGACAAAGGCTAAGGGGGAGTCACCAGCAAAATTATAGCTAAGAATAATTCTGTGTGGGGTGAATGCACAAGATGAGAGAGATAAATTCACTTGA
The DNA here is from genome assembly GCA_027410445.1 of Discoglossus pictus. Lineage (NCBI taxonomy): Eukaryota > Metazoa > Chordata > Amphibia > Anura > Alytidae > Discoglossus > Discoglossus pictus. The sequence continues at coordinate 126,207,675 of CM050170.1, forward strand.
TGTAGCTATGAGTAAACCAATAAATATCTAAATGCATTAATAAAAAAAGATAAAACAAAGCAATTCAAAAAATAGGGAAACAGAGAATAACCTAAAATACAATAAACATCAAGTAAAAAATAGAAAAATATTGCATTATTCTGGCCTAGATAGAGTGGCAGAGCTAGTGAATAGAGGGCTCCAGTGCAAAAAAAAAAACTATTTAATGTATAAAACAGATGGGTTAGAGAGAAGGAGCAAGGCCCCTAGTGCAGATCACTAAGTTATCTCAAATATAAGGCCTTCTCTAATCAATTCAACTATGATTACTAGTATGCTGTTAAATACCCCTACATTTATGAGAGCTTGTGAACTATATCCTTCCTGATGCACAACCTCTATATTGCTAGAATATGTACAATTAAGTACATATGGCTGTATTTTGAGTTAATCACAAAGCTGTGAAATGTATTACTTAATATATAATATTTGTATTTATAGGATTTTTATATAATTTTTTTTTTAACTGAAGAAGCTGCAGCATCATCGACGAAACGCGTCATCAATTCAATCATACAATCTGCACTGTACACAATGTAGTATTGTATGAGTACTTTATTAATTATTATATTATGTTTGTTCTCGAGTATTCCATCAAATAATACAACTTTTTTTCAATCAAACTCCAACTGATTGAATTGACTTATTCTCATCGGCACATAATAGTACATAGAGTTGTACATAGATCCACAGAGACCCAGCCATATAACGGCAGTACAGGGATCATATACTTTTAACTGACTGGACCTACAGAAGACTCATCCTAAGAGAGCATTGATTAACTATCATAAAACGTGCAACTTATATACCTCATACAGTGGGGTTAAGCAAGGTGAGAGTTGACCTGACTCCCTACACGACTTCCATTTGAGATAACTTAGTGATCTGCACTAGAGGCCTTGAACCTTCTCTCTCCCCCATCCATTTTATATCTTTTGCAGTTCAGGACACTATCATGGACAGTGTCCTATAAGTGAAGACAGCAGCACTTAGCAGAACCCTGTTTTATACATCAAGAAACAATCTGCTCCATTGAAAAACTAAACTCAGACTCTGTATCCTTGACATAGTGCCACTACACTTCTGGGATAAATATATATATATATATATATATATATATATATATATGTGTGTATACATGCCTACACATTATACGGTCTCTATAACCCCTTCCCATCTTCCCAGCCCAATCCTTCCTGCCCCCTTCCCTTCCAGCCCTATATCAGCCCGATGCCTTGTGCCTCCCTCCCGCTCCCTTTATCTCACCAGATCCTCCTGTATTGCTTCCCTGCCTGTGCGTCTTTTGGCCGGGGGAGGGAATCCTGAGTGACGTCACTGACCAGAAGACGCGCTGGCAGGGAAGCAATACAGAAGGAGGATCTAGTGAGGTAAAGGGAGCAGGGGAGGGATGTACAAGGCATTGGACTGATATGGGTGCAGGAGGTAAATTGGGGGCAGGCAGGATTGGGCTGGGAAGAGGGAAGGGGGGACAGCAGTGAGTCCCCCAACAGAGCCGGGCCTCATGGAATTGCACCGGGTGCACCGGCGGTAGTTCCGCCCATGCCTAGGTACACTAATGGTCAAAGTGGTGCCAAGGAAAGTGGTGGCAAGAGTCATTGCTCTCCCTTCTAGTGCTCCACACTGTATGTTCTAGGGCTCCCTTATTATAATAGATAGCGAAAGGCAATCAACCTTGTAAGCATTTGGCTTTAATGATGCCTGGATTGATCGATTATTAATGTAACATATCTACATCAATGTTCTAGCCTATGCATTTTAAGATTATGAAGTCTTTCCTTATACACCATTAACTATTGTATTCACCTTCCTTTGAATTATTGTCTATTTGTTAATATCCCTAATCAGGAATAGTATCAAGAACTGGACACAATAATCTGAGCTCTTGGGATCTATAGAGGGCAATAGCACCTTTCTATTTATTATTCCTCTTCCAAGTTGATTCTTCTAATATAATAACATTTTCACTGTGATTGACACCCATCATTTTGATCTCTCATTTACTGCAATTTATATTATAATTTATGGCTATATTAGCCATGTATTACATATAATTTTATAAATATAGATGGTGTGCTATAACTGAGATGGCAGTGCAGCTACACTTTGTTTAATGAACTGTATGCGAACATACCCAAATCATGCCATGACTTTTCCAACAAAAAAATAAAGTAACAGTGGAAAGCGAAAACTAAAACCAGTGGCGGAGCTACCGTCTGTGAAGGAGGTGGCCCAGAACCTGGTAAGGGCCCTCTGCTACCAACATCAACTTGGAGTAAAGGGGAACACTTATTAGGGGAAAGAGACAAAAAATATTTTTATGATCTGACCACCTGCACATATTTTTGGCTTCTTTATTGACACAAACATGACCCTACTATGTATAGAAAGACTGCAAAGTGGGGCCCAAAATTATTTTGTACCAGGACAAGCTCTACCTCTGCATTCAACCATAGTTAATGCACCCCAGAAGGCAATGTTCATAGCTAGAGATTTGCTCATAAAACCTGCCATCACTATCCAACTGCCACTACTTTGACCCTTAGTACATATGCAGCCTTATTCAATTTGAAGCCCGTAGCGGCAATGTGAGACTCGCAACGGCTGCGGGCTTGAAATTCAGCTGCGTAACAGAGGTATTAAATTAGAACATGCTGCAAGTTACGGGCTTGAGACGCTAGCCCGTAAACCATTTGTTGAACGTTGGATGCACGGCCGTGCACATGATCAATTAATCAAACCCGTAGTTACGGGTTTAGACGGACCCAATGGCAACAGAGATCGTCATCATTACGTCACTGATAAATGGAGGTTGGATTTCAAAGTCTTTTGGGCTTCAATTGCGAATTACGATCGGACCCGCATTTCAGAAATAATGCAATATCGATAAACCCGTAAATATGATATTCTATTACATGCGAGTTCCATCGATCGATATAACACGGAAATTACACATGAAATAAAGTATTTTATATTGCAGATTTGCGAGCTTGAGAATGTTGCGCTATTAATTCTAATACCTAACATCACTTTCCCTTTTATTATATGTACAGTAATGTGTGTATATTTGCATTTACAGTGCTACAGATTGGACTTTACCCCTCTAGCGGTTCTCTCTAGTAGCCATTGGCTTCTTGGCTCCATTTGCAGGTTACGGGCTTGAACGCCAGTGAATTTGTTGCAATTTAATAGCGTGATTGATCTGTCAAGCCCGTAACTGTTACGTTTCCAAAGGATTTGTGCAATAGCAGTTCAAATTTCCATGTCCTGTAGACTTTTCTGGCCCTTACCCCGCAAGTCATTGACGAGTTGCTTTACGGGTCCAATTTAATAGCCACAAGTCTTGCGGGCAACATTACGGGCTGTTTAACACGTTAGGCGAATTTAATAGGGCTAATAGGCTACCGAGTAGATTGTATTGGACCTTGTTGTCCAATGCAGAAATACTGCAATTTATTACAACAAAAATTAAATTAGTTTTTTCTGAACTCCTATTCTTTTGAGTTTTTTATTTTATCTGTTTGTAACATTTTATTGCATCGCCAACTGGAATATGATGAGTTTTACCATGGCCGATTGCCTGCCGCCTAAGCCTTGTATAATTGGTCTGTGTATACAAACGTCCTTGACTTTATTATGTTTTATTTATTTTTTTTAGTATGACTTATTTATATATATTTTGTCCTATCAATTATTTTGATATAAAATGTAGAAAAAAAATCCCATGATTTATTATAATTAAGTATATAAACAGCATTTGCTTGTAATGTTATCATTGAGAGATCAGTAGCTATTTGTCCCCCGGTTTTGCCATAGCAAACGTCTGATAATTAGGCCGGTCTCCCACTATTAGGATGCGACACACAATGTACAGCATTGCAATCATTCATTAAATCAAGTCTTAAATACAATAAGCCGCGGTGCAGGTTTTACTAATGAAGGTATTGGGAACAGAGAGGATACATTGCTTCTCACTGCATCACTGTCTCCAGGGAAACATCTCCTTCTTAAGTAGGCATTAGGATATTAATTTATGTTCTGCAGTTTCTTTACCTCTGACAAAATAATAAAAAAAAATAGAATAGTGTAAAAATATCATTAGATAAGAAAAGAAAACTCTTCATATTTTCACCCCGCCTAAATGTAATTAAATCAAAGTTTTTCTAAAAGAAACTCTAACAAAAAAATAACATTATTTCATAACAAGCTGGTGCTTAAGGCAGGGTCATTCAACCTTTTATAATTAAAAAGCCAAACTACATCCTGCTATGATAAAGACCAAATACATAAGATGTCCATTTGTAGAAGTGAAAACTAACATTTTTCAAATATAACATAATTGTTTTACTCCCGGGCTTTTTAAATGTGTTTGTGTGTGTTTGTGTTGTTCAGTTGTGTCTGACTATTTGTGACCTCAGGGACCACAACGCAACATGCTGATCCACTTGGTATTCATGGCAGAGATACTGGAGTGGGTTGCCATTTCCTTCTCCAGTGGGCTGTAGCATACAGCTCCTGGGGCTCCTAGGTGGTCTCCCATCCAAGTACTGACCAGGCCCAACCCTGGATGGATTCAGGGTGGTGTGATCTCTTGGTTCTCTGACTGGAATCAAACACAGGTTAGTGAAAGCACCGAATCCTAACCACTGGACCACCAGGGGTAGTAATGTGTAAATCCCTTCTGGATCTCTACCTTGCTGTGGTGAAGGGTTTGTGCACTTCAGTGAAGCTGTGAGCTAAACCATGTATTGTCACCCAAGTTGGGCACGTCATAGCATAGTGGTCAGACAAATCGTGGTCCACTGTAGAAGGAGCTGACAACAGTATCTTTGATTAGAAAACCTTATGGATAGGTACAAGCAGGGATATAGATAAACTTGGCACGCTGCGGTGCATATGGTCATGGAGTGTTGGACACGACTGAATGATTGTGTTGATCTTGTGTGATTGGGCACCATGAGAAAGGTTCTAGATAAAGTAAAATTGAGGAGCTTTTATTGTCTGATATTGCTCCAAGAAGTTTGTGTTTTAGAAAATGAAGCTGATGAGTGTTGCATAGAAAACGAAGACAACTGACACTGATTTGAATTCACAGATAAGTGATTCAAAAGACTTGTATGTGCACTTATCTCCAATTATTGTTCAACTGAAACAAATCAATCCCTTGTTTAGGCGTTGTGTACAGTTGCATTGTCACCCTTCATTTGGGACAATGGAGTCTCATTTTCTTATTATTTATTTAAAAAAGTGAAATTGTAAAATTTGCAATAGAATTGTTTGAAAAAAAAATCTGCGTTTTGATAAAATGTACTTTTATTTGGCAAATACAAAGTGACTTGGAAGCCCCCCATCTGACATAACAGAACTGTTATATGTGATTAATTCTCTTTTCTACCATTCCTTCCAATCATCATAAAAAAGGCAAAGTGATTTGCTCAAGTGTTTAGTTTGTACATTAAGCAATGGCCTAGTGGTGATATTTAGTACAATAACATGTTTCTGATAAATTCATGAGAATCAAGATAGAAAGTGGTGTTTTTCAGTCTAGTATTTAGTTCCCATTGATTGAACCATTTTATATGTTAGTGAAGTCTGTTGGTGGAGAGAGAGTAAGAAAGGGTGAGAGAAATGACTAGGAATCGAGAATATGTTGTTTTATCCTAATGCATTAATTAAATTTAAATTAGTAAATGGAGAATTGCATCTCAGCACACCTTTTATTTGTATCCACAACATGACACTAAAACCATGAAGTAATGAATATATGCTCAGCTTAACTGGTATAAAGGGTATCATATATTAAATCTCCCTTTAGCTCATATCTGTAAGGCAAATTCCAAATAAATAATATATAACCTCCTGATATTGTCATGTTTAAAATGGGCTATGGATTGAAGAGCAAAGCATTTGTGGGCACATTTACATGTCCTTGCTCGACTTCCCAGATTGCAGTGTAGTAACTGTTTTTCACGGAATTCTGAGCTGGAAACAGGTTTTTTAATTTTTTTAGACATTCAAATGAGAACACAGATGTACTATTTATTTACTCTCTCTCTAATATATATATATATATATATATATATATATATATATATATATATATATATATATATATATATATATATATGCACTTGTTTGCCTCAATATTCTTCGACTTTGGTATTAGATACATTTTGACAAGGAAAAAATGCCTCCACACGTGTTGTTTCGTTGGTACCCGTCCCTCTTGCTAAGACCTGTATGAGCCAATTGATATTACTCCTAATGGGAACTTTGGTACTCATCCTTTTCACCACTTGTTGGGCCTTCTGGAACCAATTAACAACGAGTACCAAGTACCACTGTATATATGATGTTGTCTAGTCCTTCAGTCATGCCTGACTCTCGATGACCATAAGGACCGCACCACAACAGACACATCTGTCTGTGGTTACATATAGTTACAGTGCCTTGCAAAATAATTCACCCCCTTGGCATTTTTGGTGTTTTGTTGCCTCACAACCTGGAATTAACATGGATTGTTTGAGGATTTGCATCATTTAATTTTCAGAACATGCCCACAAATTTAAAGATTTTTTTTTTTTATTGTGAAGCAAACAACAAATAGGACAAAATAACAGAAAAGGTCAATGTGCATAACTATTCACCCCCCTAAAGTCAATACTTTGTAGAGCCACCTTTTGCGGCAATCACAGCTCCAAGTCACTTTGGATAAGCCTGTATGAGCTTGCCACATCTTACCACTGGGATTTTTACCCATTCCTCCTTGCAAAACTTTCAAGTTGGATGGTTTGCGCTTGTGAGCAGCAATCTTTAATTCTGACCACAGATTTTCTATTGGACTGAGGTCTGGGTTTTGACTAGGCCATTCCAACACATTTACATGTTTCCCCTTAAACCACCTCAAGTATTGCTTTAGCAGTGTGTTTGGGATCATTGTCTTGCTGGAAGGTGAACCTCCGTCCTAGCCTCAAATCACGCACAGAGTGGTACAGGCTGCTGAAAAACATCCCCACAGCATGATGCTGCCACCACCATGTTTCACTGTGGCGATGGTGTTTTTTGGGTGATGTGATGTGACATAGTGTTTTCTTTGATGGCCGAAAAGTTAAATTTTAGTCAGAAAAGAGCACCTTCCTCCATACATTTTGGGAGTCTCCCACATGCCTTTTCGCAAACTCAAAACGTGCCATTTTGTATTTTGATGAAAGTAATGGCTGTCTTCTCGCCACTCTGCCATAAAGCCCAACTCTGTGGAGCGTACAGCTTTTTGTCGTCCTATGTACAGATACTCCAGTCTCTGCTGTGGAACTCTGCAGCTCCTCCAGGGTTACCTTAGGTCTCTGTGCTGCCCCTCTGATTAATGCCCTCCTTGTCCGTCCGTGAGTTTTGGTGGGCAGCTGTCTCCTGGCAGTTTTGCTGTTGTGTCATGTTCTTTCCATTTGGTTCTGATAGATTTGATGGTGCTCCTGGGGATCATCAAAGATGTGGATATTTTTTTATAACCTAACCCTGACTTGTACTTCTCAACAACATTGTCCCTTACTTGTTTGGAGAGTTCCTTGGTCTTCATGCAGTGTTTGGTTAGTGATGCCTCTTGCTTAGGTGTTGCAGCCTCTGGTGCCTTTCAAAAAAGGTGTGCATATGTAATGACAGATCATGTGACACTTAAATTGCACACAGGTGGACATCATTTCACTAATTATGTGACTTTTGAAGGTAATTGATTTCACCAGAGCTTTTTATGGGCTTCATAACAAAGGGGGTGAATAAGAAATTGTTTTATGTATATATTTTTTTCATTTCCCTTCACCAACTTAGACTATTGTGTTCTGATCATCACATAAAATTCAGATTAACACAACTTTGAACTTAAGGCTGTAATGTAACAAAATAAGTAAAAAGTCAAGGGGCTGAATACTTTTGCAAGGCACTGTATATTAAAAAGAGGACCTAATACTGAACCCTGAGGATCCCCACTTATTAGATTAGTCCATTTTTCGTATGTTCCATTTACAACAACCCTTTGCTTTCTGTCTTTTAGCCAGCTCTCAATCCATGAACAGATAATTACTGCAATCCCTGTATCCCTTAGTTTGATACAGTGCCACATGGAAGACTATTGTGCAAAACCTTTGCAAAATCTAAAAATACTACATCCACTGAGTTGACTTGATCCAACTTCCTACTAACCTCCTCATAGAAACGAATTAGATTTGTTTGGCATGACCTATCCCTCATAAATTCATGTTATATAATCCTGTTCGAATAGACATATTCTTGTATATTATCCCTTATTAACCCCCCTAAAAGCTTCCCCACTACAGAAGTGAGGCTCATTGGTCTATAATTCCCCGGATTTGCTCTTGCTCCCTTCTTAAATATAGGTATCACCTCTGCTTTTCTCCAGTTATCCGGTAGCTACCCAGTGTTTTGAGCGAATCTTGAAAAGTTAGATATAATGGTTTGGATATTACAGAGCCCAGTTCCCTCAGTACCCTTGGATGTATTCCATCAGGACCCTGGCTTTATTAACATTTATTTTTTCCAACCTGCAGTGACCCAACCACTGGTATCTCCCTTATGTATACCGAAGAAAATAACTTATTTAGCTCATCTGCCTTTTCCTGGTCACTAATTATCAGATGGCCTGTGTCACATTGTAATGTTCCTATAGCTACCTTCCTCGCCTTCTTCTTATTAATATATACTTAAAAAATATTTTAGGGTTACTCTCCTTTGCAACTAACTTTTCATTTTCTATTTTAGCCAGTCTACGAGCCCTTTTGCAAGCCTTGTTGATTTCCTTGTACTCGCGTAAAGCAGTCTCTGTCCCCTCTTTTAAATTGAAATGCCTGTTTTTTTACTCCGTATCTTAGTCTTTTGAGACTAAGATCTTAGTCTAAATCCAATATAGCTTAATTTCTAGTAGGCTCTTGTATAACCTGGGCGAGATAAGGAGCCCTGAGTGTACTCAAGAACCTGCTCCCCTTAGCTGAAATGCTGGTCTCATCCATCCAGTTTATTTCATGGTAGTTAAAATCTCCCATTATTAGAACTTGCCCATGCTTCACTGCATTTCCAATCTGTAATAATGATTGTATTTCCTCCCTTTCAATTATATTTGGGGGTTTATAGCATACTACAACTATTATTCTTTTGGAATTTGCTGCTCCCCTATTTAACTCTACCCACAAACATTCAATATTATCACTAGTTCCAGCATAAATATATTCTCTGACTATAGGCTTATATTCAGGCTTAATATACAGGAAGATCCATCCTCCTCTTTTACCATTGCCCCTAGCTTTCCTAAATAGGTTATAACCATCCAGATGAGCAGCCCAGTCATGAGATTCATCCCACCATGTTTCAGTAATGCCTATTGACTATACTAACCCTCCCCCATCATTAGTTAATGCGTTCCTTACCCCCTCTACACTTACTACCTCTTTACTTCTATCTAGTCCCTCCATCCCACCTACTCGTTTAACAACTCCAGCCTTTCTACCACCCTATCCCCTATCTCACAAGCTCCCTAATCATTAAGGTGCATTCCATGCCTGCTATAGAGATTGTACTGAAGTGAAAAGTCAGCCCAGTGCTCTAAAAATCCAAACCCCTCCTTAATGCACCACTTTTGTTGCCACGCATTAACCTCCCTAAGCTCCTTCTGCCAACCTGGGCTAGCACGTATCTCATAAAATACTACCTAGCAGGTCCTTGCTTTAAGCTTATTCCCTAGTTCTCTAAAATCATTCTTTAGGACTCTCCATCTTCCACTAACTTTTTCATTGGTACCAATATGTACCAAGAACGCCGGTTAATTTCCAGCCCCTCCCAATAATTTATCTAACCGATCCACAACATGCCGAACCTAAGCACCCGGGAGACAGCAAACAGTCTGATTGCTGGGATCTGGTTGACAAATCATCCTACCTTCCTAATAATAGAGTCCCCTAGCACCAAAACCTGTCTGTTGCTCTGCCTATTCTGCCCTCCCTCTCCTCCAGTAGAACTGTTCTCCCGGCTGTTAGAGGAAACCGCTCTATCTGGCATTGCCATTCCTGAATGCACATCCCTAAGAGTTTCAATCAATCTGGCAAATCTGTTGGTGTTTGCCAACTCAGTATTGGCCTGCCTCCTGCTCCTGATCCTGATCCCGCTGCTTCCCCTTGTACTGTAACCCAGCTACCTCCCTGGACATGGATATATATGTCTCTATTTCAGATCTAGGTGGTAGATTTTAAAGGTTGATTGACAGGTAAAAAAATGCAGTGTAAGTTTGCTGTAACAAAAATCAGTTTTTATTAACATTCAACTGTTGCTTGTTATTACCTACAGTTTTAAATGGCTACAAATTTTGAACTTCAGCTTTCATGTAGAACGTATAGATTTTATCCTAAGCTGAGGCATTAGACGTTAAACCAACTTGCTAAGGCCTCACTAAGTCCCCAGAGTTCCCGGCCTCCCTGGCCCCATCTCACTTTCTGTCCTATCAATATGTCCGATCTTGCACCATCTGTGGAATTGTTAGACATTTAATTGCCATGTCCCTTATTCCCTTATAACTTCTATATAACTGCAGCCCTTTCTCCCATAGATTTTCTGATGTACTTTGTCACTCTCCTCTTATTTAGAGACCCCGTGTGACATTTCAACTTCAGTGTTGGAATTGGTTAATTAAAATCATGACATTTATCTCAAGTCTCACACAATAACTTTCATTAGTATGGTAATATTTTTTTTTTTAGAAAGTTGTGTGACAGACCTTAATTGACCGTTTTTTAGAGTACAAAATGAGTAACTTATTTCTGCTGTCGGCAGAACTGCTAAATAATCCGATCTAAAACCGTATGTCAGTAATAGCTTATTCTGGATCGCTACCTTGTCGTGGGGCTTGTGTACTTAAATGTAACTGTGAGCTATACCATGTAGGGTCACCCAAGATAGGCAGGTCATAGCAGAGAGGTCAGACAAATCACTGTCCACAGTATGTTTACTAAGAAAACCTTAAGAATGAGCGCAACCAAATTACGTGGCTGGAGTGCTGCGGGCCATAGGGTCACGCAGAGTCAGACATGACTGAACAAATAAACAACAACAAAACCACTTTATGCTAATACTGAATATAACAAAAATTATTTACTCACAAAAAAAAAGGTAGTACATCTGCTGTTGGGGTGACAGTATCCCTTTAAGTGGACTTTGTTTGTGCACAGAAGGGCATTTCTTATTGGTTTCAAGGACGTTTTAACAGGTTTCTATAAGTCTTTCCAAGCCTGAAAACAGGACCCATATTTCTAAATGTGGGCCAGAGGAAAAAAGATGGTACATTTTAAGTTATTTGCATGTCTCTACCCAGAATCCTTAGTGGCAATGGAAATACTGTTTAATGAGTAGTTCTATGGGACAATATCTCTCTCTCTCTCTCTCTCTCTCTCTCTCTCTCTCTCTCTCTCTCTCTCTCTCTCTCTCTCTCTCTCTCTCTCTCTCTCTCTCTCTCTCTCTCTATATATATATATATATATATATATATATATATATATATATATATATATATATATATATATGCAAAGCAATGTGAGACAGAACAGTGTGTTGCACAAAATAGCACATTACAGACGTGTATTGCTTAATATAACACATCAAAACACAATGAATTACTTAATATAACTCATTACAAAACAGTGTAGGGTTTTATTTCCCAAATTGCATGTTAATGAGATAATTAATCTAGCACTACAAACATGAGATAACACAAATCTGGTCTGATCTTTTATTATAGCTTCCCTTGTAGGAGGATGTGTCCTATAAATTGGGGATATATAAAATGAGTATTTCAGTATATTATGATACCTTTTGTATCTGTCAAATGCCTTATTTATATTGACATGCTTTGGAGAGGTTTAACCTCTCTTTATCAAGTCTGAATCAATACTACATGAGATGGAACCTTCCGTTTGAATAAAAACAGCAGATGCAGAGAGAGTGGAGACAGCATCAGACATCATCAGGTAAATGCATATAGGGGGAATCAACAAAACATAGTATAGGAACAAATATACACATACTGTATACACATATACATCAATATATACATGAAAAAAAACAGAGCACTGTAGTGCACAGTGATATCTTTCCTGTTGGACAAACACCTCACTAAGAGTGGCAAGTCTGTTATAGTGAAGAAGAAAAAAACATGAGGCAAAATCACAAGAAGTTTTGATAATGTGATAGAAAACCCAAGTCCATGTTAAGACCTGTGTCTGTAATGTTTCCTTTCCTGGATAGTTTTGAAATTTCCTCTGAGTAGTTTGATTTTTAGGTTTTGCATTGCTTCAGACTTGATAAAGAGAGGTCAAACTGTATATATGGGTATATATATATATATATATATATATATATATATATATATATATATATAATATATGGGTATAAATATATATATATATATATATATATATATATATGTGTGTGTATATATATATATATATATATATATATATATATATATATATATATATATATATATATATATATATATATATATATATGGGAGTAATTGATTAATATTTAGGAATATATAAAAATATATATTGGATAATATGACCACTACTATAATATAGTCAATGATTGTAAGTGGATGCCGAAAACCAAAAAACAGTTGATATAATAACACAATCACATAGACCTTATCCAACAATATGGTCCAAGCATAAGGACTATAATAGAGTACTTGTGATGTGATTATTTCATGAAAGAGTACATGTAATGTGATTATTATCACATGTACTCTATTGTAGTCCTTATGCTTGGACCGTATTGTTGGATAAGGTCTATGTGATTGTGTTATTATATCTCCTGTTTTTTGGTTTTCAGCATCCTCTTACAATCATTGATTATATTATAGTTGTGGCCATATTATCAAATATATAGTTTTATATATTCCTAAATATTAATAAATTACTCCCACTGTTTCATATTTTATTAAATACCATTTAGGTGTTAAGCACCAATTTTGTTCTCATTATTTTTCTAAAATATACTGTGTATATATATATATATATATATATATATATATATATAATATGATAAAATAATCTGAATAATAAAGTAATCGCATATTTAGTTGTCAGCATGCGGGTTGTTGCTAACGCTTGTTGCTGGCAAGGAGCGTGGAAGGCGTTCCTTGCGCTGGTTGGAGATGTCCCCCTTAGGCGCTCATCCCTTCAACCCCCTACGACTTTCAGACCGCAAATGCGGACCCTCGCGAAGGGGCCGCATTTGCAGAGGTGGAGGCTCTACTGCGCCTCACAACCGGTTACAAGTGACCACACAATCGGGACTTGGAAAAAAAAACATTAACACGCAATGACTAACTACGGACTTACACAAACAAATACGGGACTTAGAAAAAAAATATTCCGACTTGCAAAAATACGACCTTAACGGACAACCCGCGCACAGCGCCAAACATTAAAAAACACACAAAAATAAAATAAAAACCTTACCCACACCAAGGGGGGGCACCCAGGACCTCTGCAACACATCTTAAACCTCTTATTCTGGCAAATTTGCAAAGTTTAGACACTTGAAAATCACCTAAGCGAGAGGAAAAATGGGCGCCCAAAAAAACAAAAACGAGGATACATGACCCCTAAAGCCGCAAAATACTGCTAAGCAAATACGGCTTTTACAAAAACCTGTACGACCTACAACATACACCATTAGCAAGGATGCTTCATCATACAAACACGCCTACCACATACACATTCGCCGCCATTTTACAACACTACCTTACAGAATGCGGAAGTACATAGCTACACTAACAGATTCCCCTCGCGCACGCAGCCTATTTACACTACACACTGCACACATTGCTGACACTTACACCTCAGCTCCACAACAGTGCAAACCTACATTGTATGCTGCAGGAACATCAAAACAGATTGTCAGCTCTTCAGCACAATTCTTCCTGCATGTATTACTTACAAATAGGTAAAGTATATTAATTTTTTAATGTATTACTTATTTAATTAGCATCACAAAATATATATACACCAAAAAAAAACACTATCACAATAAACGCAAAAGACATTCAATGCGCGCCTCACAACGAGCGCCAACGCTGCTCATAGCACACAAACTACACCAGGGGGCAGCCTTGCAATAAGCGCTAAAAGCACATCAGCGCCGACCTTACAATGACAGCAAAGGAGCCTCTAATAAAACCACCAAGATGCTCGCAATGAGTGCCGAGATCTCAGACCAACACAAAAAATAATGTCTTTGCCAAACACCATTCCTTCGATTACAATTCTATTGCCGTCATTTTTTGACAGGGAATTTGCTAGTACAATAATAGAAACCAATCTGCCACCATTTATATAGGTAGGGTAAATTTTTTAACGGTTGAACATGTTGCTTATCCCCTTTTGGATCGCTACCTTGTTGTGGTGAAAGGGCCTTGTGTACCTCAATGAAGCTGTGAGCTAAGCCATGTAGGGTCATCCAAGATGGGCAGGTCATAGCAGTGAGGTCAGACTACTGGTGGTCCACTGGAGAAGGAACTGGCAACCCACTCCAGTATCTTTGCCAAGACAACCTTACGGATAAGCACAACCAGAGAAGCAAACCGATATGCCTAGCTGCTGTGGTCCATATGGTCACAGAGAGTTGGACATGACTGAATGACTAAACGACAACAGCAGCTGTGCCGGGGAATTCAATGTAAGATGAGTTATTTTTTAATATTCATTTCATTTTAATGTTAGTATACGGCTGATGGTAAATGATCACTGGGTTCCTTGGTGGTCCAGTAGTTAGGATTTGGTGCTTTCACCACTGCGACCTGGGTTTGATTGGTTTGGGTTGTCAGGGAACCAAGAGGTCACACCACCCTGAAGCTAAGCAGGGTTGGACCTGATCATTACTTGGATGGGAGACCACCTAGGAATACCAGAAGCTGTATGCTATGGCACACTGGAGAAGGAACTGGCAACCCACTCCAGTATCTTTGCCATGGAAACCAAGTGGATCAGCATGACCATGGACATACAGATGTGCCTGGTGTGTTACGGTCCATGAGGTCACGGAGAGTCGGAAATGACTGAACAATTTAAAATAGGTCCTTTTTAAAGAGCTACACTTGTAAAACATACAGCCGTACATTTATATTTATATTTGCCCAATATTACGTTTTATTCAAATGTCCTTCATTATAAGTATAAACGGCAAGACTGAAAATATTACAATTTGCTATTAAGCTCCGTAACCAGATAGAATACTCCTGTGTCCTGTATGGCTCTTTCATTCAATATAATAATAAATGTTTCCTTATGAATCTTAAAGATTTAATCATTGATCATCCTCAGGACTCACTTATATTTCTCCTTAAATCTAATATTTCAAAAGAAATTCACACCAAGAAACTACAAGCAATCATCTCAGTAAGTGAAGCAAGTAATTACATTGTACATTGCCTTAATTAGAACATGGTAACCTATTCTTTAGTTTGTTTTAAATCCACAGTTCGAGAATATTAAGCATGTAACGGTTATTAGTTTATAATTATTCTTATTATTGTAGAATTTTCTATGGAAATAGCCAATATATTTTTCAGAGAAGTATAGTTTTGGTGAGTGGTGCATTTTTATTTCTAGTAATTAAATAAACATTACATTCACAATTGTTATCTTGGTTTATTACTATTTGTCCAGGGGAACTAATGAGCTTTCTATTACTTCTATTGAAAGAACTGGCTGTTTTAGATGCCACATTCTCATTGTGTAGACCGAAGCTTCAAGGTGTGCATTTAAAGTGTCCTTGGATCAGCAAAAAACTAAATGGTAGAGAGTGGGACATCCTGCTGTGCTACATTTTGCATCTTTAGATGCACTGCTGCACAGGCACTTGCCAGTTGTAACAGTTGCACCCCAAGCATTGCTATTAATTGCAACATTGATTTAAGAAATTGCAATACATCTAAAGAGAAATAGTGAGAAAATAATACCATTAATATTTTTTCTTAAAACTCCTATTGTTCTCTTCGAAGAGATTTTGTCCTCCTTCACATCCTTTATCTTTATTTATTCCTTGCTCACGATGATGCAGGTGTGCTGCTTCTTGTTGTGATTTTAGATGCACTGCAGCACGAATACAACCATGACAAATGTGGATGATATTTTTTGCAACATTAATTCAAAAATGTATACTGCACTGCATCTAAAAAAAAAAGTGAGAAAATAAGGCAATAAATATTTTTCTTTATTTTTTATAACTCACACGGATCACTTCTAAGAGTTCTACATTTTGTCCTCTTTGACATCCTTTATTCATTCCCGGTCCATACTCTGCTGCTTTCTGTTGTGTTTTAAGATGCACTGCTGCCAGTATCAGTTACTTGCAAACTTTAACAAATGCATTGCAGCCAAGGCTGCTTCTTGTTGTACTATTAGATGAAATGCAGCCTGAATATAGGTATTTGCCCATAAATGGGCTTTTAGATGCACTGCAGCCAACTGTTGCAAATGCACTGCAGCCCATGCCGCCTCTTGTTGTGCTTTTAGAAGCACCTCAGCCCAAATACAGGTAATTGTCAACTATAACAAGTGCAATGCAGCACAGGCTGCTTCTTGATGTGCTTTTAGATGCACGGCATCTTGAATACAGGTACTTGTAATCTGTAACAAATGCACTGCAGCCCATGCCGCCTCTTGTTGTGCTTTTAGAAGCACCTCAGCCCAAATACAGGTAAATGTCAACTATAACAAGTGCACTGCAGCACAGGCTGCTTCTTGATGTGCTTTTAGATGCACTGCATCTTGAATACAGGTACTTGTAATCTGTAAGAAATGCACTGCAGCCCATGCTGCCTCTTGTTGTGCTTTTAGAAGCACCTCAGCCCAAATACAGGTAATTGTCAACTATAACACATGCACTGCAGCACAGGCTGCTTCTTGTTGAGCTTTTAGATGCACTGCAACCCAAATACAGGTACTTGTAGTCAGTAACAAATGCACTGCAGCTCAGGTTACTTTGTGTTATGATATTAACTTAGAACAGCTTTGCAAAACTCTTTCATTGCAGCACTACAGTGATTATTTAGAAGTAAAATCAACTACAGGTATAGAGGATCAGGGCTGCACAGCTGCTTGTAACATCAGTCCATCACACGTTACAAGGAGATCTGTATGTCCCATTCTCACCAACACAGTTATCTTGAAAGATGTGGAATTTCTCATCTGCTTTCTGAGGATCCCTAGCTGAGATCCAAGACGCTGCATCAAGCCGCGCTCCTTTGAATGAAGTCGGGTATTTGCACTAATGTCTCTGCAGTATCTGGTATTGGTACTGTACTCTGAACATCTCATTTTAGTTTAGTAGCTGCAGTCATGAAACATCAGGCCATTTATAGGAGACTTGTCCACCGACCACCCACTGCCGGAGTCTTTGACTATTTTCCGAGTGTTAAAAGCCACTGTCACAGAAATGAAGGAGATACTATCCAGTTTTATCTATAAAACACACAGATTTAGATTTTCTTTCTTTTGAGTTATTGCAATATTTTTCAGAAACAATTCCTACAAGTCCTACTTCAGTTAAAGTTCTTTTTTAGGTTACTCTTAAAGAGCATGGAAATCTGGTTTTATGTTGTGTTATCAATTCATTGCTAAAGTGAACCAATCCCTGGATAGTGCTTGTTGTTTTTCATTCATTTATATGCAAATGAGCAGCTCATGCATATTTTTATTATTATTAAATACTAGGAAATTGGCCATCAAAAATGACGGGAGTAAAATTGTAAGCCTGGCAATGCTGTTTGCCACACAATGCGAGGCTATGGGCCCTCTAAGCACCTCATCGCGATCCCAGCTCTGAGCGCCTTCGCCTACGGCCCTCATTGCGAGACGCATCTTTCCTGCTTTGCAATGATCACCTTCGGCACTCCTTGCGAGCCCCCCGATGAGCTCCTTTGGCGCTCATTGCAAGCCTCCTACCCTGTGTACGTTATAGGTGTTGCTCTTGAGTGTTACTGTTATTGTATTGGGTTTTGTTACTGCCTTGTGATAAATGTTAGTGGCTCGGGTTAAGTGTTACTGCTTAGGGCTCATTTTACGTTCTATGGGCTAGTTTTACGTCCTTCTGCTTCGTTTTCGTTGTGTTGCGTTTTTTCAGCAGCCATTTTTTTCTCGCTTAGACAATTTTCGATGGTTAAATAATGGCAAATATGGCTCAAATTAACTTGCAACCTCACTCACAGGCTCCCTACCTCACCCACTCTGCTGTTTGTGAGTGTGTAAGTTAATTTGTGGCATATTTGTTGTTTTTTCAGGTCTTTCCATTTCCGTGGATCGGCCGTTAAAGTCGTAATTTGGCGAGACACACAGTGCATGTATGGTTTTCGGTCCTAAGTGGTACGGTTCGTAAGTCCTGCATGCCTCAAATGCTCGCCTCGCTTCGAGAGGCTTGCAGTTGCGCCTAAGTCCGAGGGGCCTCACTGATAACTATATATGTGACTAGCGAATTGCCCGTCAAAAAATGACGGCAATGAAATTGTAAGGTAGCTAAATTAGTAAATGAATATAGTGTACCTATTTTGAAGCATTGTGATGAAGAGCTGGCAATCTGTGTTGATGTTGCTGCAGCATTAGTGGTGTGGAGCTGCTGTATAAGCATGCTGAATGTGTGCAGTGTAACACTGTGCGTGCGCGAGACAAAACCGTTAGCGTAGTCGTGTACTTCCGCATTGGTGTAAAATGGGGAGTAATGTGTGGTATAGGTCTGTATCGGAATATCCGTAGGTGTTTAGTGGTGTTTTGCGAGTTTCTTGTGGTGTTTTGCGAGTTTACAGTGCTGTAGCCTCGTTTTCGTTTTGTTCGGCGGCCATTTTTTCTCTCGCTTCGTTTTTTTTTTAGTCTCTAAACTGTTTTATTTCGAGTAAAATCCAGGTGTAAGTTGCATTTTTGAGGTCCTGGGTGCTCCCTCTTGGTGTAGGTAAGTTTTTTATGTATGTGCTGTGTGTATGTATTGTGTTTTAAATGTTTGTATGTCGGCGTGTTGCGTCCGATGTTTGCGAGGTCGTAATGTGTGGTAACGTGTTTCGTACGTTGTTTGCGTGCCTCGTAAAATTTAGCGAGTGTCGTAATTTGTGTGTCGTGTTTTTTGAGTAGCGACGTGAATTTTGCGAGGGTTTGAGGCCCTTGCCCAGTGACCTCGCCAGCAACTAAGGCCCTCGCTTCGCGAGGGGCCTCAGTTGCTGACATGGAGCGCCTTCGGCGCTCCATGCCAGCAACTGAGACCCGTGCCCAGTGACCTCGCCAGCAACTGAGGCCCTCGCTTCGCGAGGGGCCTCAGTTGCTGGCATGGAGCGCCTTCGGCGCTCCATGCCAGCAACTGAGGCCCTTGCCCAGTGACCTCGCTACGCGAGGGCCGCGGCTCGCTACGCGAGCCCGCAAGCGTGAGCAACGACTCGTACGCTCACAACTATATATGTGATTACTATTATCCTTTATTCGTAGCACGCCAGCATATTCCATTATGTATTTTACAGGGGTTAAATACAAAGCAAAAACTGTTTAACACAATGCAACATTACATAGAGTTTACACTAAAGCACTAACACAAGACTGAAAACTCGCAAACTTACAGTGTAAAGGGTTTGTGGTACCAGGAGGGCGATAGATGCAGTGTGCATATTAAGGCTGAAGGCGATACGATTCTTTAAACAGATGCATTTTTAGTGAGACTTTGAAGGAGTCTAATGGAGCGAGGCAAGGAGTTCCAAAGAGATGGGGCAGCATGAGAAAAGTCCTGAAGGAGGGTGTGAGAGGAGGTGATAGGAGTAAAAAAGAAGGAGCTTTAGCAGAGGGAAGAGGGCAGTTAGGGGAGTATTTTGAGACAAGATCAGAGATATAAGAAGGGGCATTATTGTGGAAGGCATTGTATATTTAGGTGAGGATTTTACATTTTATTTTGGAGGCTATGGGAAGTTAGAGGAGTGACTTACAGAGAGGAGCTGCAGACACTGAGCGATGAGTGGTAGATGAGTCTAGCTGAGGCCTTCATTTTGGATTGGAGTGGAGATAGACGGATGGTGGAGAGGCCAGCAAGAGGTGAGTTGCAGTAGTTGAGGCGAGATGTGATGAGAGAGTGGATCTGAATTTTGGTTGGGTCTTGTGTAAGGTAGTGACGTATTTTGAAGATGTTTGTTAGATGAAAATGACAAGACTTCATGATTTATTGTATGTAAGGAATGACAGAGAGGGCAGGGTCCAGTAGAACCTCAAGACAATGGGCCAGAGAGCTTGACGTGATGATGGCGTTGTCAATGTGAGAGTTATTTGAGGTGTGGAAGGAGATTTGCTCAAGCACTTTTAAAGCCAGGGGAAGTAGAGAGATAGGGTGGCATTTAGATGGACAAACTGGATCAGATGAGGGTTTCTTAAGTATGGGTGTAATTATGGCGTGTTTTAGAGGTGATGGAAAGTTACTAGTGTTTAGAGAAAGGTTGGGTAGATGTATCAGACCTGGGATAAGTGTGATAGAGAGGGGAGGGATCAGCTGAGATGGAATAGGATCATGTGGATAGTTTGTAAGATGGGAAGTTGATAGAAGACTAAAGACTTCTTCCTTGGTCACATTAGCTGCTTTGATGTGCTAATTAGGATTAAAGTCTGCTTTTCTGTCTCTGCAGTGGCCAAAGTAAAGACCCCCAATGTTACAAATACCCCTCTCCCACCCTTATCAAGCAATCTGAGCCCCAAAATAGCATACAGGAGCTGCAAAATCAATCCTAAATATTTCAGAAGTGATTTACTGTAGATAAAAACTTACAGTACAATGTATAGCTAGTTTGTAATGCTCTTTATAATTAAATCAACCTCCTGTTGGGGTGCCAGAGTCCATTTAACATTTTTGTTCAGTCCGTTTGTAAGCTCAGAACATAGCATCTTACATTGGGACCAGATTGTCAAGCGGTTCAAATCCATCCCCTCCCCTTACATTGTAAGCTTAGCAATTAATGCAACAGGCCATTATTCTTACTGCGTGGTTTAATTTCTTTTTCTTACCTATTTCTGTGTGCTGCTATCTCAGAAAGCTGTGTCCTTGTATAAACTATTGTGCTTCCCGTTAGGTACAATTGCTGGTGCTTTCAACATGACTATCACATTTCCATTGTGTAGCTAGAAGCGTTTGCTACATTCAAAGCCTGCTCCCATCTAATGAATTAGATAGACAGAAACCAAAATGGTAGATTCCACTGTAGCACATAAAAAGTAACTCCTTTCAGGATATATGTTTAAAGAAATCACCATAGAAGGTCCTTAGGTTAAGCACATACTGCTTTAGTCCTTAATCAATTGAAATCGCATCTGCTTCCATCTCGTGAAGTAGATCAGCATTAACCAAAATGGTAGCTTCTACTGCAGCATAATTATATATAAAAAGTAAACCACTGTATTTTTTTGAACATTTTGCCTGTTTTCATATGTAATTCTAAAAATAGCATGTTTGAAATAAATGACCACAATGGACCTTTAAATATTGATCAGTCGGTTCTTTCCCACACATGTACGTCCATATTGATGGATGAACGGCCATGAGGCGGCTCTGCTCTCCGTGCTCTGAATATGTTGTAGGATCAATGGCCATGATTGTACATATTAATTTAATTTAAATTTGTAATTCACCATACATAATAATATAGATTGTGGCAGTGAAGAAACCATCATGTCCGAACAAAAAGAAATTTGTTTCAATACAATTCTGCAAATACGTCTTAAGAGTCCGTCCATGAGGGTTGATTTACTTCTCTCCGTTGCTTTATAGTTAACTAAATTATGTAGCAAATCAATTTTAGTGTTATAGATTTGGAAATAAATTAATGAAATATAAACTTGCAAGTGTGGTAATTGCATTTTAAATACACATTTTCTAACTGATAAGGTTCTGTGCTGTAATTGCATTGGAATCAATGCTGGATCTGGGTTGGCTGTAAGTAACAAATTTCCTCTACATTTTATATAACCAGGAAATCAACTGTGGTTATTGTTCAAGCGTTAAACTATCTAATATCAACTGGTTATTTTACATTTTTTAACTAAACTTCATATTTGATTGATACAAGTGTTAATTTGATTGAATTTTGATGAGTTCCTTAATGTTCTTGAAAGTGAATGATGCATAAAATTCACAATTCTTGCATTAAATGGAAATGGAACTTTCTTATTTGCCTAGAATATATTAAAAAATAATCGTTTTTTTCATGAAATGTTAAAACAAACTTGCTGGAAATGCAGTTTTGAAGCACTGTCAAGACTGCCCATTGACTTTTTGATTTAGAAGCAATTTCCTGACACATCAATTATTTAGCCTTACATGTTTATTTGAAATAAGTGTTCAATCCAGTGGAAAAGCTATAAAAATGTTTTCCCCCAGTACCAACTCACTCAATGTCACTCCCCAAGACCCTTTCCCATTGCTGCACCCCATAAGATGCCTTTCCATAACTGGGCCCCCCCCTCAGAGGAGGGCCCTGGTGCATTGCACCACCAGCACCACTGGTAGCTCCGCTCCTGGTTCAATCTCCCTTTGAATACATCTAGAGATAAAGGGATATGGAAGGTACCGGGATGTTACTAGGTATATAATATCTCTCTGTATCTATTTACGGTTATGTACTTTATTTTATTAAAAAGTGCTTATATGCTCTGTATTTACTGCCTAAAATCAAATATTTAAGGCCATAATAAATTCAAAGCCTGTAGTGGCACAGGTACACTCGCAAAGCCTGTGAGCTTGAAATTCAGGAGAGTTACTAAGCAATTAAATTAACCAAGCACGCAACAGACGTGGCCGACATCCAAACCCGTAAACCATTCTTGCACACGTTGGATGTGTGGCCGTGAACATGATCAATTAGTCAAACCGATAGTTACGGGTTTACACGGAGCCAATAGTAAAAGAGATCATCATCTCATTATGTCACTGAAAAATGGAGGTTAGATTTCAATCCCTTACGGGTTTGAATTACAAGTTTCGATCGGACCCACATTCCACAAATAATGCAATATTAATAAATCAGTAAATATGATATTCTAGTCCATGCAAGTTCAATTCTATGTATTAACACATTGATTGCCGGGATCGATATAACACCGAAATTAAACATAAAAAGTATTTTATATTGCAGATTTGTGAGCTTGAGAATGCTGTGTATTAATTTTAATACCTAACATCACTTTCCCTTTAATTTAAAATACAGTAGTGTGTTGATATTTGCATTTACAGTGCTACGGATAGGACTTTAACCCCCTTGCGGGTCCTCTCCAGTACCCGTAGGCTTCTGAGCTCCATTTGCGGGTTACTGGTTTGACTGCAGCATATGCAGGCACATATTCTGTAGGCATGGATATGCAATATAGTTCCTAGCCAATGAGGGATTATTTCTCAGCAGCATGTTACTGATAGATGGTCACTGATTGGTTAGTATGAGACACAGTACAGCAAGTACATCAGAGCCTGTATCTTTGTGAGATGCAAAGTGCAGACCCACACAGGGACTATTTGTTTCATTTTAGTAAGTAAATACAGAGCTTATAAGCACTTCCTTATAATATAATGTACATAAAAGTAAAAAGATACATAGGGATATTATATACCTATTAAAATCCAGAAAATGTCCACATCCCTTTAATAAAATACACCAAAAGCATGAATTAAAAATGTTTTTAATAATTGCATATAAATTAAGCAGGAGGGCTGCCAAAGAGCTTCAGTGGATCCACTTTCCTCATTCTTATGGTGGGCATGATGTCTTTATTTCTGCTTAGGTGTTCTCCAACAAGGGAAGGGATACATATATTGGCTCTATGAGGACAAACGCGTTTCATGGTCACTTAAAATCTGCTACCTCAGAGCCATGTGATCCTCATGGACCCGGCTTTTTACAGGGCATATCTTTCATTACAGTGTTTTGTGTGTGTTTGTGTCACTCAGTCGTGTCCAACACTCCGTGACCTCATTGACCGCAGCACACCATGCTGATCCACTTGGTATTCATGACAGAGATACAGAAGTGTGTTGCCAGTTCCGTCTCCAGTGGGCCACAGCATACAGCTCCTGATATTCCTAGGTGGTCTCCCATCAAAGTACTGACCTGGCCCAACCTTGCTTGGTGGTGTGACCTCTTGGTGATCTGACTCTAATTGAACCCAGGTTGCAGCAGTGAAAGCACCCAATACTAACCACTGGACTACTGGAGGCCATTTTAGCAATACAGCAGTAAATGAATCACTCTAATAATAATCAGTATGGCATAACATTTTTCTTTAAAAACATATAAATGAATAAGAAAAAAATCAGTATTCAAATGAAGACATCATTACACCAAAAGAATTGGGATAGTGTAGTGTTTGGTATGATAGCTCTTTCAGGTGCTGTACAATGGAATCTCAACTTAAAACACCTCCCTTGAGATTAATGTAGTTTCATTGTAAAAGGGGCACATCTCCGATCTATAGGGGTGCTTAAGGTATGGCCTAGCTGTAGAAGATGGGTGAATGGGTGAGTGTCGGATTGGGGGTCATTGGTTACTACATTTGTACTGGGCCCCATTATTTCTGATGATGGCTGTGAACTTACTCCTTTAATTTAATCAATCATGTTACCATGTTTTAAATATATTAGAGAAGCCTACAGCCACTACTTTTTTTTAACTAGCTTAACCACATACCAACCCCCATTTTACAATTGAATCGTCCCAGGCAACTTCAAAATTCCTGTCTTAGAATCATGGGATACCTGTGACAACATGGGACAAGCAGGACTGGCACGCTCTGGAACTCCCACCGGTTAGGTCCTCGTATCGTGTGAGCATGACTATACATGGTGACCCCTGGCAGAGTACAGAGATTATCTTTTGAGAATAACGTAACTGTCTTATAAAATAGTTTCCCTGAACTAACGAAGTATAGCTATCTACGCTTTCAGTCATCGACCAGAACTCCCTTTTATTGAGGATGGGTGAGCAGTTTTATATGGGACTGAACGCAAGGCTAGTTAGACATTAAACAGGAAACAAACAACATGTCAACATACCCAACCTAAACAACCCTCGCCCTTGAGTTTCCATCGTCCACTAATCAACCGAGGCACCAGGCTCACAATGCGGATATCAGTGTGGCTATGGTGCAAGCAAGTCTTATCCCTTATCAGTACCAGTACTTGTAGACTGCACATAGGCACAAGCAAAAGAAAAATCATAGGCACTCGGTCAGGTATCATGTCCATTGTCACAATATCAATATTTGGAAGTTATATCTATAATGATTTATATTTTTCTTGCCTGATTTATGAAGTCCACTTTTAGTTCTCATCAGATCTCTAGTAGAAAACAAATCCAGGCACACTCTCCGATAAGCACATATACCATATTTCTAGCAGTAAATGGACAATTACTGTGTTAGAGTATGACAGGATCCAATTAACATAAATAGGTGCACATTTTTCTCTTACATGCTCAACAAAATGTAGATAAAGTGCCTGTCAATGTTTAATTTTTTTCATTTTCGAGTTAGCGGCAGTAGAAAGCTTTCTCTCCATAGTATCATGAATATGATAATCTATGGAAATCACCATAGAAGGTACTTAAGTTAAGCACATACTGCATTAATCCCTGATGGATTGAAATCTCTTCTGTTTAGAGAGTGTGTTGTTGTCTATTAGGTGACAGCCCGCCAGATGTTCATGAACTGGCAGAAACCTGTTAAGTACAAAATACAAAAAATCCTTACAAGACATCTTATTGTTTTAATGAAGAAAGCACATTTTGTCATAACAATCCCTAATTAACTATGTATTAGCTTAAAGGGACACAGTGGATATTCCACATATGGTGGATCGCTACCTTGTCGTGGTGAAGGGGCTTGAGTACTTCAATGAAGCTGTGAGCGATACCACGTAGGTTCACTCAAGATGGACAGGTCTTAGCAGAGAGGTCAGGCAAATCATGGTCCCCTTTGCAAAGGAACTGGCAATCCACTCTAGTATATTTGCCAAGAAAGCCATATGGATAAGCACTACTGGAAATATAGACAGATGTGCCTGGTGTACTGAGTCCATATGGTCACTGAGAATAAGACATGACTGAAGGAGTCAACAACAGCAACGTTATCAATGTAATGGTATTAAAAATACAATGATGTGCATCAGGGTGAGAACAGATAGGAACGTGAGAGCGATGACGATCAGGGTGAGAAATTGACGACTGAACAAGTGCAAATAATATTTAACAGTTCCTTAATAATTTAAAGGGAAATAGATGTTTCTCTTGTTTAATATTAAAAAAACAACCTAAATATTTGTTTGCATATTTAAAAAAGAATTAAGTGCTTAAAAAAATGTGTTTACTCACTGAAAACTTCCAAATAGGTCCTGCAAGGTTCACCCCCTATAGCTCATGCACAATGATTCTATAGTACTAGATGTACTACCCAATGACATTCTGAGCAGTATGTTGCTGACTTACTGCTGAGACGCAACCTATCATTGACTAGTAGATCTAGCACTATGGACAGGAAGGGGCTAAGACCTTTAGAGCACTTAAAAGATTCTGGTGCCTCCGTATTTCTCTAATTCATGCTATAAACAATAATAAACCATTACAATGTATACCAATAACCTCTATTATTTCTACTTGTTTATTGTGTATGTATGTATATATAATATATATATATATATATATGTATATATATATATATATATATATATATATATATATATATATATATACACACATACAAAAAGAGCAGAAGTGCTCATCTAAGAATGAAAAATACCTCAGTGGGTTTTTTCTATAGGTCTGGTTACTGGGTGAGTGAGACCAGACTGATATACTACAGGATATCTCTCCCTGTAAAGGGCACAGGTGAGCTAAAAGAGGTTGTACTCTGAGTAGGTAACCAGACCTAGAGAACAAACCTACCTCAGGTATTGTCCGTTCTCAGACTGAGCAGATTGTTTTATATATATATATATATATATATATATATATATATATATATATATATGTACAGTATATATACATACACACAGTTGTGCTCAAAAGTTTGCATACCCTGGCAGAAATTGTGAAATGTTTGCATTTATTTTGAAAATATGTCTTTAATTGAAGGATAGTGATCATATGAAGCCATTTATTATCACATAGTTGTTTGGCTCCTTTTTAAATCATAATAATAATAGAAGTCACCCAAATGGCCCTGATCAAAAGTTTACATACCCTTGAATGTTTGGCCTTGTTACAGACACACACAGGTTAAAATGGCAATTAAAAGTTAATTACCCACACATGTGGCTTTTTAAATTGCAATTAGTGTCTGTGTATTAATAGTCAATGAGTTTGTTAACTCTCACTTAGAAGCACTGAGCAGGCTAGATACTGAGCCATGGGGAGCAGAACAGAACTGTAAAAAGACCTGCCTAACAAGGTAAAGGAACTTCATAAAGATGGAAAAGGATATAAAAAGATATCCAAAGCCTTGAAAATGCCAGTCAGTACTGTTTAATCACTTATTAAGAAGTGGAAAATTTGGGGATCTCTTGATACCAAGCCAAGGTTAGGTAGACCAAGAAAGATTTCAGCCACAACTGCCAGAAGAATTGTTCGGAATACAAAGAAAAACCCACAGGTAGCCTCAGGAGAAATACAGGCTGCTCTGTAAAATGACGGTGTGGTTGTTTCAAGGAGCACAACATAACGATACTTGAACAAAAATTAGCTGTATGGTTGAGTTGCCAGAAAGAGGCCTTTACTGCGTTAATGCCACAAAAAAGCCTGGTTACAATATGCCTGACAACACCTTAATATGCCTCACAGCTTCTGGCACTCTAATTTGGAGTGACGAGATCACAATATAGCTTTATAGTCACAAGGTTTGATCATGAGGCTGAAACTCAAATATTTTGGCCATATCATGAGAAGACGAAATTCCTCTGATGCTGGAAAAGATTGAAGGCGTATGAACAAGGGGACAACAGAAGCGAAGATGGATGTTTACCCTAAAGGTTTGACTATGAGGCTATACCTCAAATATATGGGAGTTTTCGGTGAGCAAAACACTTTGTGATAAATTGTCTATATTTAAAATAAAAACTTTGTTGTGGTACTTTTTAAAAAAAAATATTAAAAACAGAGAAACCTCCGTATCTCTTTACTTTTTTTTTACAACATCATTTTGTACAGATGATCGGTGCTTGCATCCACCATTCACTGGTCTGTAAATAATGTCCTATATAATAGAATAACAGAGGTTGTAAACTGTACCACCAGAAACAGAGACAATTAAAATATCACATTATCACTTGACCTCCAGGGACATAGCATATTCTTGGTTAGAATCTCTTTCTTAATTGTACTTTGAAAAAGAAATAATGAATCTTAATGGAAGTAAAATGGTCATAAAATGATGCATTTAGGTAAATATGAAAAAGCCATCATTACCCCACAGAAGAAGTTAATAACCCAAAACGATTAAGGCAAATATGCTGCACATTATGAAATATTTGTCTGAAATGTAATGGTGCGTGAGATAGTATGAAAGTCGCTGTTTTTATTACTTTATTTAAAACTAGGGAAGATGTAAAAAGAAATGGGATTATCAGTATTATAACCTATTTTACATGTGTACAGAAATAATATTTTATTCATATTTAAAACATGTAGGTGTTTATTATCAAGGTCTCTTTTTATGTTATGTTTTTGTTTTGGTTATTACGATTTAGTACACATTACTGTTTTTCTATTTATTGTAATTTAATTTTTTACTCTTTTGGTTGAGAATAAATATACTTGAGTCATGTTTTATCAATATAAACCTTCTGATAATATATATATATATATTTAATGTTTATAAATAGGCAAAGATCATGACAAACCGCAATCTCAGTTCCTGGCAAATAGGTGGGGAAGAAGTGGAGGCAGTGACATATTTTATTTCCCTGGAATCAAATAAATTAAAAGATGTTTGCTTCTGGGATGAAAGCTATGGCAAGTATGGACAAGCTATTAAAAAGTAAAGATATATCATTATCCACAAAGGTCTGCATAGTTAGTACTATGGCATTCCCAGTGAGAGTTGGACCATAAAGAAGTCTGAGCGCCGTAAAATTGACACCTTTATATTTGGTGTTGGAGAAAACTGCTCAGAGTCCCTTAGACTGCAAGGATATCCAGTAAATCAATCCTGCAGGAAATCAAAAACAAACTGTTCACTGGAAGGTTTGATCATGAGGATAGACCTCAAATATTTTGGCCATATCATGAGATGGCAGGATTTCCTACAAAAAACTCTGGTGTTGAGAAAGATTGAAGGCACAAGAAGAAAGGGACAGCAGAGACATAGATGGATAGATGAGGTCAATGAAGTAATGAGCATGAGCTTGATGGTTCTCAGAGGGGCAGTAGGTCACAGATGTGTTTGCTGTGTCGCAGTCCATAGAGTCACAGAGAATCAGACACAACTGAATAACTAAACAAGTCAGATAAGATTCATCACAGTATACCTTCCCCATCCTTTTCATAGTTGAAGCAGATTGCTGTGCTTGCCATGCTCTATAACAGTCCCCTTCTGCCTCGGAAAGGATATATGACTATTATGGTAGCTTCTGAGCATTAGCAGGATCTACTGAAATAAAGATGTTCTTTTGAACTGGTTTTATGTCCATGACTTACATGGCATGTTCTTCCTGTATTGCATACTTCACAAATATGTGATGTGTCTGCTAACCCACAGTAGATCTCTAAAGTACAAACAAACTCTTAAAACAGATAAGGCTTAACCTCAGCTTCACATCCAAAAGTTCATTTTGACAAACAGTTAAAAACAACTGTTAAAAATAATAAATGTAATAAGAGATCATGAAACTGGCTTGTTAGTCTCTAGACCAAATAAGAAACCAAAGTTTTCTGAAATAAAAACTGTAACAGACATCCATAACCATTAATGAGCTCTGGATGAAGAAACTTTTCTAATAACCATTAAAATATGATAGCCACTAAATGTAATTGTTTACTACAATGATATCTACCCCATGGCTGAGCTAGAAAATGGAGGGCCCTGATGCAAAATACATTTCTGGTCCCCCTCCCCCTGTTACCAACTCATTCAGTGCCTTCCCCAAGACGCCTTCCCATAACCGCTTCCCTCTCCAAGAAACCTTCCCATAACAGCGCCACTCCCTAAGACCACTTCCCATAACAGCACCCCTCCCCAAGACCTTGTCCCATAGCTGCTGCCACCAATACTCCTTTCTATAGCTACTCCCCTTCCCTATCTGCGTGAAACACACACACACATATATATATATATATATATATATATATATATATATATATATATATATATATATATATATATATATATATATTATCTCTACATAGCAGCAAGTCCCTCTCAGCAGCCATACCCACACAGCACCCAACCCCTCTGGGCACCCACCTCACAGGACGCACCCTCTGTACTTTGCTGTCATCCAGTACTTGCTCTCTCTCACCACACTGCCATCTCTTTTAACTTCAGTCAAAATGCTCTACAGAAAAAAAAAAGAAAGGAAAAAAAAAAAAAAAATGACATAGCATTGGGCCTCCAGAGTAGGGCTCTGGTGCACAAGACCAATGTGAAGCTCTCAGAATAAAAAATGACACTTAGTGGGAACAGGTGGTGCATTTTTGAAAAGCATGTGACATCTCATTTATATAAATTGTACAAAATACATTTAATTGTTTTAAATAACTTTTACATATGTTGTAACATTTACAGCACCACTTAACCTCAATATGTTACAAGTGGGATTATTTTTAAAAAACTTTCCAAGATTGGTATAATGTGATTTAGTGAGATTTTCTCATTTGAACCAATCTAAGACGTTAAAGCCTATAATAACTGAGCAATAGAAAGTAACATAACATTCAGAGGTATTTTCTCAAGAAACGAGAATTACTTCTTGATATTTGTACATGTTAATATTTAAGAAAAATACACAGCCTTAATAAATTGCGATTTGGTAAATTTAAAAGGGCTCTATTTAAGCACACAGCATATATTTTTTACAGAAGTTTTTAGTTAGTGAACTTCTATCCAAAAGCAAGGTCTTCACTAACTAAAAACTTCTGTAAAAAAATATGCTGTGTGCTTAAATAGAGCCCTTTTAAATTTACTGAATCTCAATTTAATAAGGCTGACAATTATTAACAATGAATATGTATAATTTCTGCATTTCAAGTTCATGATCAGTAATACATCTTCATACTTCAGGTTTACCCATTGCAACTCAAACATCCTCATCATAAAATGTTGTCCCATACAAATCACCCACCATTTCCATGTACCCTCTCACAACTGCACACGTTTACAGATCACCCGTATTCTTCCATTTACTATCAACTTTTGCAGATCATCCATCTGCTTAATCTTCATCTATCCTCTTCAATCGCCACTTTAATAGATTATCTAGTTTT
Source organism: Discoglossus pictus (assembly GCA_027410445.1). Taxonomy (NCBI): domain Eukaryota; kingdom Metazoa; phylum Chordata; class Amphibia; order Anura; family Alytidae; genus Discoglossus; species Discoglossus pictus. Next base: position 126,239,254 of record CM050170.1, read on the forward strand.
ACGAACCAAACTATCAATTTTTGATTATTATACTTTAAAGTTCAATCATCTTTGTCCATCACCCCTCTTATAAATTATTACTCCTTATATACCATACATTCTCTTAACTCCTTCATAACTTTAATTATTTTAAAAGAATGGGTGATCCCTATGTGAAGATATTTTTAGAAAGTTTGTGAAAACGATCAATGATCTACACAAGGGATGAAAATGTGTTGATGATCTGTAACAACTCATCCTTTACCGATCTTTCATCCTATTTTTGAATTTCCTTGGGACCATCATCCCTAGCAGATCATCCATTCACTAACAGCACACCCTAACTATCGGCTATTACAGATCATCCGTCTTCCTCTACCATTTCCTCATTACCCATTACAGAATGTATAGTGTCATATGCCAACCATTACAAAACAACCTTCCTCTTCCATCAATTCCTCCTGCTCATCCACCCTCTCAGTCACCTTATACATCTCGCATGAACTCACACTCTAAAACTTTACACGATCACTGCATTAAAATTGTTGTTGACAAAATGACTTGTTTAGTAGAACAAGTGATTGACCTAAATCATGTCCTGTCATTGGGTCTTGAGGTGAGGCAAATTTTAGAAAGCACAGTAAACATTTGGGGGAGAAGTATGGGTCCTTTCCCTCTTCCCTTACGCGAAACATCACAAAACTTTGGCAGCTGCAGTGCTGCCGCCAACTGCTATATGGTGCTGGTGATTTTTAGACAGTGCTGCGCAATGTATATAAGGCGCACCAACAGAAAAGGCCTTGAGATATGAAAGGCGCGCCCGAGGCCCTCGAGTGCCGAGTACCAGCGCCGAACATAGCAATGGCCTCGCTGTCGATTCAGCGAAGCCGAGTTGCACCACGTCGGAGGAGGGAATCATTTTTGCCTTCCCTCAAACCATACAGCACCATCTAGTGGCTGCTTGATGGCACTGCAGCTGTCAGTGCTGCGCATACACAACGGGATAGATCCCAGGTTTGGGAACTACTGGTAACATATCATGACTTGCCTTAAAGGATCATTGCACAATATAAATAATATGTGCAAATATATAAAAAAAAATAAAAAAAAATCTTGAGTTAGACTAAAAGCATAGTTAGAAAGGGAAACATATTGATGCCTCTGCTGGTCCCTGGAGGCATCAATGATGTTTTGGTTTTGTGCGTAAAAGGGTCTACAATTATTGATGCAAGTTGTCTGCTTCTTAACGTGCAACGAATGGGAGTCAGAATCAATATAAGATACAGTATATACCAATAAAATAAAAAAATTGACTTTCTCTAAAAAAAATCATGTTCTTAGTTTACACAGCTCCTGGTGGTGCTACTTTGATACATACTTCACAAACTGGTTGTTTTTCATGAACTACATTTATCCTCTAATTTATCTTACATTAATGCACATATACCAAATTATTAAAGTTTGAATGAACGCTGAACATATTTAATAAGCTGATTGCTGTACACCCCTCATTAATCGTGTACAGTGACTGGAACAATCACCTGGATCACTAGATATTACCTGCTGTTGGTTTGGAACAATGCCTGTTGTATAAGTTCATTCCATGCTCAATTGCCTTGACACTGATCCAACAAAATTATAATTAAAGACGATTACTGTGCCTTCTAGAATTTGTGATCTTAGATCGTAAAGCTAATTCAATACATTTTCACTCATTTTTTTTTTCATATATATTTATCCAATGTAAGAAAACAGAGAAATATACTGAACAATTTTAGTGTGAAATAAGGTTGTCTGTAATAGGAGTTTTCTGGTAAAAGCAGGTCCTCGGTGTTAACTCCCTGGAGGGATCGTTTGAATAGGAATCAGTGTGTGTGCAGAGTTGTAGACCTGAGGCATGTTTTGATCATCCTTAACAAGATATTTCTCCCTATTGGTTTTTTTTTTAAGAATCTGCTATTCGGTCTGTACATTGGTTGTATTTAATGTATATGATTCTTAAACTGTTTTGCCTCAAGTGAAAAGTAATAAAACAGCTTTTATCACTATGCTTCAGTCAGAAAATGGGCAATCAATTAACTTATTTTCAGGGAGAGGATTGTGCAAAATGTTTTTTTAATGACCTGTAATCAGATGGTGCTTATCCTCAATTAGCCACTGGATGCTCGGCTTGACATTACAATGGTCTTTTTGCGTTTTACAAGGGTTATAACATATGAATATGGCATAAACTATTTTTTTATAGACAGTCTATGAATATCATCCTTCATTTCTTGACTATACACCTATTAGTATTGATTCTACAACACTAATCATGTAACGCAATTACACAGTATTGGGTATAAACGATACATTAAATAAGCAAGATGGCCCTAGGCAATCCAAAGAGCAGTACAAATCTGAAGTACAATTAGTTTTCTAAGAACAAAGATATTTTCTAGGACATGTTCTGTTGGAGCATTTTGGAGGAAAAAAAATGTTTGGCTATGTGTGTGTGTACCACAACAAAAGCCATAATGATTGGTTGAGTGTCATCAACCAATCAGCAGGGATGGATTTAGGATCTCTGTTGCCTACAGACAGTTTTGTAATTATTTTAAAGATAAAAATGTTATGAGAGAGGAAAAAAGAAGAGAGCATAAAAAAGACAATAGAGGATAAAAAGAGGGATTAAGTTGGAATACAAAAGATTGAAAGAAGACGGCAAATATAGAGAAAAATAGTTAATAGGATAAAGAGGGTGAGAATGGGCCAATGGAAAAAGGATGATAGAATGATAATAGGGATTGATATGAATGTGAGGAAGTAGAAAAAGAACTCAAAGTGAGGAATTTATCATAATCTTTATTATAACTGTGAATTAAAAAACACCAAATTAAAAAATAATAGAATCAAAAAAACCTTGATGATCTACATGCTTATTGTAATTTGTAATCTTCAAAACCTTTTATCATAGAACAGTGCACAAATTGTGTTTTAAAGAAATCTTATTTAGGGGGGAGATGGTTAAAGATAAACATTGCAATCAATTTCTCAAATCAATGTTATGTGAAATATTTTAACCCATCTATTACCTTGTCCAAAATTATTTATTTGGTCAAATTTGACATAAATCATTATTAACTCCACTCTGCTCTTACTCCCACTTTGTAGTTCTACATTTTTGTTATGGCACCCACGTATATGCAAGGTTTATACACAACCTATCTGTTAGTTATATTTTAGTTGGATATAATGCAGTGTTACTTTGTAACACTGAAAACCCAGGAAACTTATATATACCTTTAATCTGAACTTGCACAAATAGAGTAAAGTGAAGTGATTGCAGTATCAACAAGCTGAAAAGCAAACCATCATATAATTGATCATCGTTAATAAGAAACATACTATTTTCATCAATAATATTTAAAGGGCCATTTACCTCACTATAAGTGATCTTCATGGTGTGAAAGAGCACAAGATTCTATGTCAAAATTATCTATTTTTTTTTATTACACTAATAACAGCTAAAAATCTTAGTCTTAGGTCTGTTTAATAACACACTCCTGACTGTTCCATGATTAACAACATCGGCTGACAACGAGTGGTGTAGGCTCAGTGAGCACACAAAGATTTATAGTTTCTCCCTGAACTTGCAGCAGGAGATGATAACCCCCAACTGTACTCTTTAGCTGATTTCAGCAGTCTTTTACCTGCACAGATGAATTTGGGAAGGGTAACTCTATTTCTGCTTATGTTCTCTGCATGGAGCTGTTGCTGTGGGTCTGTTTGGGGGGGGGGTTGTCAGTGACTCATGTAAACAGAGATTTTATGTATTAATTTCTCTGTGAAAATAGAAAATATTTAAAACATGTAAAAAAGTATTTTAACGTGGTTTTGTGAAAACATTGCAGTGGTGTGCTCCAAGTTGTACTGAATTAACTGGCCCTTTAAATTATTTTATTAAATCAATACAAGAAAAGCAGCTTCAAATAGGAATATGATGAAGGAAATACATATATGATATTGATATCTTAAGTACAAGTTCCCATAAATATAAATGGTTTCAATAAAAAACATACAAGTATGCTGACCAGAGGGTTTAAAAGTTACACAAACATACTGATGTATGTGCTGAAATTCTATCAATATTGCCATACATCTTTTGAAATCAATATCTGATGTCACCCTTCAGCAGAATCATCAGAGAGATTGGAGATTATGGGATTGAATATGTTGCATGATTAGTTACATTAAAGTTAATATGTAACTATGTGAAATTTGGAACACTGATTATTTTTTATTAATCTCTACAAATTGAGTGCATTGTATGTAACGCCATAAAAAAATACAAATAATATTGGTGACTGTTGTGAGTAAATGGTTTGTGAAGTCACCAAAAAGAGGGTGGAAAAGCATACAGGAAAAGGGCTTTCCTTCTTAAAATCGCTGCTATGTTATGAGTTATTACTGTGTGAAGTAGTTTTCTGTTGTCTTGTAGCTGTCTTTGTTTTCTATAAATAAATAACGAGCATCCTTGCAAGTGAAGGGATGAATTGATCAAAATATAAATATACAGATGTATACCATTTTAATAAATAGTAATTTTTACTTTTGCCTCAAGATAACACTCCAAATATATGTTAGCTATAAGGGAGTGATTTATGACAAATATAGGTTTAGTAGTGCTACTTAAAATGTTATATTTCTATATTCATATAATACAAAGACAACTTTGAGGCAAAAAAGACACAGAATTTTAACATGTCATAAACCAATTTTGTTAGCAGCACCTTTAAGAAGGAAAACACTATATGCTTTTCCACCCTCTATCCGATGCCGCAGAGTAGATATATGACTTGAGGATCTCTTTCATGTTGCTAAAAGTTGCAATGGGCCCTGTATATAAGAACCTATATAGACGATGGAGAGTGATGAGGTAAAATAACAGGTGGCTGGATAGTGAAATGAGTTGATAAAGGGGTGACCATGATGTAGAATGATGTTTAAGTTAGTCAATTAGCTGGACTTGATAGTTTAATCTAAGTATTACAATTTCACTAAATAAAGACTGGAGTGTTTTATGTATATTAGAAAATGGAGATGACTTATCTAAAGTGTTTCTACTTGTCACGCAAAGTCATTATTAAGATCAATAATTGCATTTTATGCTTTTTTAGTAGCAAAATTCATTTTTTTGTATATTTGTTAGTATATCCATAATCAGACTTCTAACAGAAAGCAACAAAGATGGACAAATGGAAACATATCGAGTTGTTATTTGGATCAGTTTTTATACTTTTTAGATAACATTGAAAACAATCTTTTGTGCAGTTACTACAGTCCTTAGGTGATCTATTAGATCATCCATGATAGTTGATAGCTGCAGCTCTTCCAGATGCGCTTCCAGATGAGTTGGCATTGCAACGTGATGATGACATTAGCGTTGGCATTATCAATGAGGCGCAGTAGAAATCTTTGTGGCCATGTCTCTACGTGTTTCACCCATTATGGACTTCTTCTGGAGTGATTATCTAAACGTAAAAAAAAAACAATTCTAGATAGCGTTTTCTTCAGTATTGACTGCATTGAAAGGTTTTGTTTTCCCCAGTTGTTATAAGCAGATTTTCACCTTCTTGCCAATAATTTTCTGGCCGTTTTATCAGAGGGACCTGTTAAATGTGTTCCTTCTCTTACATTTAGAAACTCCCAAGTTTTGGACCATTTTTGGAGCAACGTAAAAGGATCTTAGCAGAAAGCAAGATTAAGGCTCTTGCAGAAAAGGCAAATCTTTTGACAGACGGGAAGAATCATTTCATTCCAAAGAAGCCTATCCCTGCGGTTAAGGTAAGAAAATGCAAGTCAGACTGGCATTTTAACACATATAGAAAATATAGAAATCATTGCCTGGTTGGGTTGTCTTTGAACTTGTAAAATGTATGATAAGCAGTATAATCTTATATATATATATATATATATATATATATATATATATATATATATATATATAACTTTATATTTTGTGTGTTTGTACCTCTTATTAGTAACTTGTAATACATTTTAATGATGTACTAATAATATAATATTAAAGGAATATTGTAAGAAATGATTGTGACAATAATCCACCCATTGTTGCTGGTTAATTGTAAGATTTCCTTTCTGTTTTTAGGATGGGGGGAAATATTAGTGGATAATATTTAAGACTGACCCTTGTTTACAGTATGTTCTGTGGGTCAGGGGGAAAGGAATATGTCCAAGTAGTTAGGCTACTATTGGGTCCAAGTGCTGTTCTCTTTCTTCATCAGAACATCAGCCTTACATCTACAAGCCCCCAGAGTAATATATTCTGGAACCCTCCTTTCTTCCTGTTCTCCCTCATACAGGGTGCCTTATTTTTCCAATTGTGCCTGAAGGCCACACACACATGGGACTAGCATCACACTACCAGAGAGAACAGGAAAAAGTGGGAGGTTCTAGAAGGTGAGAATATGTTACTTTGACGGCTCCTTAGAAGAAAGAGACGTAAGGTGGATACAATTATTTGTCACCTTGTTAAATCATTTATATAAAACCAAAAAGTCTAAAGAGTACATTTGAATATAGGAATATTTGGGTGGTCTACCCTTAAAAGAGCCACACTTGGAAGAAATGTTAGTGTATGCATTAGGGGCCCCCAATAGTATATTAAGCCACATTATTTGGGTAGATATAATGGGCATACTAGATGTGCTCAGTTGTTCTTAACCATCATCTAATATATGTTTATACAATAGACTATTAAATAATGTTTTATTAAAGACACACATACAAATGTTTCACCTATGATCTAATTTAAAACTATAGCTGGTAACATTATTTTATTAACTAAATGTTCATTGTAGCAAGTGTATATCCAGCAATGTATTTGTTATGTACATTATATGCTCCCTGGGGTGTCACATGTTCAACCCCCAGGGAGTAATCAGCAATGATTAGAAATAATTTGAGATAATACAAGTTAAGAAGTCTCACTAAGAGTATATTTACAACATTCATCTGGCAAAGTACTACCTATATGGAAAGAAATAATAATAAATAGAAACTATTTAAAAGTAAGCAACTAAGACCTTTTCTGTTGGCTGGCCTTGAGCAGTGGCGGCCACTAGGTGGATCGCCTGTGGTATCCGTGAATTTCTTAGGGTTTAGTGTTAGGGTTAGGTGTTAGGGTGAAGAATGTTAGGGTTGGGGTGTTAGGGTTAGTTGGGTTAAAGTTAGGAGTGTATGGGTGAGGGGTATTTAAGTTACTGTAGGTGTCATGGTGAGGGGTGTTAGGGTTAGGTGTTATGGTGAGAGGTGTTAAGGTTAGGGTTTAGGTACTGGCAGATTATACGATTTACACCGATAAGAAATGCACAACACTACGCATTGCCAGTTAATAGGAAATATCTGGCAACTAAAATGTTTTTTGATTAAAAGGCAAAATATATATGGAAAGACACCATGACCTTAATATGTAACTTAGTGGGCAGGGTGTGTGTGTGGTGGTGGGGGGGGGGGGGGGGGGGGGTTATTTTACAACAACCAAAAACCTTGAAACATTTCAAATGATTTAATGCATTTCATAGGGAATTATCTTCCAGCAAAGTGGAATGAAGGAACCAGAGCTCATGATTTGACACTTCAGGGTGGAAGACTTGATATGAAGTGATATGAGGAAGTACTACTTTAGAGAAGGGATAGTAGATATGTGGAACTACCTTCCAGCGGGAGTGGTAAAGACAAGCACAATAAAGAAATTCAAAAACATCATGGACAAGCTAAGTTAGATAAAATAGGCAGTATAGATAGGCCATCATATCTATGATTTCATTGATATAGTATGTTGAACCTTTGCAGTGTCCATTTAAATGACACAATTACAAATAAATCTAATGTATCAGAAATGTAGCAAGAACATAAGGATAATGGCTATTATTATTATAGATATAATTAGGTGAGTCTCATCCAATTCTTTTATATGTACATATGTGGCCCACACTGACTATTTTACTAGACTATGACAAATCTGAATTACTGTACAAAAGGTTAATTTACATCCCCTGCTATTTTTCCTGCCTTCAAAATGTACTTTGCAAATAAGTGACTGATGTAGCCAAAATGCGGAGCTGATTTATAAGGAATCACAGATGTTCTGTTAAGGTATAATTAGTTTTGTAAATTTCAAGGATGACTGCTCTCTTTGTTGCTTCCTTTTGATTGTTAAATAACATTGTGTTAGTTATATTGTTCATACAGTGCATGTGTGCAATGAATTTAAAACTTTTAAAACTAGGACTTTTTTGGTAGAAAGATTAACCTCTCTGGTTCCAAAAGTAGTTTCAACAGCAGTGGCGGAGCTACTCCTGGTGCAGCAGGTGCAAAGCACTGGGGCCCACCACTGTAGAGGCCCTCTGTTACCTGGAGTAAAGCAGGTCTCTTAATTTCTTAGGGTAGTTATTTCTATAGAAAAGTGATTTGACCACCTACATATATTTATTGTCTTCTTTATTAACCCCAATAGGCATACAGAAGTTGCAGGGGGGGATGGGGGGAGGAGGAGGGGGGAACACAGGGGAGGGAGAGAGGGGTAACGAGACACAAGGGAGAGGAGGGGACACAGGGGAGGGAGAGGTTGGAAGAGACACAGGGGAGGAAAGGGGAAGAAACACGTTGGGAGGGGGGAAGAGACACCGGGGAGCGAGAGGGGCAAGAGACATAGGGCAGGGAGGGGGAGAAAGGACACAAGGGAGGGAAAGAAGGGAAGGGACACATGGGAGTGAGAGGGGGAAGAGACACAGGGGAGGGAGGGGGAGAAGGGACACAGGGGAGGAAGAGGAGGGAAGAGGCACAGGAGGGGATAGAGACAGGGGAGGGAGAGGGACGGGAGAGACACAGGGGAGGAAGAGGGGGGAAAGTGACACAGGGGAGGGGGGAAAGTGACACAGGGTATGGAGAGGGGGGAAAGAGACAGAAGGGGATGGAGAGGGGGTGAAACACAGGGGAGGAAGAGGGGGAAGAGACACAAGGGAGGGATGGGGAAGAGAGACAGGGGACGGAAAGGGGAGGAGACACACAGGGGATGGAGAGGGGGGAGAAACACAGGGGAGGAAGAGGGGGGACGCATCATATATTATACCGTCATTTATGATGTGCAAATGGATAGTTCCTTATATTAGCTATCATGTAACAAATGTAAAGCAATCCGATTGTCTAGCAGTGGATTTAAAATAATAAATAAATTAGGAGGTGAGGCTTGGAGATGAAAAAGTGCCAGTCTGTCTGCTTTAATATAAAGTTCTTTTAAAGTAATGCCAATAATTAACAATTTTAGAAAAGGCAATTCTCTCTCACAGCATTGTGGGAAGTGTACACCAATTAAACAGCAATTGAAGGAATAATGACAATGTTGTTTAACAATATTAGCACAAACTAGGCAACCCTGAAGCCTTCACTTAAAGGGCCACTGTAACCCTATAAAAATGTGAAACATACAGCAAATTTACACTGTTATACAGGCTGTACGCATACTATATATATGGTGGGCTAAGAGTGATAGAAGCCCTCCACCGTACAGTACAGTAGTACAAATAAGGAATAGTACATTAGTGATTCTATTTGAATGTCTAAAAATAAGTGAATACAAACTTATTTCCTCCTCAAATTTCTCAGAAATATAGTATATGCACTGCACTCTGGGAAAACTGGGCGGGACATGCAAATGAGACCACATAATGCACCATCACTCTGTCAATCCAAATCATTTTAAACATGGCTCCTTTTAAGCATATGCTTACTGTATTTCACAGTTTTAGGCATAGCAACATTGACAGAGTGTCGGTGCATTATGTGGTCTCATTTGCATGTCCCGCCCAGTATTCACAGAGTGCAGTGCATATACTGTATTTCTGAGAAATTTGAGCAGGAAATACGTTTTTTTATTACCGTATATACTCTAGTATAAGCCGAGTTTTTCAGCCTTTTTTTAAGGCTGAAAAAGCCCCCCTCGGCTTATACTCGAGTCACCCTGTGTCTCTTTTCCCCCATGTCTCTCCACCCCGGTGTCTCTCCCCCCCCTCCCTCCCCTGTGTCTCATCCCCCTCCCTCCCCTGTGTTTCATCCCCCTCCCTCCCCTGTGTCTCATTCCCCCCTCTTTCCCCTGTGTCTCATTCCCCCCTCTCCCTCGTGTCTCTTTCCCTCCCTCTCCCTTAACCTCCCTCCTCATTCTCCCTCCTCAACCCCCCTCCTCAACCCCCTCCTCATCCTCCTCCCCCCTCCTCAACCCCTCTCCTCAACCTCAACCCCCCTCCTCATCCTCCCTCCTCAACCCCCTTCCTCATCCTCCCTCCTCATCACTTTACCCCTCTCTAATTACCTCCCCCTCTCCCTTTCCTCTGCGCGGCTTCCGGCTGTGTAGGGACCCAACATATGCTAATGACGTGATGTCACATGCGAGTCACGTCATTAGCATTGGCCGGGTCCCGACACAGCCGGAAGACGAGATCGGAGGAGCAGCTGATGGAAGGTAAGAGAGGGGAAAGGGAGAGGGCGAGGTAGGCAAAGTGATGAGGAGGGAGTTTGAGGAGGGGGGTTGAGAATGAGGAGGGGGGTTGAGGATGAGGTGGGATGTTGAGGAGGGGGGTTGAAGATGAGGTGGGAGGTTGAGGAGGGGGGTTCAGAATGAGGTGGGGAGTTGAGGAGGGAGGTTGAGGGTGAGGAAGGGGGTTGAGGAGGGAGGTTGAGGATGAGGAGGGGGGTTGAGGATGAGGCGGGGGGTTGAGGATGAGGCGGGGGGTTGAGGATGAGGAGGGGGGTTGAGGATGAGGAGGGGGGTTGAGGATGAGGAGGGGGGTTGAGGATGAGGAGGGGGGTTGAGGAGGGAGGTTGAGGAGGGAGGTTGAGGATGAGGTGGGGGGCTGAGGAGGTAGGTTGAGGAGGGAAGTTGAGGATGAGGTGGGGGTTGAGAATATGGAGGGGGGTTGAGGTTGAGGAGGGGGGTTGAGGTTGAGGAGGGGGGTTGAGGAGGGAGGATGAGGAGGGTAGATGAGGAGGGGGGTTGAGGATGAGGAGGGGGTTGAGGAGGGAGGATAAGGAGGATGATAAGGGAGGGGGATGGAAGGAGTCACGAGGGAGAGGGTGGAAGAGACACAGGGGAGGGAGAGGGGGGAAGAAACACAGGGGAGGTAGGGAGAGGGAAGAGACACAGGGGAGGGAGGGGGAAGAGACACAGGGGTGGGAGAGGGAGGAAGAGACACAGGGGAGGGACAGAGGGGAAGAGACAAAGGGGAGGGAGAGGGGGAAAGAGACACATGTGAGAGAAAGGGGGACACAGGAAAGGGGCACATAGGGAGTGGGGGACACACAAGTGGGGGACACAGAGGGCACAAGAGGGACATAGGGGGAAGCACATTTCCCACCATCGGCTTATACTCGAGTTTTTTAGACATTCAAATAGAATCACTCATGTACTATTCCTTACTTGTACTACTATATATATATCTATACAGTATATATATATATATATATATATATATATATATATATATATATATATATATACCTCTAACAATCATCACATTATATTTTAGAGCATGTCTACATTGTGTCTGACAATCCAAATTTTTATGTTTTAAAGATATTTTTCAGTGAAAAAACTGCTGAACTTGTTCAGTCTGCCAGACCAGAATTTCATTGTTTACCTTCAGTGCTTTGAGTTCAAGTAGACAAATATAGAGATCATAGAGGTTTTAAGGTTTTACAATAAGCTTTAAAAATGGACAGTCTAGGTGGATCTGACTAATAGTCCATAACTGCTGCCAAGCTCTGTGTATTTATAGAATAAAGTCCCGGCTATAGAAACCTCTATTCTTCTCTGAATGTGTCACAGTCGATTCCGCTTTCTTAGTTTAACTGCAACAATAAAGTTCACTTGAGTACATGTTCTTGTCAGAGAACCTACTCCTGCCACAAATATTCACAGCACAGAGTTTCAAAGCTTTGCAAGATGCAATCAGGGGCTGGTGGGAATTGGTTATAAAGTGTGCACTTCCCTGATAATAATAACTATTATTTAGTGACTGCTTCACAAAAAAAAAAAACACCAGTTTGCTTGTTTGGATCCCTTTTATGGAATATGCCATGAACTATAATTTTCTGCAAATGCTCTTATGTTAAACATTATTTTAAATTATTTTTTAAATTAATACATATTAATATTAATACATATACATACAATTAATACATATAAATACACAAAGTGTGCTTGTTTGGGTCCCATTCATGGAATATTCCATGAACTGTAATTTTCTGCAAATTCTCTATTCAGTATTCGCTTAAATTAAAAGCTATTTTTTGTTATTTTTTAAATTAATTCTATTATGACGCAGGGGCCATGGGGTCAGGTGCACCCCAAAACCCTCTTATCCACCACTACAGGGACGCCCATAGATTGTCAAGGTTCAACTGAGTACCATGCAAATTGTGACCCCTTTCCAATAATATAATTAATTAAGCCCCCGGGGAAAATCCAACATATTAATACCAAGCATGACCTGGTGCTATCCACATGCCGATAACCACACACCAGGACAGACTGTTACACATTAAAGGTATATGTAAGTGAGCTGGGTTATTAATGCATCTGATAGAGGAGCATTTATAGTGTCTGAAAATAATTGTTTGCATGAAAAAATTCCAAAGTAAACAGTTAAACCACCTGAAGTTTGCTGAATTTCTTCCTTTTGCAAAGAGTTTTCTCAATGTTGACACTTCCAGAAATTCCCAGGGATTATTAGCAAATCTTATACAATGTTTCTTTTTTTACCTGGGGATTAACAGACATGTTCAGTTATCACCTGGAGTCTGCCCTACTGTGGGAAGTCACATGATGTCAGACACTTTCCTTCCTTCTTTTACTGAATATGTAAAGCTGTGATATCATTTATTGAGCTCTGCAGTGAGCACTGTCTAATGCAGTGTTATTTCATGTGTTCTGTCTGTGAGCTCTGTGCAATCCTATGATAGCATTTCTATAGTTCTGTCTGAGTATTGTGTAATGCTGTGTTATAATTTCAATAGCTGTCTGTGAGACTACTGTATAATTTATATTTTTAATGTAAAAATATAAATTGTATTTTAATGCAAAAACGGTTTGCATGTTTTCATGCAAACGTTTTTGCTAGGTGGGTTATGATGCATTCTATAACATGCATTCATAACCCACCTCACTTTAATATACCTTTAAAGCATCAACAAAGGAAATGGTTACACCACATGGCTTTTCCTGAACTTAGCCTTCCATTAAAGGCTTTTAAACTGTTCAGGGTTGCACCAATGGAACCCCTGGCCCCCGAGAGTCCAGTCGTGACAACTGCTCCTACTTCCAAATGCAGCATTCCTGTGATCATCTCTATCAGATGAATGCCGGCATGATGTGGCATTAAGTCTAATAATAAGTCTGTAAAAATGGGGAACAGTTCAGCAACTCAAAATTGTTCACAATTTCTGAAGTATCTTGCTGTTTAGAAATACAGTCCTATAGGAAATAAAGAGCCCCAGCATACCTCCCCTCCATCCTTGGGCAACTGCAGGAGAGACAACACAAAACAGGTAGATCACAACCAGCACCTGAGGTACCCCCATGGCTGATTTAGGAAAACTGCCGTATCCAGGCATGTAGAAATCTGGGGTAGTCCTGGGCCAACACAACTCCCCAACCAAACCCGCCCAAATGGCTGTCCTGATGTACCTAACCCAGTCCACGGGCCTATGGGACAAACAGTGGATAATACCTTTCCACTCCCCATGTTGGCTCATTCAACTGACCAATGTTATAGTCCACAGGTGTCCATTGGGTTATCTGTTGCTCAGAATCCCAAAAGTTCCAGTAGGGTAGCCAGTACCAATGCCCTCTTCCTTCCCCTTCAATAGAACAAACAGTTTCCTGGGGAGCCCCCAAAAATAAAGATTTCAGAGAAGAAAGTACAAGCTGGATCTATACACTCGCATCCGCCAAGGAGTCCTGGACTGGATGTCCTATTCATGGGGGTTGCACCTTGCTCAGCATCGTCCATCCTCCTTCCTCTGGAACCATTGCCTGGGCACAGGGATCACCACCTACGGGATATATGGTAGCAGGGTCCCCTGGCAGGACCTCCTGGCTTCCTCCAGCTGCTACCTCTGGGTACTCCCTCTGATAGATGTCCTCTGTGTCTTCCACTGCCTTGTTGTTAGCAATGTCACCCCAGCCATCTGGTCAGGGCTGGTCCTCTTGGCCTTGCAAATTCCTTAGGCTGCTCTCTGGGTCTACCCTGTGGTCCAATTTTAGTCACCTCTGTGGGCCCCATTCTCAGTTTACATTTAAAGGTACAGTCCATTATCTTGGCCAAGAGATGTTGGGCCTGGCTGCTTCCATCCAGACTCTTCCTTGTGCAACTGGTTTGCCAAGCATCTCCTGTCTCCTCCACCGCCTTGCTGTTAGGGGCAAGACTGGCTCCTCTGGCTTGACAAGTTCCCAGAGCTGCTCTCTGAGTCTGTCTCTTGAACTGTGGCGGTCTCCCTGACATTGAGCTTGAGTCCCACACTAGGTCCACAGTCCATTCCAAGGGCACAGTCCATACCGTTTTTTTTTTTTAATTCAGGAACATGGTGACTCCCCAGGCCTTCCACTTGTTTTGATAATCCAATTTGCATTCCAATCCCCAGGGCCTCTATCTGGTCTAGGCTTAGTCCCCTAAATATAAGGACTGGCTCCTCTTCCTCTAGGTCGATCCACTGTGTAAGATTGGCCTTGTTCATTTTTAAAAACTATGGGGCCAGAGTTCTCCCACCAGTCCATAATATCCACCCCCTTGACACTTTATGGGGCTCTCTGAGGGCAAGTCCTGAGTGGTTCCAAAGCCCATCTGACCCAGTCATAGAAAAATGTATCTGGGTCCACTTGGTCTCTGGAAAATGATCTTCTCCCCTGCAGGACTGACAGTGGCGTTCCCATCTGGGTGGCCATAGTCTCTCCACAGATGCTTTGCCCAGCAAGTCTATAAATTCCACATCCAGCTGTAACTCCTACTGGATCAAGAGCAGTAACACAAGAGTCCCATTAGATCATTGTCCCACGAAGTTACAGTGTTTCTGCAGCAAGTCCAATTCCCATTGTGAGGTGCTCAAGCGCAATCTGGGTTACCATATAAAATCTCCCATAGCTCCTCCTCCAGCTCCAAGGGAAAACAAGGCTCCACACCAGTATCCCCAACAGGTGCCAACCATGCTGCATACTGCTGCTCCAGATCGATCTGCCACAATCCGAGGAACACCTCCCATTGGGCTAGAAGGGTCCCTTTCCTGAAGTGTTTGGTGGCCATCTTGCTGAAACTCTGCTGCACTATTCAGACAATTTCCTGCATCCTCTAGGATAGGGGTTCCTCTTCCAGGCTGCCTCTGGTTATCGCTGCTGAGATCCCACGGCTACCACCAGCTGTGATGACCCAGGGGCCAGGGGATCAGGTGCACCCCCAAAGCTCTCCTGTCTACCGCTACATGGACACCCCTAGATTGTCAGGTTTCTGGTAATCTCAGTGCCCATCTGCTTCTTCAGGTTTTAAGAACACATGATCAGGGTGCAGGAAACACAAGAACATGGGTATGTAATTTTAGGATAGGACCTAACAGGATACAAGCATCAGGATATAGCAGATACAGAAGGCAGATATAGGTCCCTTTAAGGTAGGACCCAAGAGAGGTATCAGAATACCTTCAAGTGATTAGCTCATTACCCATCCCAAGAATGACAGCACACCATATTTATGTACCATCACACGGACACTGATTTATTGATCACAGTACAGCACATTCTATACAAAACATCACCCAAAGAAAATAGGACACCATATCTGATGTCATCCCCCTTGATTCCCCCTGCTGACCAGGAGACATGGCTGCTAGCCCTAATCTCTCCTTTGTTCTCAGCTTTACTGGGGTATTCAGTCAGACCAATGAGGAAGTCATCCCCCTGATGACCCCCACCTGTCCAGGAGACATGCTGACTGCTAGTCCTAATCTATACTTTGTTCTCAGCTATCCAGGGTGTATTCAGTCAGAACAATGGTGGTTAAACCTATCTTGCCTTCCCAAACATACTGAATGCCCATTGTTCTCTGGCATCTGCAAGTCCTTCCTCTGGTCTTACAGCACCCCTCAACTGAGGACCTTGCAAATTCTGCCCCCTTTCCACAGGGAACCCCAATAATATACTTTATTAAAACACCTGGGTAAAATACAACATATTAATACGAAACATGATGTGGTTCTATCCAGATGCCAATAACCATGCACCAGAACCGACTATTCTACATTAAAGCAACAACAAAGAACATGGTTACGCCACATGGCTTTTCCTGAAGTTAGCCTTCCATGGAAGGGTTTTGGACTGCTCAATAAGTAAATAAACAACTACAGTTGCCCTTTGGAAGTGGTAAATACATTTTACTTTCTAAAAAAAAACATCAATTTAGAATATAATTACAATGCGTGACCAAATAAAAAATAACACAAAAAATTAAATAAAATATAACTTAAAATTATAATAAATCTGAATATATAAAAACTTGACTATTAATATTACTATTTATTTATAAACAACTAGCATTTTCAGTAGCACTATTTACAAAGTAAAGTAGAGTAGATATAATAGACAAATTACAAAGGAATGGAAAATTATAAGGGATGCAGAACTACAAATACAGTAAAAAGGCAAGAGAACTGAGATCTTAAAACAAAGCCTAATGTTCCTACCATATACGTGATATATTACACCACATATTTAGTTTAATTTACATGACTTACTTAATTTTAATAATAAAATCACAGCTATTTAATAAAATAATTAATAAACATTAGCCTTCCTAGTAAACCGCTCTAATATCCATATCAATATTTCCCTATTATAATTGTGACAAAGTCGTACAGCGATGTGGGAGAGTTCTGGAAGATGTGCTCTCTGAGCCTGAGGCTGGATAGACGCATTTGTCCAATCCAGTACTTCAAGGGTTAAAAACTCTTACATCACAATGGGGCAATATAAATAATATATTTATAATATAATATATATATATATATATGTGTATGAGTTACTCCCTGACACTTTTGATACCCAAACCCCATGCTAATGAGATTTTATGGATCACTCACAAATCAGGACACTGCCGTAACTGCATAAAGCAGAAGAAATATTTACGTGCAATAAAGACCACTCGCAAATGCTTTTAAAACCTTTGCTGAGTCTCCCAGAAGCATTTAAAGTGACAGAATAGCACAAAAAATGATTTTAAACTTAACAATCCTATATAAACATGTGTGTAATTAAAAACAAATTGATATGTTAGTATTAAGCCTGTTTTATTTTACAAAATCCAGGGTAACAAACAATCCAGTACTCAAGGGGTTAATGCACGTCACAAAACCACGTTGCCTAGGAACACACCCTCTAAGGCATTGTCTATAAATATATCAAATTTAAAAACAAAATAAACACATCTTTATTTATTGAAGTGATAAATACATATTTTTTATATCAAAATATATTAATATACATATATATATTTTCATATTCATATATAGCCCTGAGGAAGCCAGTAATGGTTATTTAGACACTAGGATGCACCTCATTATGCCCTATTATTGGGGTTGATTTACATCATACTTTTTTTCACTTGTTTACCCATTTATACTTTATATTGCTGAGACAAGGGTGCATAGCCAATACATTTACAACCTTATTAAATTGCGATTCGGCAAATTTGAAAGGGCTCCATTTAAGTACAGAGCATATTTTATTTACAGAAGTTTTTAGTTAGTGAAGACCTTGCTTTTGGATAGAAGTTCACTAACTAAAAACTTCTGTAAAGTAAATATGCTATGTGCTTAAATAGAGCCCTTTTAAATTTGCCAAATGGCAATTTAATAAGGCTTTTAGTCTGGTGTAATACACGTGGAGTGATACGGGTTCCTGCTGTGCACCTCAGCGCAAGGACAGCAGGTAAGAAGGGTTTTGCACAACCCCTTTATACCTTTTCTTGTCTCAAAATAAGTACTTATTTCATGTCAGTACTTCTCAACAATAGGTAAACGTGCATGTTTTTATATTCACTCATGTGCTTTTGTTTGAATATGTTTATATGTATATGTCATTATCTATAAAGCATAGCCAATGATTTGCCTGTTCATAGATGAGGATTGCTTTTATTTGGTACAAGTACTATAGTTTGGGTTTTCTCTATCGCAGACTTTTGACCAATTGTGCCTGATTTTTCCCTAGAGAGTATATCAGTATGGGAGGTATTATTTACTTGGTGCTAGAATACACTGAATAATGTTCAACCTATACCCTCTAGTAGGTCTGCTATTACCACACTTGACATATATGTGCATACTTTAAATGGCAATGTAGTTTTTTTTTGAGATTGGATTAAAGGATTGTTTTCATTTATTTTACCAAATAGGTGTGTCAATACACACATTAAATTCCGTGATTTAGGGTTATTATATATATATATATATATATATATATATATATATATATATATATATAGATAAATAAATAATCAGAGTATTACAATATATAGTGATACCTTTTTTTATTGGACAAACATATTCATAGTTTTCATGACTAGTTTTGGAGAGCGCACCTCTCTTTTTCAAGTCCTAACCAGCTCTTTTGACTTGAAAAAGAGAGGTGCACTCTCGAAAGCTAGTCATGAAAACTATGAATATGTTTGTCCAATAAAAAAAGTTATCACTATATACTGAAATAGTCTGATTATTCATCTAGATGACTAGACACTGACGGCTACCTGACTTTTTATTTATATATATATATATATATATATATATATATATATATATATATATATATATAAACATTGATTTATTTAATAGTCTTAATATATATATATATATATATATATATATATATATATATATATATATATATATATATATATAAATATATATATCAAAATATGTATTAAGACTATATTTAAGTAAACAGATTTATTGGAATATTACTATGAAATAAGATTTTTCTTCAACCATCTGTTCTCAGCACTTAAAACAATGTCATGGACGGACTCCACAGCAGATGGGGCCATTAAGCAAAGTACTGTGGTTAATGACCTATTTGAGTATATAACACACCACAAATTACAAATAGGTCCTTAACCACTCGATTTTTTTTAACAGTTTAAATGATGAAAGAAGCTCCTCCTATTTCTGATGCTTTATAGTACGTTGTTATAAACTTGACTTTTCTTAAAATAAATATTTATGCTATATATTTGCTTTTTTAAGTACTTACTACCTATTCTAGAACAGTTAAATAAGTGATATTGTTATAAAAATGAAATTAATATAGACATGAACATATTTCTGTTTTTAAACATATATGATTCTGTTTAAACATTTTACATATTAATTTTACATATTATTATATACAAGTACAAATTGTTGCTTTTTTTTAGAACATTCATATTGTGTGGGGTTTAATGAGCTCATGCAAATAATAGGAAATTAATTTATTATTATTAAATAATTTGTCTTAATTGTTTCAGGATGTAATTGGCAGAGCATTGCAATATATTGGATCATATGGTGAATTAAACATACAAGAGCAAGTTCAAGCGCTGATTGATGAAGAGATGTGCATTAACTGTGGCAAATGCTACATGACCTGCAATGATTCTGGTTATCAGGTAAGAGACGGCACTAAAGGGACGTACTACATTATATATTTACATCAAGAAGATTTACATTATGTAGCAAATATGTGATACATCTGCAGGCTCTTTCCAATTATATGTCCTTGTATTATGTACTTTTTGTTATGTGATACAATACTGAAATATAACAAAGCATTTTCTTTAATTCAGTTAAAGCCAAATAATAAGAATGCATAAATGCAAAATTTTCATTAAATTTTTGTTTTCATTCATTTATATTGCAGTAGATGATTTTGATGACATATATGTTTCTGTTATTTGTTTTAAGGCTGTTTATTTAAAAAAAGATATATGAATAAGGCAATGGTTATAAACTTCTGGCTATTCTATTTTATGATAAAAAACCCATATGCCATGGATGTGTACACACACACACACACATATATATATATAATAATAGTACATTTTCCATGAGAGGAACCACCTCCTACTGCTCGACTAAACCTACGGTAGATGTTCAGATCAGTGCCTCCAACGTTTGTGGGACCCATATCGATGGCCATCATCCACTTTTTGGGGCAATAAGTGCAGCAGTGGATCCAGTGGCCTGAATCTTTCATAGTGTCAAGAAATTTGAGGAGGCCATCTGTGGGTTTCTACAGGATTTCAAGATGCTATGCAGGTTTCATCACATTGAAAAAGAGGAATGGGTTTGAATCCTGATTGGAAGGCGGAGTTGAAGAATCATCAGGGCATATCATGCCATCTCTGCAGAGGATTACTAAGATTGTGAGGAGGTGAAGCTAATTTTGCTATCCTGATATGCCATTACTATAGATGGATGGTGGAAGGGACAAGTGGTGGGATCCATGGAAGATGCTGCCCAACTGTTGACGATGGTGCTATTCAAGCTTGGGTATTAAATCATTATTCTGACTCAGCCGAAGCTTCGAGAGTTCTAGGTGGCCAAAACCAGGATATTCCAGGGGGGCCCTCTTCAGCATACCCTAACCGCCCCTTCACTCCCTCCAGTAAGGCCCTGGCCTGTGACTAGAGTCATGGAGGAAGCTTCCTTGCTTAGGTCAGCCCTCTGCAACTCATGAAGACACATACTCTGATGTACTTACTGTGCAATATCTCATACTGGCCAATCAGCTACCATTTCTCAGCAACATGCTAAATCGAAGCACTGCATTTCAGAGTCTGCATTTTAATCCTCTGTAGAGGGCAGACCAAAGCAAGTATTATTTGTATGATTTCATCTAGAAATAACAGAGCTTTTAAACAGACATGACCACGCTGATCCTTTAATTTTCAAAATATATAATGTATTTAATGTAATATAAATATTATCTCTGCATATACATTGATGCTATCTCTGCAGCTCAGGACTGTACAGAAAGTCTGGTTTTATAATGAAATCGTGGACTCTAATATTGTGGCACGTTGACCCTCATTAGAATGACATCCAAACCATTTATTTTTATTTTTTAGGCCATCGAATTTGATCCTAAGACCCACCTGCCCACTGTCAACGACAACTGCACCGGGTGCACTCTGTGTCTCAGCGTATGTCCCATCATTGACTGCATCAAAATGGTTTCCAGGACAACGCCTTATATCCCAAAGCGCGGCCTGCACTTAACCGTGAATCCAGTGTGTTAGGGTGACGGGTTCAGCAATTAATACCCCGTCACGTCACCCGCTGCGGATATACCATCTCATTATAGCACATTATTTGAAATCAGATCATATTATAGAAAATAAATGTGATTTTTAATGATCATTTTCCTGCATGCTTTTAAAATTCTAAAAAAAAAAATAATAAAATCCATTTAACCGCACAAAAATACTCTGCTGGCTTTTTTATTTTAAATTTAGAAAATATTATTGTACAATAGGGTTTCATTTGTTTGTTTAATAAATTGTCAGCAATAAAATCAAGTATGGGAAGAAAAAGATATTAATGTGTTTTTAAATGTAAATATGAAGTTTAGTGTTATTGACTTGTGGTCGTCTCCACCCCCTGTAAGGCAGTGGTCAAAGATATTTTTTGTGTTGCTCTCCCCCTGGGTCCCCTTCTCATGCCAACTCATTTCATGTTATATATATATATATATATATATATAGCAAATAAATAGTACATTTGTATTCACATTTGAACGTCTAAAATAAGTAAAAAAAAATATTTCCTGCTCAGAATACAGTTATTGCACTGCATTCTGGGAACCTGGGCAGGAAAATGCAAATATGCACACAAAGGCTTCGCTCTTGTAATCCAATACCATGTTAAACATAGCTTCCTTTATACATATGCCTGCTGTATTACACAGCTTTGAGCAAAGTTCAGGATGGATTATTTACAAGCTAGGAATCCTACACATGCACAGCTGTTTCAAGGTTACTACCTCTCATCAGTGTGGGTAAAAGAGCGATAGAAGCCTCCACCGTAGTACAGGAAATAAATAGTGCATTTGTGTTCACATTTGAATTTCTAAAATAAGTTAAAAAAATGTAATTCCTGCCCAGAATTAAAAAAAATACAAAAATACAGTTATTGCACTCTATTCTGGGAACATGAATAATATATATATATATATATATATATATATATATATATATATATATATATATATATATATATATATATAATGTAAATTTAATATATATCTATACATATATATATATATATATATATATATATATATATATATATATATATATATATATATATATATATATTTATATATATATATAATACATACTTCATTCGGGATTCCCTACCAAGGTGAGAAAACATGAGGAGTCAAAACCCTCAAGAGGGGGACAGAGTGGTGAGCCCTACTACAGTAATTATAAAAAAAATGAGACTGCACTAGGGCCCTCCAGAGGGCCCCCCACTGCGGTAGTTCTGCCCTTCCGGTGTCCAGGCAGGTGGGGTAGGATCTGTTGCCCCGAGAACACTGTTTATCTGCCTATTTCCCTGCTGCAGGCATTCCTACTCCAGTCAGACAAAATAATTAGGATTGCCTCCTTATTATCATTTCAGCTCCTTACATGAGATGGGAAAAAAGCAGTTTTCCTAGAATACACGACACTAAGGTTAAATGTAATTTTTCAAAAAGCGATGTTAAATTTATTTTCTGCAGTTGCTGATTTTATTATAAACATTAACCTCATAGTTAATTAAACATTATTTAACATTAAATAAAAACATATTTATTTACTACAGTGACCCTTGAAATGCTTTAATTCAACCCAAAATACACTATTTTGTACCCAAAGAACATTTTTAATGCAGTTTTCTCTCTGCTTTTCTTTGTAGTTCAGTATTGTTCAGTATAATTGATTATGTGAAAGAAACAAAGAATTATGAAAGACTTACTGTTTGTATACAGAGACAGTGGATTCGCCATAAGGATTTAACACTGGATTAAGTACTTTGTGTAGTGCGTCCACTGATAAAACATAATGTATTTCTTAATCCCTAATAAATTACAGCTCATAATGGGCACTGCAGAACATAAAATTATTAACCATTAAAATATAATCTGTTTATTTCATAAATACAGGCAACAATCTACTGTTTACCAATTTAGTTTAGCTATTCTTAGGGTGACCACTCCACCTCCTTAAGGGAAGGCCAATTAAAAAATGCATATAAAAGTGCTTTTTTTGTAAATAAATGGTGTAATTTCAGGTTTGTAGTGTTCAGAATGCCATTTTAAAGAATAGAGAAAAAAAATCTAACATTTGAAAAAAATATACTATTTTCAGTATCATTTATTTGTAACATGCCAACATATTCCGTAGCGCTATTACATGTATGTATACTGTAGCTTAGGCAGCCATTGTTTTGTCATTCGAGAAGGAAACATTTAGATATATTCAATTGTCTCTAACTCGCAACTGCCCTCTCACAGCTGCCACACCCAAACCATGCACTCATAAGTAGGATTTCAGGGGACGTGATCATATGATCTGACAATATTTAGGAAGCCCATAATTTACTTCTTAAACACTCACAATACTTCTTAGACCAAGTCAATAGTAAATGAGACCGTCATCTTGACATCAGTAAAACATGGATTTTATACTACAATTAATTTGTGTTTAGAAGTGAAAGTTGTTATCGGACTCGCAATCCAGAAATGTAGAAATCAATAAAAATCATTAAAGCAATGGTTCTAGTCCATATGGGTTCCATGATATGTAAAACGGAAATAATAGTTTAAAATAATTATTTTTATTGCAGATTTTTGAGCTTGAGACTGTTGTGCAATTAATTCTAATCTCTTTCATTGCATTCCCAGTATTTTTAAGGACAGTATTATGTGTTTATTTGCTTTTACAGTGTTAGGAACAGGTGTTTAAAGGCATATTAAAGTGAGGTGGGTTATGAATGCATCCTGTCGTATGCATCATAACCCACCTAGCAAAAAATGTTTGCATGAAAAAATGCAAACCTTTATTGCAAAAAAAAAAAAAAAAATATGCCGGGGGTGATGTAGACATATTGGGTTCCACATTTTGAATTAGACACCCAATATGCAACGACATGGATGGAAAGGGGGAGACATGGGGGTAGAGGGAGACATGGATGGAAAGGGAAAGGCATGGGGGGGGAGGCAATGGGAAAGAGGGAGACACATGGAGGGACACAGAGGAGAGGGGGGCATGGTGGAGAGGTGGAGACATGGGGAGAGAGGGAGACATTGATGGAAAGGGAGAGGCATGGGGGAGAGAGGCAAGGGGAAAGAGGGAGACACATGGAGGGAAGGAGAGGCAAGGGGAGACATGGAGGAAGAGTAGGAGACATGGGGGAGGGGAGACATGGAGTGAGGGGAAGACATGGGGAGAGAGGGAGAGGAATGGGTAGAGATGCAAGGGGAAAGAGGGAGACACATGCAGTAGAAAGAGAGTTAGGGGGGAAAGATGGATGGAGAGGAAGGAGGGGAGAGGGGGATACATAGGGCAAAAGGTAAAGGCTAGCGGGAGGGAGAGGCAAGGGAGGAGAGCGAGATGAAGAGAGAGGGAAAGAAAGAGGGATAGAATGAGATGGATAGAATGAGAGGGTAAATACAGAGGGAGAGAATGAGAGTGGGCTGGGAGGGAGAGGAGAGAAAGAGAGGGAGAGGGACATGGAGAGAGATAGAGAGCGAGAGGGGGAGAGGGAAAGAGAGAGAGGGTGGAGAGGGAGAGAAAGAGGGGGGAAGGAGAGGAGAGAAAGAAAGAGGGAGGGGAGAGGAATAGGGAGAGAGACATGGAGAGAAAGAGAGGGAGAATGGGGTGAGGAAGAGAGAGAAAGAGAGGGGAGATGGAGAAAAGGGGGTAGTGTGAGGGAGAGGAAAGATGGTGATATATATATATATATATATATGATTGCACTAGGGGAGTGGCAAACACAGGGACAGCAACAGGCGGCAAAAGCTACGCCACTGTGTGTGTCTGTGTGAGTGTCTGTGAGTGTGTGTGTCTGTGTGAGTGAGTGTGTGTGTGTGAGTGTGTCTGTGTGAATGAGTGTATGAGTGAGTATGTCTGTGTGTGTTAGTGTGTGTGTGTGTCTGTGAGTGAGTGTACGTATCTGTGGGAGTGTGTGTGTCTGTATGTCTGTGTGAGTGAGAGATTCTTTGTGTGTGTGAATGTCTGTGTTTGGGGGAGGTCACGGGGGCAATTCACTGGGACTGGGGAATGTGATGGGGCAATTCACTGGAGCTGGGGTAGGTCATGGGGCAATTCACTGGGGCTGGGACATGTCACGGGGCAAAAAAAGAGAGGGGAGATGGAGAGAAGGCGGGAGTGTGAGAGTGAGGGTGATTTATATATATATATATATATATATATATATATAATATATATATATATATATATATATATATATATATATATATATATTTATATATATATTTATAAATATATATATATATATATATATACTTGCACTGAGGGGCGGCAAACTCAGGGACAGCAACAGGTGGCAAAAGCTCTAGCTACGCCACTGTGTGTGTCTGTATGTGTGAGTGTGTATGTCTGTATGTCTGTGTGAGTGTCACGGGGCAATTCACTGGGACTGGGGCAATTCTCTGGGGTTGGGGGAGGTCACGGGGCAATTCTCTGGGGCCTGGGGGCAATTTACTGGGCTGGGGGAGGCCATAGTGCAATTCTCTGGGGCTGAGGGGCAATTCTCTAAGGCTGGGGGGCAATTCACTGTGGTTGGGGGAGGTCACAGGACAAGTCTCTGGGGCTCAGCGGCAATTTACTGGGGCTGGGGGAGGTCACTGGGCTATTTTCTGGGGCTGGGGGGCAAATTCACTAGGGTTGTGGGAGGTCACAGGGCAATTCTCTGGGATTGGGGGAGGTCACAGGGTAATTCTCTGGGACTGGGGGGCAATTCTCTGGGGTTGGGGGAGGTTATGGGGGAAATCTCTGGGGCTGGGGGGCAATTCACTGGGGCTGGGGGAGGTCACGGGGCAAGTCTCTGGGGCAATTCACTGGGGCTGGGGGCAATTTATTGGGGCTGGGGGCAATTCTCTTGGGTTGGGGGAGGTCACAGGGCAATTCTCTGGGGCTGGGAGGCAATTCTCTGGGGATGGGGGGCAATTCACCTGGGCTGGGGGAGGTCAAGGGGCAATTCTTTGGTGCTCCAAGGCAATTTATTAGGGCTGGGGGGAGGTCACGGGGCAATTCTCTGTTGCTGGGGGGCAATTTACTGAGGCTGGGGGAGGTCACAAGGCAATTCTCTGGGGCTGGATGGCAATTCTCTGGGGCCTGGGGGCAATTTACTGGGCTGGGGGAGGCCATAGTGCAATTCTCTGGGGCTGAGGGGCAATTCTCTAAGGCTGGGGGGCAATTCACTGTGGTTGTGGGAGGTCACAGGACAAGTCTCTGGGGCTCAGCGGCAATTTACTGGGGCTGGGGGAGGTCACTGGGCTATTTTCTGGGGCTGGGGGGCAAATTCACTAGGGTTGTGGGAGGTCACAGGGCAATTCTCTGGGATTGGGGGAGGTCACAGGGTAATTCTCTGGGACTGGGGGGGCAATTCTCTAGCATTGGGGGAGGTTATGGGGGAAATCTCTGGGGCTGGGGGCAATTCACTGGGGTTGGGGGAGGTTATGGGGCAAATCTCTGGGGCTGGGGGGCAATTCACTGGGGCTGGGGGAGGTCACGGGGCAAGTCTCTGGGGCAATTCACTGGGGCTGGGGGCAATTCACTGGGGCTGGGGGCAATTTACTGGGGCTGGGAGCAATTCTCTTGGGTTGAGGGAGGTCACAGGGCAATTCTCTGGGGCTGGGAGGCAATTCTCTGGGGATGGGGGGCAATTCACCTGGGCTGGGGGAGGTCAAGGGGCAATTCTATGGTGCTCCAAGGCAATTTATTAGGGCTGGGGAGGTCACGGGGCAATTCTCTGTTGCTGGGGGGCAATTTACTGAGGCTGGGGGAGGTCACAGGGCAATTCTCTGGGGCTGGATGGCAATTCACTGGGGCTGAGGGCAATTCACTGGGGCTGGGGGAGGTCACAGGGTAATTTGCTGTGGTTGGGTGAGGTTATGGTCAACTCTCTGGGTCTGGGGGGAAATTCATGGGGCTTGGGAGGTCACAGGGCAATTCTATGTGGCAAGTCACTAGGGTTGGGGAGGTCGCAGGGCAATTTTCTGGTTCTGGGGAAGGTCACAGGGCAATTCTCTGGTGCTGGGGGCCAATTTACTGGGACTGGGGGCAATACTTTGGGGTTAGGGGAAGTCACGGGCAGTTTTCTGGGGCTGGGAGGCAATTCTATGGGGCTCCAGGGCAATTTATTGGGGCTGGGGGAGGTCACAGGGCAATTCTCTGGGGCTCCAGGGCAATTTATTGGGGCTGGGGGAGGTCATAAGGCAATTCTCTGGGGCTGGGGAGACAATTTTCAGGGGCTGGGTGGCAATTCACTGGGGCTGGGGGAGGTCACGGGGCAATTCTCTGGGACTGGGGGGCAATTTACTGGGGCTGGGGGCAAATTTCCCTGGTCTGGGGGAGGTGATGGGGCAATTCTCTGGGGCTGTGAGGCAATTCTCTGGGGCTGGGGGATGTAGATAAAACAATCAGTGAATGAAGAGACAGAAATCCAAAGGAAAGTGTCTGACATCATGTGACTTCCCACATAAGGGCAGACTTAAGGTGATAACTGAGCATGTCTGCACAATCCCCAGGCAAAAAAGAAACATTGTATAAGTTATTCTAATTATCGCTGGGAATATCTGGTTGTGTCAACATGGAGAGAAATCTCTTTGCAAGAAATACAGCAGACTTCAGGCTAACGGTTTAACTGTCTACTTTGGAATTTTTTCGTGCAAACAATTTTTTCAGACGCTATAAATTCTCCTCTATGAGATGCATTAATAACCCAGCTCACTTTCTTTAAACCTTTAATCCACTTGCGAGTCCTATCTAGTACTCATCAATTTTTTTTATACATTTGCCATTTACTGGTTTTAAGACAATTGCGGGCTTGTTGAATTGTAATTGTATATGGATTTTGCGTCTTTAGCACAGGTAAGATTTATGGGCTTGAAACATTAACGGAGGCGATAGGACATCATAGGAGTTTTTGACAACCGCAGTGATTTTTAGCCAGTAACTCAATTGGAATGCGAGTAGCAAAATGCAGGCCATTAAATATCCGTAACATTTACTGGCTCCATTACTGGCTCATGTAATTGTGATTTGGCCAATTGAATGAGGCTCTTGGTTAAATAAAATGTTTTCGATCCTATTAACTTTGAGGATGCAAGCTTTCGCCATAAGGAATTTAAACCATACTTGCAACAATCTTGCTTTCCGAGTAACAAATCTAGTAGACTAACACAACAATGGCAGCCCCCAACTACAACATGTTGCCTAAAATATTTATTCAATTAATTTTATTTTTAAAGGATATTTTGATTATTATCATTCTATAGAAATGCTAAATATCAGACTAAAATGATTGTTTAAGGGCCACCCTTCATTTCATGCTGTGAAAAAGCACATTATATGTTAAAATTATCTTTTTTATTGCCGTAATAACAGCTAAATTTAAAGTCTTGTCTGTTAACAAACACAGTCTATCCTGCCTACTGGCTGTGTCATGATTAATAACAGACAGCCACACATGTGGTGAGGACACTGATTGATAGCAGTTTTCCCAGAATTCAGGAATGCATTCAAAAATGAATCCACAACTGACCTGCATAGATGATTTCATCATTCCATGCTCCGCACAGATTGATTTGTTGAGGGTTAACTGTTTTATTTTTCTCTTTTTTTCTCACTACACAGAGCTGTAGCTGCATGTCTGGCAGTGGGCAATCAGTGATTCATGTAAACACAGACTTTATTGAATTCTCAGTGAAAAATGCACATACATCAAAAATTCCAAAAGTATTTTAGCATACTTTGAGGAGATATTTACAACAGAGTGGTCCAAACTGTGCTGAATTATCACATATAATAGTTGTCAAACTGTGAGTTGTCGTCACGCCTGCGAGCCATTGAAGCATTCCGAGCTCGCAGTACTTAGGCAATGAGCGCCAAAGGCGCTCGTTGCCCTGCTCGCCTCGCACAGCATGGCGAGCAGATGAGGCATTAAAGCACGCAGGACTTAGGCTGGAAGCAGTTGAGGAATGCGGAACATAAAAAAAAAAAATCATACCTCGGAATCTCTGGAGCAAAAAAATCCGACCTCGGAAAAAATGGAATTTAACGTCCGAACCGTGGAAAACGAAAAACAAACAAAAAATCATAAATATGCCTCAAATTCACTTACACACTCACACGCAGCACAGGGGGAAAGACAGGGACCCGGTGAGTGAGGTTGGTTACAAGTTAATTTGAGGCATATTTTGTTTTTTTTCACTATCAAAAATCGCAGAAGCAGGGAAAAAAACGTAAAAATTCTGCAACAAGATGAAAACGAGGCACTCCCAGGTCAAGACAGTAATACTTACACCAACGACGCCAGGCACGCAGGACTTTGAAAAATAAAACTAACGGCAGTCACAGCGCGCCACGCAAAGATTCAGCAGAGCACAGAGGAGAAAGACACAGGGAAGGGACGGGGGAGATAATGGAAAGAGACACATGGCAAGTTGCAAGTTGCCAAGGCCTGTAATGAGCGGTGAAGTAGATGGGAGGAGACGCTCACAATGTGTGCCGAAAGAAGAAGCCCAGAACTACATGGGAGGATCTTGTTAATGATCTTAAGGCAACTGGGACCATAGTCACCAAGATAACAATTGGTAACACACTATGCTTTGAAATCCTACAGTGCCCACAAGGTCCCCCTGCTCAAGAAAGCACATGTACAGGCATGTCTGAAGTTCGCCATTGAACATCTGAATGAGTCAGAAGAACTGGGTGAAAGTGGTCAGATGAGACCAAAATCGAGCTCTTTAGCATCAACTCAACTCGCCGTGTTTAGAGGAGGAGGAATGCTGCCTATGACCCCAAGAACATCATCCCCACAATCAAACATGGAGGTGGAAACACTATGCTTTGAACATGTTTTTCTGCTAAAGGGACAACCGCACCTCATCAAAGGGACCATGTACGGTCAAATCTTGAGTGAGAACCTCCTTCCCTCAGCCAGGGCATTGAAAATGGGTCATGGATGGGTATTCCAGCATGACAATGACCCAAAACACACAGCCAAGGCAACGAAAGGAGTGGCTCAAGAAGAAGCACATGGAGTGGCCTAGCCAGTCTCCAGACCTGAATCCCATAGAAAATCGGTGGAGGGATCTGAAGGTTTGAGTTGCCAAACATCAGCCTCGAAACCTTAATGACTTGGGGCCCCGTTCAATTGCGATTCGGCCAAATGAACAGGGCTCTATATAAGCACACAGCATATATTTTTTACAGAAGTTTTTAGTTAGTGAAAACCTTGCTTTTGGATAGAAGTTCACTAACTAAAAACTTCTGTAAAAAAATATGCTGTGTGCTTATATCGAGCCCTATTCAATTGGCCGAATTACAATTGAATGAGGCCCTTGGAGAGGATCTACAAAGAGGAGTGGGACAAAATCCTTCCTGAGATGTGTGCAAACCTGGTGGCCAACTACAAGAAACATCTGACCTCTGTGATTGCCAACAAGGGTTTTGCCACCAACTACTAAGTTGAAGGGGTCAAATACTTATTTCCCTCACTGACCTGCAAATCAATTTATAACTTTTTTGACATGCATTTTTCTTTTTTCTTTTTTTTTTTTCTGTTATTCTGTCTCTCACTATTAAAACACACCTACCAATAAAATTATAGACTGATCATTTCTTTGTCATTAGACAAACGTTCAAAATCAGCAGCGGATCAAATACTTTTTCCCCCTCAATGTATGTAAATATACTTTCATTATATGCAACACATTATATATTGATGATTTGTGAGAAATAACATGTTTTTATACAAAAAAGGGTAATTGGGCAGAGAAAATATTTTTTTAGCAATTGTGTCTTAAATCAAATATGAGTATATATAAGAATTAAAAAAAAAAAAATCCCCAGTCAGAAAATATCTGAAGATTGTAGGGTGAATATTTTATTTACAAACTATGTCTAAATCTGAATTTAAAAAAAATATATTATTTTAAGAATATTTAAAATAAATAAAATAATAAATAAATAAAAATAAAATAAATAAATTGCATAAGTACTGCAACATATAATATTGTTTTTAATGGACTAAGACTGTATATTTAATACACGCGCTTTCAAAAGGTGCCGCTGATCACTTTTAAAGGTCTCGGCACAATCCGAATGTGTTGGAGCGTTGCTTTTAAATATACATCTGTTTCTATAATAATCCGTTGTATATTCCAGGTACGTCTTTAATTTCTACGTCTCTATCTCTTTTTGCTTTGTGTTGCCATTATTAACGAGAGAGATAATAGCAATTACTGTAATTACTTTAGAATAATCAGGGCCAAAGAAAGTTGAAATGCATTGTCTCCTTTACAAGGAAGACAATTTAATTGATAAGGCTTTAAATATTTAGCGGTGGCAATAATGCGGTAATTCAGCCATCATTTTATTGTTTAATCTCAGGCTTTTATTCAATCATATGTTCAAGGTCTTAGAGGGGATGTGCATTGCTTTATAGAGTAATCACAGTATAGAAGCCATATGGCATTGCTAGTACTTGTCTATTGTAAAGGAAAATAAAGGCATTTAATTTCCGTATGTGCTTTCCCTTTATGTTGCTGACTTTATTCATGAAATATAACAGATGTTTCACTACCTTAGATACTTTTTTTCCCTTACAAAACAAGGTTTACAACATTTTGTTTGTTGCGTAAAAGCTATTGGATTCTCTTTACACCGTATGTGAGCAAAATTGTAAGAATATTCAGAGACAACTTGTGTAATTAAAGGACCTCTGTCGTCATAAATTTAAAATGTACTATTGTGAAGGACTACACTTAAAAATAGGCAAAATGTTTTTAGAAAATAAAAAAAATATATAATACAGCCTATATTTTATTATCTTTTGTATGTAATTATGCTATGGAATTGGCCATTTTAAGATTAATAGGTCAACTTCCTGAATACACAGGAAGAGCACATGCAGAGTGGGAATGTGGCAGTTACATTTGGTTGTGAATATAGCATGAAGTTCATTCATTTACAAAGACAAATGTACCAGAGAAAGTAACAGGTAGTACCATGATAGAAAGGAAAATGGAGCCACACAGTAAAGCGTAAGTAAAAATGAAAGTAAGAAAATATAAAGCTTGTGTTTCTCTTTATTTTTTTGCTTTCTCATAAAAAAAAAATCAATTATTATGTCCAAATATTTCCGATATCATTTTTTTGAATAAATAATCACGGTGGACCTTTAAGGGGCCACTGAAGTCACTAAAACTGCTCTGCACCATCATATAGAGCAGTTACAAATAAACAAGAAAATGTGTAAAATTGATTGCATTTTAAGCTCTTCTCACCATGGAGTCTGTGCCCCGCAGGATAGATTGAACTTATAAGCACACTCCTTCAGGTCCCAAAATGGACCAAAAATTACCAACTCCCTCCAAATGCTCTTTTTTGTCTTTACTGCAATAATACATTCCATATGGTTTCCCATTGAGATTAGTATGTCTAACTAACCAAAATGTACATTTTTGGTTACTTCAGTGACCGTTTTTTTGGGTCCTTTCAGAACATACCCTCACACACACAGTTCAAGATAGTTGAATGAATAACTAGCTTATATAAAAGCTTTTATACAACAATTTTGAAATCTCAAAAACATTTTATTTTCACTTGATTTTAAGTACTGCTTGATGTCGATTGAAGGAAATCTGTCACTTAAAGAATCGCATATTATAATTGTCCTGCTACGAATCGTCGTCACGCTGTTTGTGTGGTCCGTACGATTTAGCGGGCTTAGCTATGAGCGCCGCAGGCGCTCATCGCCCGGTGAGCCTCGCACAGCGAGGCGAGCCGCTAAACCGTAGTACTTTAGCGGCCTTAGAATTGAGCGCCGTTAAACTTTAGTACTTTGGCTATGAGCGCCGCAGGCGCGCCTCGCATAGCGAGGCGAGCCGTTAAACCGTAGCACTTTGGCAATGAGCGCCGCAGGTGCTCATTGCAGGCGAGCCTCGCATAACGAGGCGAGCCATTAAACCGTAGCAAAAAAAATACAGCCGCAACTCGCGAACATGAAAAAAAATACAAACACAATAAATACACACAGCACATGCATAAAAACCTTACCGACAGCAAGAGGGAGCACCCACGACCTCAAAAAAACAAGTTACACCTTCATTTTGCTCAAAATAAAAGAGTTTAGACACTAAAAAATTCTCAAAGCGACAGAAAAAATGGCGGCCGAACAAAACGAAAACGAGGCTACAGCATTCTAACCACAGATAACACTTATGGATAATCCACTAAGACGCATACCACACATTACGACATCGCAAAAATCGGACGCAACACGCGGACAGGAAAAAAGCAAAAACACAATAAATCCACACAGCACATACATAAAAAGCTTACAGACAGCAAGAGGGAGCATCCAGGACCTCAAAAAAACAAGTTACACCTTCATTTAGCTCAAAATAAAACAGTTTAGACACTTAAAAATTATCGAAGCGAAAGAAAAATGGCGGCCGAACAAAACGAAAACGAGGCTACAGCACTGTAACCACGGAAAACACTTACGGATAATCCGCTAAGACCCATACCACACATTACCCGCCATTAAACGACAGACGGATGATCCGCTAAGACGCATACCACACATTACCCGCCTTTTTACGATAATGCGGAAGTACACAACTACGCTAACGGTTTCGGCTCGCGCACGCACACTATTACACTGCAAAAGTTCATCCCGCTCACACAGCACCTCCACACCACTAATGCTGCAGCAACATCAACACAGATTGCCAGCTCTTCAACACAATGCTTCAAAATAGGTAAAGTATATTCATTTATTAATTTGTATTATATATTTCAGTAGTACACACAAAACAACATTAGCTACCTTACAATTCCATACGTATATTAATAACTAAACAGCTTTCCAAACATACACATCTCATTGCCGTCATTTTTTGACGGGCAATACGCTAGTCACATATATTAGTTGTCAAACTACGAAACGTCGTCACGCGAAGCGAGGGACACAGTTCGGGCCGCAGCGAGGGGCTGCATTTGCGGAAGGTGGAGGCTCCAATGTCGCCTGCAATGAGCCGAAGGCTCTTCGCGAGGGGACGCATTTGCGGAGGTGGAGGCTCCACGCCGCCTCCCACGCGGTTACAAACACCCACAGAAGCGGGACTTTGAAAAACTAGATCTAACACACAATGACTAAATAAGGACTTACACAAAAAAATACGAGCTGTGGGACTTAGAACGCGAAAATTACGGACTTACACTAAAAAAATACAAGCAAAAATGCGACCTCGCAAAAATGCAACCTCAACGGCGAACTGCGCACACCTGAAAACATTAACAAAACAATAAATACACACAATTACAAAATTACATAAAAACCTTACCCACAGCAAGGGGGGGGGGGCACCCAGGACCTCTGCAAGTGAAGTTACACCTCAATTTAACTCCAATTTACCGAGTTTAGACACACGAAAATCCCCTAAGCAAGAGAAAAAATGGCCGCCGAAAAAACGAAAACGAGGCTACACGACCCTAAAGCTGCAAAACACCAGCAAGCACATACAGCTTTTCCAAAAAGCCGTACGAGGTACAAGATACACTTTTAGCAAGGACGCTAAATCATCCACCCCCGCGTACCACATACACATTCGCCGCCATTTTACAACACTAACTTACAGAATGCGGAACTACCCAGCTACACTAACGGCTTCCCCTCGCGCACGCAGCCTATTTACACTACACACTGCACACATTGCTGACACTTACACATCAGCTCCATAACACTGCAAACCTACATTGTATGCTGCAGGAACATCAAAACAGATTGTCAGCTCTTCAGCACAATGCTTCCTGCATATATCACTTACAAGTAGGTAAAGTATAGTAATTTATAAATGTATTACTTAGCATCCAAAAATACGCTCATAGCACACAAACGACAGCCTTGCAATTAGCACAGAAAGCAGATCAGCGCCGACCTTACAATGACAGCAAAAGCGCCTCTGATAAAAAAATATACAACCAAGAGGCTCGCAATGAGCGCCCGAAGGATGTCAGACCACCAAAAAAAATCATGTCTGTGGGAAACAGCATTAGTCATTTTTGACGGGCAAGTCGCTAGTAGTATTATAATATGCAATATATATATACTAGCGACTTGCCCGTCAAAAATGACGACAATAAAAAGTGAAGCCTGGCAATGCTGTTTGCCAAACAATGGGAGCCTCCCCCTCTACTTTATTGGCCTCACGATGAGCGCGTTTGGTGCTCATCACGGGCCTCCCAATGAGAGCCTTTGGCGCTCATCACAGGCATCGCAATGAACGCCTTGGGCGCTTATTGTGAGCCTCCACCCTCTACATCTTTCACCTTCTACTTCATTGGCTTTGCGATGAGCGCCTTTGGCGCTCATCACAGGCTTTGCAATGAGCGCCTTTGACGCTTATTGCGAGTCTCTCCCCCTGTCTACTTTCTCCCTTGTGGCTCATTTCTACCCTCCTCTCCCTCCCCTGTGTCTCTTTCCCTCCTGTGTCTCTTCCCCACCTCTCCCTCCCCTGTGTCTGTTCCCCTTGCCCTGTGTCTGTTCCCCCCTCCCCATGTCTCTTACCCCTCTCCCTCCCCTGTGTCTCTTCCCCCTCCCTCCCCTGTGTCTCTCCCCCCTAACTCCCATTTGCCTCTTTCCCCCTCCCCTCCCTCCTCTGGGTCTCTTACCACCTCTCACTCCTCTGTGTCTTTTCCCCCCTCCCTGTGTCTCTTTTCTCTCTGTCCCACCATGTCTATTCCCCCTTTCTCGTGTCTCTCTGCCCCATTTACCTCCCCTGTGTCTTTTCCCCCTCCCCTGTGTCTTTTCCCTCTTCCTCTCCCTTCCCTGTATCTCTTCCCCCTCCTCTCACTCCTCTGTGTCTCTCCCCCCTCCTCCCCTGGGTGCCTCTCCCCTGTGTGTCTCTCCCCTACTCCCCTGTGTGCCTCTCCCCTCCTCCACTGTGTGTCTCTCCTCTCCTCCATTGTGTGTCTATTCCTCCCTTCTCTGGCTCCCTTCTCTTTCCTCCCCAACTTTGTGTCTCTTTCCCCTTCCCCTTTGTCTCTTCCCCCTCCCTTGTGTCTCTTCACCCCTCCCTCCCCTGTTTCTCTTCCCCCCTCCCTCCCCTGTGTCTTTCCCCACCTCTCCCTCCCATGTGTCAGTTCCCTCCTCCCCTGTGTCTCTTCCCCCCCTCCTCTCCCTCCCTGTTTTTTTTTTTCCCCAACTCTCCCTCCCCTGTGTCTGTTCCCCTTCCCCTGTGTCTGTCCCCCCTCCCTATGTCTCTTCCTCCACTCCCTCCCATGTGTCTCTTTCCCCCTCTCCTGTGTCTCTCCTCCCCTCCCTCCCATTTGTCTCTTTCCCCCTCCCCTTCTCTCCCTGTATCTCTTTCCCTCTCCCCTGTGTCTCTTCCCCCTCCCTCCCCTGTGTCTCTCCCCCTTCCCTCCCATGTGTTTATTTCCCCCACCCCCTCCCTCCCTGTGTCTCTTACCCCCTCTCCCTCCTCTGTGTATTTTCTCCCTCCCCTGTGTCTCTTTCCTCCCTGTCCTCCTGTGTCTATTCCCCCTCCCTCATGTCTCTCCCCCCATTTACCTCCCTTGTGTCTCTTCCCCCCATATACCTCCCCTGTGCCTTTCCCCCTCCTGTGTCTTTTCCTTCTTCCTCTCACTCCCTTGTGTCTCTTCCCCCTTCTCTCACTCTCCTGTGTCTCTCCCCCTCCTCCTCTGTGTGTGTCTCCCCTCTTCCCCTGTCTGTCTCTACCCTCCTCCACTGTGTGTCTCTCCCTTCCTCCCCTGTGTGTCTCTCCCCTACTCCCCTGTGTGCCTTTCCCCTCCTCCCCGTGTGCCTTTCCCCTTCTCCCTTTGTGCCTTTCCCCTCCTCCCCTGTGTGCCTCTCCCCTCCTCCCCTGTGTGCCGCTTCCTCCCTTCACTCGCTCCTTTTCCCACGCCTTTGGCACTCATTGTGAGCCTATTGTGTACTTCAAGTGTCCTGCTTTGCAACGATCACCTTTGGCGCTCATCGCGAAGACAGATATATACAAGTACAGTGTAAAAAAATATGTGAGTACAGTGAATAAATAAAGTAATATGAATTAAGAAATTAATATACTTTACCAATTTATATTTAATATGCAGCAATTAATATCCTGAAGAGCTGTGTGCCTCTCCCCTGTATGTATCTCCCCTCCTCCCCGGTGTGCCTCTCCCCTCCTCTACGGTGTGTCTATTC
The DNA here is from genome assembly GCA_027410445.1 of Discoglossus pictus. Taxonomy (NCBI): domain Eukaryota; kingdom Metazoa; phylum Chordata; class Amphibia; order Anura; family Alytidae; genus Discoglossus; species Discoglossus pictus. Next base: position 126,276,808 of record CM050170.1, read on the forward strand.
CTCCCTTCTCTGGCTCCCTTCTCTTCCCTCCCTCCCTCCCTCATGTCTCCCCCCCCCCCATTTACCTCCTCCTGTGTCTTTTCCTTCTTCCTCTCCCTCCCCTGTTTCTCTTCCCCCTTCTCTCACTCCCCTGTGTCTCTCCCCCTCCTCCTCTGTGTGTCTCTCCCCTCTTCCCCTGCCTGTCTCTCCCCTCCTCCCCTGTGTGTCTCTCCCCTCCTCCCCTGTGTGCCTTTCCCCTCCTCCCCTGTGTGCCTTTCCCTCCTCGCCTGTGTGCCTCTCCCCTCCTCCCCTGTGTGCCTACTCCTCCCTTTTCTCGTTCCTTTTGCCACGCCTTTGGTGCTCATTGTGAGCCTATCCCCTCGTGTACTTCAAGTGTCCTGCTTTGCAACGATCACCTTTGGCGCTCATCGCGAAGACAGATATATAATACAGTGTAAATTTAAAAAAAAATGTGAGTACAGTGAATTAATAAAGTAATATGAATTAATAAATGAATATACTTTACCTATTTATATTTCATATGCAGCAATTTATATCCTGAAGAGCTAACAATGTATTTGGATTTTCCTGCATCTGAAAATGTACAGCTGGACTGTTGATCATCTGAGGAGAAAGTGTCAGCAATGTGGCAAGTGTGCAGTGTAAATAGGCTGCGTGCGCAAGGGCAAACCGTTTGTTTAGGCGGGTAAAGCGGCATTTTAGAATCCTAATGTTGTTAGTTGTAAGTTAGTGTTGTAAAATGGCGACTTTTTTTTAGGTGTTACTTGGCTTGCAAGCATTTTCCGTCCATTTAATGGTATATTTTGTATCTGCTAGTTCCTGTGTAACTCGTACATGTCTGGCGGTGATTTTTGCGCTGTGTCCTTTAGCCTCGTTTTAATTTTTTTCGTCCTCCATTTATTTCTTGCTTAGCCGATTTGCAAGTGCCGAAACTTTTAAAATATGACTTAAATTGGCGTGCAACCTCACTCCCAGACGTCCGGGCTGTCCCCCCTTGCTGTGATGTTCTTTTTATGTTGTATTTTAGTTGTTGTTGTGCTTTTCCTGTTTTTCGATATGCGTGATTAGGCCGTTAACTTATTTTTGCAACCTTTGTATTATTTTTTTCTAAGTTCCACGGGTCATAATTGTTGTTTTTAAAAGTCGTATGTCCTTGTCAGTGTTTTGTGAGCTTCGGGGTCACGTAGCCTCGTTTTCATTTTTTTCAGCCACCATTTTTTTTCTCACTTAGCCGATTATCAAGTGTCGAAAATCCTTAAATTCTGCTTTAATTAGCTTGCAACCTCACTCCCAGACGTACTGGCTGTCCCCCCGTGATGTGTGTGATTTTTTTTAATGTTTTGTTATTATTTTTCAGTGTTTTTGGTGTTTTTTGATGTACTCATTCATTTTGTATTTTTGTGACCTCTGAATTTTTTTTTTCTAAGTCCCTCTGGTCGTAACTATTTTTTTTTCTAAGTCCCGATTTCCTCATCCCGTGTTATTATTTTTTTACTAAATCCCACGGCTCCTTTTTTTTCAAAGTACCGCTTTTCTGTGTGTTTTTTTACCGAGATTGAGGCGCCGTAGCGCCTACACCTCCGCAAATGCAGACACTAGCTTTGCGAGGTCTGCATTTGCCTTTGGCTCATTGCAGTTTATGTCCACCTCTGCAAATGCCGCCCCTCGCTTCACTCTACTCTAAGGTATGTCAGTTGACCAGGAAGTAAAACAACATAGCAGAGGTTGCAAATATGATAGGATTTAACACCTATAGGTAATTCTAATCACTTTATCAATTGAAGATATTTAAAAATGCATTTCATACAGCAAGCATTGAAAGGATCTAGCTATATGAAAGCGTATTTTAGGAAGGTTCAACCACACTGTCCTCCAAGATGTATCCAAAATGGATTTTGGATGATATTGTCTAAGTCAAGTTAAATAGCCGCAGGTAGATATAAAGCCAAGAATACAAATTAATGATGGGTCAATACATCTCCAACTTCTATATAATTATTATCCAGACATAGTCGCAGAAGGAAAAAGCATGAAGGGTGTTAGATACAATTTTATAAGTCAACTATAATATACTGCACTTACTCTAGAGATTTTTTCCATAATGTAATGGGAGATTTCAGTTCATGTATGAGGTAACCTTACCAATGATATGTTGAGTATTAATATATCTGCATTATTAGTCCAGCTAATGCTCCGTGTGTCAAAACATAGCATACGTCTCATTTGTACGCACTTTGGTAGTCATATATAGCAGTAGTCCTCAACAGCCATTTCAAGATCACTAGCTGCAAGTCCTAATGTAGAAGGAGGAACAAATAGCAGAATAAGAAATGTAAAGAAAGCAAGTATACTTGTATAAATTTGAGATGTAGATAAATGTAAAATTCAAGGTTAAAGAAGCTTATAAGAACTAATCCTTTAAAATGCCAACTGTATTGAACATTAGCGTCCAGCCTCCTACAAGGGAGATTTCAAATAGCATAGTCTAACCCAAGAATATAACAACAAAACTTGGGACCTTAGAAATTTGCAAAATTTATGTTAGAAGAGATAGGGAGATACATAGTATGGATTGGGAAAATTAATGAAATACAATACACCTTAGTGAATATATATGCCCCTAATAAAAGACAAAACAGTTTTTTAAAAACCATACTAAATAAAGTAAGCAAAATTAAGGTAGGTATTTTTATACTCTGTGGAGACTTCAATATGGTGTTTGACCCCAGTATAGACAGAAAATCTGAGAAAAATTTAGGCCCAGATGCACAAGCAAAAAGGAATAGTGCCCAGTTTGAAAATAATATTCTGAAATCAAAGTTATATGATATCTGGAGAGTACTGCCCGATAGAGAGAAAGATTTAACATTTTTATCATATCGCCATTTAACATATTCCAGGATAGACTACTTCTTTGCAGAAGTAGAGACTTTAAAACTCATGTAATCAATTGAATTTGATGCAATAAAATGGTCAGACCATGCTATGGTATCCCTTGTATTAAATGGTTATTAAAAAAAAGCAACAAATGGGGTAAATAGATATTACTCTATTTGATGAAATGAAAAAACAATCCCGCTTGAAAAAGGAGATATCATTTTTTTTCCAAATTAATGATGAGTCAGTGGGGAAAAGTACAACTATAGCTATACTTCAATCATGGCTGATACATAGGAAAAACAGAGTGGTTATTCACTACGAGAATTATATGTTAAATTGGCAAAATTAGAAAGAGAAAACAAGAAATATATATCTAGAGGAAACTTGTTAGAATTAGCCCAAATTAAGGGACAGATTCGTAAAATCTTACAATCACAGATTGACCACAGTCTTTGGAGGTTCCAACAGAGTCAGTATCACTGTAGTAATAAAGTAGGCAAAGTGCTGTCATACACTCTTAAACCTAAAAAACAGGCCAAACGGATTTTAGAAATAATAAGTGAAGATAAAAAGAAAGCTATAAGATCAATGACTAAACCTTCTGATATTGAAAATACCTTCTACCAATACTATAATCTCTACAATATAGAAAATCAAGTTTTTTAAAACCTAGTAGGGAATTAATTGGAAAATTCTTAAATAGGTTGAAACTACCTGAAATGAAGTTAGAACAATTGTAATTCCTTAATCAAGCTATATAAATAGAAGTGAAATAGAACAGGTAATTATGGATCTAAAAATAAACTCAGCTCCAGGTCCAGATGGATTTATTAATTCATAATACAGAATATTTAAAGAGACTCTTTCAATTCACTTAATCAAGGTAGATAAAGCAAGATAAAGATATTTGTTTTTGTAAAAACTATAGACCGATATCTTTAAAAAAATTCAGACGTTAAAATGTATTCAAAAATATTGGCAAAAAGACTAAATATGATATTGCCTAATTTGTTTAACGTGAATCAAACTGGGTTTGTGCATAATCGCCAGGGTACTGATAGTACTAGAAGATTAATAGATCTTATTGCATATTGCAAATATAAACGGATGCCTAGCACTATCATTACCCTGGATGCTGAAAAAGCCTTTGATAGGCTAAACTTGGATTACATGATGATGGTCTTACAAAAGTTTGGTTTTGGAAACTTTGGAATAAAAGCGATAGGGGCATTATATTCATCACCATCGGCCTACATATTAGGGGTTGGCTTAAAAACTGACCAGTTTATAATTACTAATGGAAACCTCCAAGGACGCCCTCTCTCTCCTCTTATATTCGCTCTGATGATAGAACCCTTTGCTGAAGCGGTCAGAAACTCTCAAGATATTAGTGGTATAAACATTAACGGAAAGGTATATAAAATCATGTTGTTCGCGGACGACCTGATTATGACGGTATCTGAGCCAACTACTTCTTTAAAATGTATTCAACAATTGATTGCTGAATTCGGAGAGATTTCATATTACAAAATCAACATAGCAAGAACTGAAGCTCTAATAATTAATCTTGGTAAGGATGATATCTTACAACTTAATAAGATCTTTGAAATTAACTGGAAATCAGACTCCATAACATATTTGGGAATAAAATTTAGGATAAAAATTGAAGACCTTACAAAGCTGAACCTCTTGATATTATATGATAAAATAAAATAATTATTGACTAAGTGGGATAAATTATGTTTAACTTGGTCATGGAGGATCTCTGCCAATAAAATGTCAATTTTGCCCAAAATTAATGACATCTTCAGAGCAATACCCCTAGAAGTCCCTATTTAAATTATTAAAAAATTCCAGCAGCTCTTGGAAAAGTTTATATATCAGGGGGAGAAACCCAGACTAAAAAAATGAAACAGTACAAAGGAACTTTTCTTATCGATGCCTTACATAAAAGATAATGCAGTAATGATATCCAACTGTATGAAATGGTCCTCTCAGCTAGATAATGCAAGTTGGATAGATATCAAAAGATCACTGATGCCAGATTTAGAAATAAGAAATAGAACTGGCAAGACAAATATTCAATGAGAAAGAAGCCTTTGGAAAACTAGTACCAGTAGTAGAAGCATGTTTAAAAACTTGGTTCAGATGTAATAAGAAATACAAGTTAATGAAGTTTCCTTCACCCTCTTCTCCCTTAACATAGGTGATGGAGAAATTAAACTTCTCTTATAGAAATAGCTAGGATAAATTAGAAATACACAGCTTGGGAAATGTTTTCCATAATGAGAGATTGAAATCTTTCTCGGAGTTACAAGAATTCAAGCTACCTAAAAGTAAATGGCTGGAATATGAGATCCTAAGAAAAAGCATTGTAAACTCAAAATATAAAAGTTTAAAATCCCGAGAATTGTGCCCATTTGAGACATTTTTACAAAACAACGATGGAAAATATATATCAAAATGTCTAAAATTCTTGAGGAAAGATAATGAAACCGATAAGACATCCGGTATGAGAAAGTGGGAATCAGAGTTTAATATAAAATATAAAACAGATAATTGGTACAAAACTTTTGCTATAACACAAAAGTAATAAAGTTTCAACCATATAGGGAAAATGTTGTTAAAATAATTAAAAGGGGCATTGAGAACCGTCTAAAATAGCGGCTATAAAAAAGGATGGTAATCTGTCTAGATGCTGGAGATTGTGGGGCCAGGAAGGTACATATAAGCATATTTTCTGTGACTGCCCTCTTGTCCAAAAATGATGGAAAGAGTGTTTTGAAATCATCTCCAAACTTTGTAATAAAAATGTTGTACCAAGGTTCGAAACTGCAATACTTCACAACTTTGAAGAAACATTTAAGGTTACATTTAATGAAAAAGCTTTGATAATCCAGATTGTTTCTGTAATAAAAGGGTTGATCGCAAAAAAAAATTAAAGAATTGCAAGTAAGGAAATATTGGAGAAAGTTAGGAATAACAGAGAAATGGAAAGAGATATAACACATCTGGGTATAGGGATATCCCTCTAAAAAAAATGGATTATATGGGACACTCAGAGTCCTCCTCTAAGTGTAAATTGATAAAATATAAAGATATGGTCCGTCTTGTACTACATGTAGTGTATGTATGTAAGTATATGTACTGAAAATTAATTTTATGTTGTATATGTAAGTTATAAAATAAAAAAAATAAAAAAAATGTAAAGATGAGGAGAGACCAACAAACTAAACATTTCTACTATAAGTATCATTGGTAATTGGAGTTAATGTTCTGCAATTATTAAATTCACTGAAAAATAAATAAAAAATTTAGTTTGATCCATTGGCCATCACTTGTACCTAAAAAATTGGCCATGCCCAAATAGGAAACTAATTAGCCAAATGGTGTCATCAAATCTTTGAGATCCACTGATATATCAGACAGTTCCCTTATTTAAACCTTTAGCTGAGATAGCACCTAATAGGAAAATCTGAGTGTTCCTTTCTAGAACAATTTCCCTTCTTGATCATCACTCCTAATAACTGCTGTACATTTTTCCAGACCCCATGTGGGTAAATTATGTAGATTTGCTGATGTACTTTCAAATAATGACATGCTACCATAGTTAAGACTTCCTAATTATAAAAAACTTTTCATAGCATTTTTGGTGTATGAAAAGAAATGTAATACTCTGATTTTCAGAGCTTTAGATGCCCTTTTCGAATACCCTAAATGGCTTGATGGACAAAACAGTATAATATACTGTTATTTTGGAAAATAATATAATGCATTTTATTAAAGCAACTTGAATATTCAATTTTAATAACCTAATACATCCAGTAGGAAATGATGAAAGGTATGTAAATAGCAGTACTTCTGTAGGATTAAATCAGGATTATTTGAAATTTCCACAAGCAATACATCATCTATGGAATATGTTGGCATGTTACAAATAAAGGTTCATCATTTACATCTGAATTTCAGATATTTGTCTAATGAGTAAGCATTTGGGATCCTTTGGTGTACCATACATTTTTACACACTCTATTTTGAAGTCTTAGTATATGCCTTATGCAGTCTGTCTTCAAACAACTCCTATTTAATGTTCCTTAACCCAGACTTGATGTATCAGAGGAACAGTTCCTCCCTGTAACATTAATTGTTCAAATGGATTTACCTCTTGGCATAGTGTAGATACCAGCTGTCTAAATAGAATAGGCTATTTGTTATACAATGTTGTTTCTATATTATTTGTCTTAATCCAGGTGGTGGGAAGTTCATAAAAGGAAATGGAATGATTAGTAATTTCTCAAATGAGGGGTAAAACAGTTTGTTGCTAATCAAAACACAGATACTTTAATGATATAACATATGCCAATCTGTACCAGGTGGCAGGAATACACTGACGATCTATACAGGAAGGATCTTAATAGCAGTGAATACCTCAATAATTTGTCCAATGAGCTGGAGCCAGACATCTTTGAGAGCGAAGTGAGATGGGCCCTAGGATGTCTTGCTGATAATAAGGCTGCAGGAGGTGATGGAATCCAACTTGAACTATTCAAAATTCTACAGGATGATGCTGTGAAAGTGTTACTTGCTTTATGTCAACACATCTGGAAAACACAACAATGGCCAATAGACTGGAAAAGGTCAGTCTACATCCCAATCCCCCCAAAAAGAAGTGCCAAAGAGTGCTCCAATTATCGAACAGTTGCACTCATTTCACATGCCAGAAACGTAATGCTTAAGATTCTACAAGCTCGACTCCAACAGTATATGGACCAGGAACTGCCAGATGTGCAAATACATGGGGAAGAAGTGGAGGCAGTGACAGATTTTATTTTCCTGGCATCCAAGATCTCTGCAGATGGTGACTGCAGTCATGAAATTCAAAGATGTTTGCTTCTGGGGAGAAAAGCTATGGCAAGCTTGGACAAGCTAGATAAAAGTAAAGATATTAAACTATCAACAAAGGTCTGCATAGTTCGAACTATGGTATTCCCAGTAGTAACATACGGATGTGAGAGCTGGACCATAAAGAAGTCTGAGCGCTGGGAATTGACGCCTTTGAATTGTGGTGTTGGAGAAGACTGCTTAGAGTCTCTTGGACTGTAAGAAGATTCAATCAATAAATACTACAATAAATCAAGACAAACTTTTCACTAGAAGGTATGATCATGAGGCAGATGCAAAAATATTTTGGCCATATCATGAGGAGACAGGATTCCTTAGAGAAGATTCTGATGGTGGGAAAGATTGAAGCCACACAAAGAAGGGGACAACAGAGGTGGAGATGGATAGGTGAGGTAATTGAAGCAATAATCATTAGCCTGATGGCATGTGAAGGGGCAGTGGCTGGTAGGTGTGCTGTCATACTGCAGTACATATTGTCACAGAGAGTCGGACCTGAGCTAAACGACTAACAACAACAGCATGTTGTTATTTTATGTATTTTTATTCATTTATGGAACAATGGTAGTACACAGATCACCATTCGAGAACCTCTGTTTAAGAACATTTCTGGTGATCTTAATAGCTAAAAGGTATATTTAATCCTAAAATTAGTCATTTGTCCCTTTTCCACATAAATCAATTTTAAGAATATTTGACTTGTACCTCAATAAAAAAAAAATAGCCTACTCTTTCTGCAAACTGCAAAAATGAATTTAATGTGTATAAAGTAGCCTGTTCAATATGATGAAAAATATATATTTCTGTTCAAGTGTATCACTAAGTAATGTTTCCAAACTACATATTTTTTTAATGAATACATTTGCTCTTAGCACAGCATTTTAGCATATAGCAGTGTCTGATTGTACACATAAGGCTGCAAAATCCTCTTTATCTCTTTAATATTTATTGTGCTGCTTACAGCTTATTAGAGAGTGGTTTTAGCTAAACGGTTATTCACACAATATGTAAATTGTAAATTGATTCACAATTCTCAGCCGGTCAACTTAGAAAAAGAACAGAGCATCAAGAGGAAATCTATTGTAGTAAAATACATTATATCACCAGAGAATTACGGCTATAGCTCTTTCTGCGTGTCTTTAGTGGGGCATAGAAAACATCTTATGCAAAAGCAGTGACAGCCACTAAAATTGACTTTTTAAGCTATGACAGCAGTTTGTTCCATAGACTTGCTTTTAAACACAAGACACGAGACGGCATATGGTGCTTCTGTCTCTTACCAGTGCTTTATAAATGCTACTATAGCGTGTGTTTAATATCTGGGTGCAGTGGTAGAATTACTGCAGGTGCAAAGCACCAGGGCCCACAGCAGGGTAGGGGCCCTTTGCTATATACATCCTCTTAATTTATTAGAGAATAGACTATGTTTATAGAATGCTGATCTGGTCACCCTATGAATCATCTAACCATCTAACTAGATTTTGGGCTTTTTTTAGACCCCTAGGCTACAAATATAGATGCGCAAAGAGGACCCCCACATTTTTTGCACCAGGGCCCTCTACTCACTAGGTCCATCACTGTTTCAGTGGTCTGTATTTTATTATCTTGCTATTGGAAACATTAACCACATCAAGGTGAGAGGATTCATGTATTAAATAATCTAATTTTCTCCTATACAGTTGTTTGTTACAATTATTATTTTTATCAGAAGTTGTATTAGTATTATAATTAGCATATCTTCATAAACAAGAGTATACAGCTACAATAAACTTAATTAAGTAAAACAATCTATCAGTGCCACATGATAGGAAAATGTAAAGCACCAAAAAACTATTTTAATCATGTCGCCCCTGAGGATATACTCCAGTACAAAACACATTGACACCTTCGTGTTGCCAAACCAACTATGCTATATGTCATGAAGCCACCAACATTACCATGTTGGGATGTCCAAATATCTTGAATGCCTGGATCCAGACAAGTACAAGCTCTCAGTTTGCTTACCAGGCCGAGGGGCGAGGAAAAGGGTTTATCATTGACTGCCAACTATTGTATGGCCATAACCAGATTAAGTTTTCCATCTGGCTTTGCTTTATACCGCACTCCATTTGCTGGTATTCAAAGAGTACATTTCTTTGTGAACTTTCCCAAGTGGCTTCTATAATCTGGTTTTACTTTACTAATTACTGGTATTTAAATAAATTATTTTTTTATCATGTTATCTATTTAGTTTTATTACATTCTTATTTACTGTACTATTTATTCTGTTGGTCCTATTCTAGTCTTTACATGTGTGTTATCACATATAATAGTTGTCAAACTGCGATTCGTCGTCACGCTTGCGACAAATCGCAGTTTGACAACTACGATTGCAGAAAGCCCTGCGCATGCTCACTGGGGTGCGTGCATGCGCATTGCGCTGCCTTAGCCACGCATGCGCACTGCGCTGGGGGCGCATGGGCACTCAATCAGCCGCCCATGCGTACTGTGCTGGATGCGCGCATACGCACTGCATGGCATCAGCGCACAGACACACAGGGGAGGAGGGGAGGAGGGGAAAGGCACACAGGGGAGGAGGGGAGAGACAGACAGGGGAAGAGGGGAGAGACAGACAGGGGAGGAGGGGAAAGGCACACAGGGGGGAGGGGAGAGACAGACAGGGGAAGAGGGGCGAGACAGACAGGGGAGGAGAGGAAAGTCACACAGGGGAGGAGGGGAGAGACAGACAGGGGAAGAGGGGAGAGACAAAGAGGGGAGGAGGGGAGAGACACACAGGGGAGGAGGGGAGAGACAGATAGGGGAAGAGGGGAGAGACAGACAGGGGAAGAGGGGAGAGACACACAGAGGAGGAGGGGGAGAGACACAGGGGAGTGAGAGGAAGAGGAAGAGATGCAAGGGGAGGGAGAGGAAGAGGGAAAAGACACAGGGGAGTGGGAAAAGGCACAGGGGAGGTAAATGGGGAGGGGGGAAGAGACAGGAGGGAGGGGGAAGAGAAGGGAGCCAGAGAAGGGAGGAAGAGACACACAGTGGAGGAGGGGAGAGGGAGGGGGAAGAGGCACAGGGGAGGGGGGATAAAACACAGGGGAGTGGGGATAAAGCACAGGGGAGGGAGAGGGGGGAAAGAGACACAGGGGAGGGGAAAGCGACACCTAGGAGGGCGGGGGGTTAAAAACACAGGGGGAAGGAGACACAAGGGAGGGAGAGGAGGGGGAGGAAATAAGATACAAGGGAGGAAGTAGACAGGGGGAGAGACTCGCAATAAGCGCCAAAGGCGCTCATAGAAGAGGGGAGAGACAAAGAGGGGAGGAGGGGAGAGACACACAGGGGAGGAGGGGAGAGACAGATAGGGGAAGAGGGGAGAGACAGACAGGGGAAGAGGGGAGAGACACACAGAGGAGGAGGGGGAGAGACACAGGGGAGTGAGAGGAAGAGGAAGAGATGCAAGGGGAGGGAGAGGAAGAGGGAAAAGACACAGGGGAGTGGGAAAAGGCACAGGGGAGGTAAATGGGGAGGGGGGAAGAGACAGGAGGGAGGGGGAAGAGAAGGGAGCCAGAGAAGGGAGGAAGAGACACACAGTGGAGGAGGGGAGAGGCACACAGGGGAGAGGCACACAAAGGAGGAGGGGAGAGAGACACACAGGGGAATAGGGGGAGAGACACACAGGGGAGGAGGGGGATAGACACAGGGTAGTGAGAGAAGGGGGGAGAGAGACAATGGAGTGAGTGGAGGGGCAAGAAATACAAGGGGAGGGAGAGGAAGAGGGAAAAGACACAGGGGAGGGGGAAAACACACAGGGGAGGGAAATGGGAAGGAGAGACACAATGGAGGGGGAATATTCACAGGGGGCAGGGAGAGAAAAGACACAGGGGAGGGAGAGGGGGTAAGAGACACAGAGGAGGGAGAGGGGGTAAGAGACACAGGGAGGGAGGGGGGAAGAGACACATGGGAGGGAGGGGGAAGAGACACAGGGGAGGGAAAAAGAGACACAGGAAGGGAGGGGGAGGGGGAAAGAGACACATGGGACAAAGGGGGAGAGATACAGGGGAGGGGGAAAGAGACACAGGGGAGGGGGAAAGAGATAGATGGGAGGGAGAGGTGGAAGAGACACGGGGAGGGCAGAACAGACACAGGGGAGGGGGGAACAAACACAGGGAAGGGAGCGGTGGCGGGAAAAAGACACAGACGAGGGAGAGGGAGGGGGGAAGAGGCACAGGGGAGGGGGGATAAAACACAGGGGAGTGGGGATAAAGCACAGGGGAGGGAGAAGGGGGAAAGAGACACAGGGGAGGGGAAAGCGACACCTAGGAGGGCGGGGGGTTAAAAACACAGGGGGAAGGAGACACAAGGGAGGGAGAGGAGGGGGAGGAAATAAGATACAAGGGAGGAAGTAGACAGGGGGAGAGACTCGCAATAAGCGCCAAAGGCGCTCATAGCAAGGCCAGTAAAGTAGAGGGGGAGACTCCCATTGTGTGGCAAACAGCATTGCCAGGCTTAACTTTTTATTGCCATCATTTTTGACGGGCAAGTCGCTAGTTAAATTATTTTAGTTACAAGAGTTTTTCAGTATGTTCTATTTTCCTGCCTTGAGTTCAAAGAGCCATTGGACCCCATGAATTTATCCGAGAGCACACATTGATAAATTGGAGAGTGAGGGCCCTGTAGCTATCTCTAGAAAAGTGAGGGAAGAGAATGGCACAAAGGGCCACAATACTGATGATGCACCAGGTGCAAAGTGCTGGGACCCGCTGCAGTAAACTAAAGAAGAAGGAAGGGCGGCAAACATTTTTTTTTATAGACTCGCAATGGCTTTATTACTGACCCCCACCTGGAAACGCCTTGATCACATTAAGCGTGCCCAGACATGCAGTCATGGTTTATCATTACGATTTGTTAAAACATATCTTGAGATAGACGAAGGCTCCTATTACAATGTAGACTCTCTAAATGTCTCGCTAACAGATTTTCAGTGTTTACGTCTGTTTGTCTTGCTTGATACATAAAAGGGTCCATTGTCTTGACAGCATTTGCCTGCACAAAAGAGACAAGGTACGCTCAATATATAGACAACTGCAGTCAACACAATGGACCCAGTGCCTCAGTAACCTATCAATAATCAATACTGGTTTGTGGTAGATCAGAAAGGCTGACTAACTATTCAAAATGGAAAAAATATATATTTGTTTAATGTTACAAAAATGCAATTTTTAATAACATTTAAATGATAAATTAATTACTTATCCCCTTCTGGATCTCTACCTTGCCATGGTGAAGGGACGTGTGTACCATAATGAAGCTGTGAGCTATATATATATAGGGTCACCCAAGATGGGCAGGTTATAAAATAAAGGTCAAACAAATTGTGGCCCACTGGAGAAGGAAATGACGACCCAGTATCTTTGCCGTGAAAACCTTATGGATAAGCACAACCAGAAACAAGATGTGCCTGGTGTGCTGCGATCCACGGGGTTATGGAGAGTTGGACACGACTGAATGACTCATCAATAATTACTTATATTTTTATATATTTTATATTATACTATATCTGGGACAATGTGATCAAGCCCACCCCGAGCAACAATGCTGCCATTTTATTGCTCACACAACTTGCAGGTCATAGTTTATTGCTATGACATAGAGACTTGCATTCCTGTTCCCAACTACAATGTAAATTGTATCAAAAAATAGTATTTTTCAATTAAATGACTATTACTACCTTGCTAATTCTTTTTTAGATCTTTTGTTAAGCTTCATTTCAGTATTTCAGGTTTATTTGCCATCAGCTGGCAATAGGACGCTGCTTCTCAAGTACATTTGTATGAAGTGCATGTATAATCACAAGTTATTATATTTTTTTTAATTTCAATATGTTCTGCTTTTGACCTTGCTCGTTATAGCGAGTCCTTTCACCAGAGCTGCTGTTTACTCTTTAAATCTATAACGACAGAGGCCAGGTACTGTATTATGTGCAAACATATATACTTCTTTTTATGCCACTGCTGTATTTATTGGATTAGCTCCAAGGATTTGCAGTGGAAGCTGAAGGCGATATTGAAAGCGCAGATCACCCCTATTGTAGCAAACAAAATCAGCTTTAGAATTACACAGCCCTTGTATCAGGCATTATGTGCAGACCTTTAGCTTTTCATCATGGCTGCTAGTTGCCATGGAAACGCCATTAACTATTTCTGTAATATAAAAGCCTGCAAGTGGATTCTGCGCTTCTGCCGTCTTGTAGAGTGTAATTGACATTTGCTTCACTCATTTCTGAACATTAATTGTTCTACATGAATTTAATACACAAGCAGGCTCTGTTATGGATATTGTACAAGTGAACGTGGACTGTACGGGAGGGCGAGATGGTCATCATTTGGGGCTAAATATAACGTAGTGATGGGCATGGTCCCCAGGGACCCGTGTACAGAAGAGTATTGGGTTTAGTTACTAGGTCTGTTATCCTATCCATGGGAATTGTCATTCACTAAAAGCATACACAAATATATATATATTTATATATTTATATCTATATATCTGTTTATCTATCTATTTATATCTATCTATCAACCTATATATCTATGTTTGTCTATCTACATATTTCTATCTAGGTGTAGATATCTACATATGTCTATCTATCTATCTGTTAATCTATCTACATATTTCTATCTAGGTTTATCCATCTACATATGTCTATCATCTATCTATCTATCTATCTATCTATCTATCTATCTATCTATCTATCTGTTAATCTATCTACATATTTCTATCTAGGTTTATCCATCTACATATGTCTATCATCTATCTATCTATCTATCATCTATCTATCTATCATCTATCTATCTATCTATCTATCTATCATCTATCTATCTGTTAATCTATCCACATATTGCTATCTAGGTTTATCTATCTACATATGTCTATCTATCTATCTATCTATCTATCTATCATCTATCTATCTATCTATCTATCTATCTATCATCTATCTATCTATACATCTATCTATCTATCTATCTATCTATCTATCTATCTATCTATCATCTATCTATCTATACATCTATCTATCTATCTATCTATCTATCTATCATCTATCTATATATCTGTTAATCTATCCACATATTGCTATCTAGGTTTATCTATCTACATAATTCTATCTATCTATCTATCTATCTATCTATCATCTATCTATCTATCTATCTATCTATCTATCTATCTATCTATCTATTTGTTAATATATCTACATATTGCTATCTAGGTTTATCTATCTACATATGTCTATCTATCTATCATCTATCTATCATCTATCTATCTATCATCTATCTATCTATCTATCTATACATCTATCTATCTATCTATCATCTATCTATCTATCTATCTCTCTGTATCTATCTATCTATCTATCTATCTATATATCTCCTTATCTATCTATCTATCTATCTATCTATCTATCTATCTATCTATCTATCTATCTATCTATTTGTTAATATATCTACATATTTCTATCTATCTATCTATCTATCTATCTATCTATCTATCTATCTATCTATCTATCTATCTATACATCTATCTATCTATACATCTATCTATCTATCATCTATCTATATATCTATCTATCTATCTATATATCTATATATATATCTATCGGACCTGCCTCCCCCAATCAAACTCTCCATCTGATGATATTTAGTAGATTTTTCTATAACAGGACAGTGAAGGAGAAATAAAAATAGGTTTCATCAAACGTGTTTGAGTGAATGAATAACACAACTGCAAAGCAATACAGAAATAATTTTTAACACCCACAATGATTGAAGTTAATTGGCACGGCTAATTAGTCTTCTGTAGAACACACACTAAAATATGCACATGTGAATGTATATGTTTATATTTCCTTTCTCTATATACTTAAAAAAAGGTTCACAACTGTATATAATAAAACTGCAATTAGTCATTTCAAATTGAGCTCTGAAGATAATAGCAGCTCTGAAGACAATAGCTGAGTACATTATTAAACATAGTATTGACACTGGTTACCCAAATAGATGCAGATAATGTATTCATTACCATAATGTATATTTCTATAGATGGCTCTAAAGAAGGTGTCCAGTAGAATATCTGGAGCACAAGGGGTTGCCTTAAAGGACCACTCTGGTCACAAACTTTCAGTTTTACATTATAAAAAAGCAGGATTTATACATTAGAAAGAGGTCTTTTCCCCATGAAAAAAGGCATAACAAAATGCTGTTTTTTTGCACTGACAGATTATATATATCACATATATACTGTAGTTGTGGATCTTGCGATGTTGGTGACATTTGCGATGTTGGTCACGCAGTTGCATCCCTCGAGAAGCGAGGGCGCCACTGCAAGCCTCGCCGCCATAACACATGCGAGCCTCGCAAAGCGAGGCGAAGCAGCCGCCCAGCACTTAGCTACAATGAGCGCCGAAGGCGCTCATTGCAGACTATCGGCATTGTCACACATGTAAGCCTCACAATACTTAGGCTGCAATGACATCACAGAGCACAAATGTATGCCCTTATACACAACATCACTTGTGACATCATCACACACACAATCACACATGGTGAAAATTAATGGGATTCATGAAATGATCACTCTTGCACAGTCATATCATGTGGTTACATCCATCCATTATCATACTGTGACTATAAAACAAAGCCAAGAAAATGGGTGAAGACCATATATTGTAAAGCTTTTGGACATAATTCAGCTAAGGAGCCAGTGAACGCTCTAGAAAAGGACTGTGAGTATCTAGATCACTAATTGTTAGTTCAAGAAGCTTGTTTATAATGTCAACAATAAAGCCATAGTTAGAGAAAAATCCCTTGGCAGTGCATCTTCTGCATGCCTCCCCCAATGAAGGAGATGAAACCAGTGACGTTAATCAAGTTTCTTTTATTTACAAGCTTGGAGAACACAACACAGATCACATAAGGAAACATGCAGTCTTCTGGTCGTATTCTACTTCACTTTAGTCTTATATAGCATTCCTTAATGGGGTGGGGAAACATTGATAAAAAGGTTTGTCAAAAGAAACACAATAAAAGAAACATTGAAATTGAAACATGAAAATAGAAACATGAGAATTAAAATGGTTACAAGTTTTGTGAGGACCTTGTCAATAAATGATACACAATGGAAGCAGTAATGTTTATCTACAAATAACAAAAACATGGCATATTATATGAATCAGCATAACTACTTAACAGAATAAAATGGATAATTTTCTATTACTTAACATAAACCAAAAGAAAATCAGAGGTGCTCAGTCTGAGCATGGACTATTCCTAGATAGGTTTGTTCTATAGGCCTGGTTATCTACTCCGAGAGCAGCCTCTGTTAGCTCACGTGTGGCCTTTACGCAGACTGCACTCACCCAATAGAGTGATCCAGTCCTGAAATACCAGGCAATTCTACCCTGAACAGGAGAAATGGCTAACCCAATACATATGTTACTGCCTCTCTTGGGTATGTCTGTGAGGTATAGCTGTAATCCCTAAGGCACAGTGAGCAATGAGTCCACATCTGGAGCCCCATATCACCCTTCCCTACTATTTGTAAATATAATTGTTTTAAAATTATTGTTACCTGCCTGTTGTGCTGGATCTGTGGCTGTGTTGGGGTTGTTGAGATTTATCTCCCTGATGTCATGATATCTGATGTCATTAATAATGTCTATTTTTTTTTCTTTCCTTATTTTCCAAACAATGGCTAATAGATAATCTAATATAAGATAATAGGATTGGATAAAAAAAATAATAATAATTAAATAATTTATTAATAATAAATTAACAATTAAGTAATTAATATTTAATCTGCATATTGCAGATCAGAGGAGATCTTAAAAGGTTGAACTTGATGGACTGAAAGTCTTTTTTCAACCTTAATTACTATGTAACTATGTAATAATTAAATATCTGCTAGATAACTCGAATGGCTGGTAGGTAGAGACTGACCCAGCACCTCAGGCAGGTTGACATTTACAGTGTCATCAACTTATGGGATGTTTTTTTCTTCTTGATATAACTGTCTTTGTATGCCTCGTTGTCTGGGTAAATACATTACTACTAGCGTGAAGCTCCATGTACTAGCACGGTGCATATACAGTGAGACTGAGACGTTTGTATTGAAGATGTATGAACTGAACTTTTCCAGTGCTAATAGGTGATCCTTCTTCACAGAAGATGGATGTATAATTGTACGAAGATGCATAAATGATGTGGGAGCAGAGCATTACTTAATACAAGAAGCATCCATGTAATTGAAAGCAAAGACATACTAATCAGTCATGGCTCCATTTTCCCCAAAAATCTCAGTAATATATAGGCCCTGAGGGAAAATGACACAGGTGCGGAGATAATTTCTTATACTGTATACCACCTGCTATATACTCCATAAATGCTTTAAAAAACTAAGACAAGTTAGGGTATTTGTTGATTCTTTTTTTTCTTCAAATGAATGTCCCGGAGCAGAATTAACTGATTAGCATGTTTAATTGCTTGCCCCTGTTAGCCCATGAGCAGTAATATAACTGTGGAAGTCTTACTTCTCATTCTTCTGTAGATTGGGATAGATTCAAATCTTTATTGAACATGGCAATTTATTTTCAAATCAGTTTGCCATTGTAGCCTCTGCAATGCCCATCACAATACCCACAATTTTTAATGAATCCACCCCTTTAAGTGGGGATGGATAGGGCATCTAGGACAAATCCTATACTCATATATCTAACAGGATTGCAAGTTAAGTCAGCCTGGCAACCAAAAATGAAACATTGATACATTTTGAGCCTCATTTGCATGCCACCACCCAGAATCCCTTGCAAAAGTAAAAAACACTGTTTACTGAGCAATTCTACAGGGAAAACTTGACCATCTTGGGATGTGTAGAAATATAACTCTTTCTTTCCATACATCCAAATAAAACCAAATACATAATCTAATAAATAAGCAATTACTAACCCTCCTTCCAAAAAGTTTCAGAATAATTTAGTGCAAAAAGCATTAGAATTTGTAAATTGCTAATTGCTACTTTTTGCAAACAATCTTCTTTCTAAACACTTCCCAGTAAATGAGCGCTGCACTTGTTATTTTTTTTTCAGAAAAGTAACTAATAAGAAATTCTCCATCTGTGCAGTTTATGTCGCATTAAATAATCGGTCCTGTAAATAAATATTTTCACAAAATGTAATTTGCTTTCTCTTTGCGCCGTGCATTTTTCTTGGAGGTTTATTTTAGTGAGCACATAATTTAGTAGGAGATATGACAGTCGACTCTGAGTTATTTTCAGACCAGAAGACTGAGTGACTGAAAAGAGGTTTGAATATTACTGGCAAGGTACGAAAAGGTGAAGAGCGGAATGAGAATAATGATGGCGATGAAGAAAAAACAGAGGCCGAGGGAATTGGAAATCTAGATAGAAAACGGCAATTACAATAATGTGTCACAGTCAGTGCCGGCAGTGTGTAACTAATCACTCCACCTAACCAGTGTAATGTTCATATACAGCATGCGTGTGACTAACAACCGCATGATATGGTACACACGCGGGATCGCCATCATGGAAGAGGATTAGTGGTGGGTCATTATGTAGGATACGGGCGTCCTCTAACCGTATAAAGGTCGGACATTGTATCCTTAGGAGATCAGTAGACGAGATGTAATAATGATAGGTGGAAACAGATTCATGGGATATTCTGATATAAATTAAATGACATGGTATGGACATAATGTGATTATCTATCTATCTATCTATCTATCTATCTATCTATCTATCTATCTATCTATCTATCTATCTATCTATCTATCGGACCTGCCTCTCCCAACCTCCCCCAATCAAACTCTCCATCTGATGATATTAGTAGATTTTTCTATATCAGAACGGTGAAGCAGAAATAAAAATAGTTTCCGTCAAACGAGTTTGAGTGAATGAATAACACAACTGCAAAGCAATACACAAATAATATTTAACACCCACAATGATTGAAGTTAATTGGCACGGCTAATTAGTCTTCTGTAGAACACACACTGATATATGCACATGTGAATGTATATGTTTATATTTCCTTTCACTGTGCTTCTATTTAAGAAGATCAAAACTACATAAAGCTGTTGCTATTATGAAGAAAATAGTTGTTAGATCTATGTATATATATATATATATATATATATATATATATATATATTGTATATCTATGTATATATATATATATATATATATATATATATGTACACTGTCTATCTGTATCATAGATATATATCTCTAATATACATCTATATCTGTCTATCTAGCTAGCTATCTATGTGGGTAGGTTTCCTGGCGTGTGCATAATCCATCATGGGCTTTGCTCAAAGCTGTGTTATACAGCAGGCATATGCTTAAAAGAAGCCATGTTTGAAATGGTATTAAGATTAAAGAGTGAAAGCCTTTGTGGGGAATTACTGTGTTTTTCAGAAATCCGTTTTTAACTTATTTTATACACAAATGTGCTATCTATCATCTATCTATCTATCATCTATCTATCTATCTATCTATCTATCTATCTATCTATCTATCTATCAATGTATTTATCTCAATTTATACATCTATCTATCTATCTACATAAAAACATTACTTGATGAACTGATTTTGCACTGGAACCTGCACTCGCTGTTTAAATATTAAAATAAACAATCTAATGTGTATTTATATAAATACAGGGGACTTTTGGCAGATTGCAGGGAGTAAAAACACAGTTTTTAAGCATGTATTATTAAAATGATGTTTAAATATGCAAATAAATATGCAAGCACACATTTAAAAGAGCAGATTTTAAAGAATACAGCAGCAATTGCTAGCGTGAAAAATGAGTGATGCAAGGGTTAAAATTTTCTTTTAATCCCTGTTTTGGGAGAAATATTAGGACAGCCTTCTGACTGATTCTAATTCGGGTGTGTCAGAGGGCTGCACCAGCTGAGTCATTGAGCTCTATGGGAAAATCTTGTTTTAGTTGCATTCCTCTTAGCATCTAAAACAAACAAAAAACAGGAGGACGTCATTGTCATGAATCAGCCAGGGGCCATCTTGGATTTGGAACTGTTATCTGCCACATGTTATTGAACAGAAGGTTTTGGGCTCCCAGAGCCACTGTTGTAATGTTATATATTCAGGGCAGAGTCCCACTGTTATTGTTATGCATTCAGAGAAGAGGCAGTTTACCACGTCCCCACTAATAAAGTCGTCATAACGCATTAAGTGGACTGACTGGGAAGTACTGCCTTAAACTCATAACATGTGGGAAAGGGAGAGATGCTGTGGGTTATAAAATGTTGTAGTGGTATTATCTGTAAATATATTGTATTGTACTGTGGGAGCCATGTTACATAGTTACATAGTTACATAGTTACATAGTAATTAAGGTTGAAAAAAGACTTTCAGTCCATCAAGTTCAACCTGTTAAGATCTCCTCTGATCTGCAATATGCGGATTAGTTATTAATTAAATTATTGATTAAATAATTATTAATAGTATAGTATTGGAGAATGAATAAAGAGTTAGTCCATCAAGTTCAACCTTTTTAGATCTCTATTGATCTTTTTAATTTGGACTATTTATTATTATTGTTAATTGTTAATTATTGTTAATTGATCCAGAGGAAGGCAAACATAAAAAAAAAAAAACCATTGAAACTTTGCCAATTGTCTCATAAGGGGAAAAAAAAGCAAAATTCCTTCCTGACCCCAGAAACTGTCGATCAAATTTCTCCCTGGATCAATATTCCTTGCTAGTTATCTAGGATAGCCTTGAATGCCCTCTTTATTCAGAAATATATCTAACCCCTTTTTGAAGTTGTCTATCGAATTCGCTGTCACCACCTCCTTTGGTAGAGAATTCCACAGTTTAACCACCCTAACTGTGAAGAACCCTTTTCTTTGTTTAAGGTGAAATCTTTTTTCCTCTAACCTCAACGGATGTCCTCTTGTCAGTTGAAAATCTCTTGCTACAAAAAGTTCACTTGACAAAGCCTTATATTGACCCTGGATGTATTTAAATAACGTAATCATATCTCCTCTTAGACGCCTTTTTTCTAGCGAAAATAAGTTTAATTTTGCTAGTCTTTCTTCATAACTTAGCCCCTCCATTCCCCTTATTAGTTTTGTAGCCCTTCTCTGTACTTTTTCCAGCTCTAAAATGTCTTTTTTGTGAGGTGGTGCCCAAAATTGTACTCCATATTCCAAATGAGGGCGTACTAGAGATTTGTATAGTGGCAGAATTATATCTTCTTCCCTGGCTTCTATACCCTTCCTAATACATGCTAATATTTTATTTGCCTTTGCAGCCGCTGCTTGGCTTTGAGCGCTGTTACCTAGGTGGTTGTCCACTAGTACTCCCAAATCCCTTTCAATATCTGATACACCTAGATTTGCTCCATTAAGATTATAGATTGCTTGGCTATTGTTCCTTCCCAAATGCATAACCTTACATTTATTTGTATTAAATCTCATCTACCATTTAGCCGCCCATTTCTCTAATTTATGCAAATCCATTTGTAGGGAAAGTACATCATTATCTGATTTTATTACCTTGCACAACTTAGTGTCATCAGCAAAAATGGAGACACTACATTCGAGTCCTACTTCAATGTCATTAATAAATATGTTAAAAAGGAGAGGACCCAATACTGAGCCCTGAGGAACCCCACTTATCACATTAGACCAATCGGAGTATGTTCCATTTACAACAACCCTTTGCTTCCTGTCTTTTAGCCAGCTCTCGATCCATGAGCAGATATTTACTGCAATTCCTGTATCCCTTAGTTTGCTCACTAGTCTTCCATGTGGCACTGTATCAAATGCCTTTGAAAAATCTAAAAAGACTACATCCACTGAGTTGCCCTGATCCAAGTTCCTACTAACCTCCTCATAAAAACTAATTAGATTGGTCTGACACGACCTTTCCTTCATAAATCCATGTTGACTGCTACCTATGATCCTGTTCAAATAGAAATATTCTTGTATTCTGTCCCTTATTAACCCTTCTAAAAGCTTCCCAACTACAGAAGTGAGGCTCACTGGTCTATAATTCCCCGGATATGCTCTAGATCCCTTCTTAAATATAGGTATCACCTCTGCTTTTCTCCAGTCATCTGGTAGAGACCCTGTAGTGAGCGAGTCTTTAAAGATTAGATATAATGGTTTGGCTATTGCAGAACCCAGCTCCCTCAGTACCCTTGGATGTATTCCATCAGGACCTGGGGCTTTATTAACATTTATTTTCTCCAACCTCTTTTGTATTTCTTCCTGCGTTAACCAATTATTTAGTGAAGGTAGTGTAGCCCCATTATGTTGCAGTGTCCCAACCACTGGTACCTCCCTTGTGTAAACCGACGAAAAGAACCTATTTAGCTCATCTGCCTTTTCCTGGTCACTAATTATCAGATGGCCTGTGTCACATTGTAATGGTCCTATCGATTCCTTCCTGGCCTTCTTCCCATTAATATATTTATAAAATATTTTAGGTTTAGTCTTACTTTCCATTGCAACTGACTTCTCATTTTCTATTTTAGCCAGTCTAATAGCCCTTTTGCAAGCCTTGTTGATTTCCTTATAGTCACATAAAGATGCCTCTGTTCCCTCCTTCTTGTATAATTTAAATGCATATTTCTTTTTCCTCATCATGATCTTTAAGTCATTGTTAAGCCACATGGGATGTGATTTACTCCTATTTATTTTATTTCCACATGGTACATGCTGATGAGTATGTTTATTTAGTAAGGATTTGAATGTTGTCCATTTATTTTCAGTATTCTTCCCTGTAAGTTCTTTGTCCCAGTCTATATGTTGTATTGCTGCCCGTAGCCCATTAAAGTTAGCCCTTTTAAAATTTAGAGTTTTTGTTTGCCCCTTACAACTCTGTTTTTTGTATTCAATCTCAAATGAGACTGTGTTGTGATCACTGTTCCCCAAGGGTTCCCCTATTTTTACATTTGATATTATATCAATATTACTTGTGATGACTAAATCCAAGATGGCCCCATTTCTAGTAGGTTCTTGTATTACCTGGGCTAGATAATGATCCCTGAGTGTACTCAAGAACCTGCTCCCCTTAGCTGAGCTGCTGGTCTCGTTTATCCAGTTTATATCAGGGTAATTAAAGTCTCCCATTAATAGAACTTGCCCATGCTTAGCTGCATTTCCAATCTGTAACAATAATTGTATTTCCTCACTTTCAGCTATATTTGGGGGTTTATAGCATACTCCCACCAATATGCATTTAGAATTAGCTCCTCCACTATTTAGCTCAACCCACAAGGATTCAATGATGCCGTTAGTGCCAGCATAAATATCTTCTCTAACTATAGGCTTAAATTCAGGCTTAACATAAAGACAGATCCCTCCTCCTCTTTTACCATTTCCCCTATCTTTCCTAAATAGGTTATAACCATCCAGATTAACAGTCCAGTCATGAGATTCATCCCACCATGTTTCCGTAATGCCTATTAAGCCCCATTTTTCTTGTACTGCTAATATTTCTAGCTCATCCATTTTCCCAGGCAAACTTCTTGCGTTTGCAATCATACACTTTATGTTGCTATGGCTCTGCTGATGTGAAGTGCCTGCCACTGTATTTGAGGCACCTATTAATATCTCCCTACTTTCTATTGTAACCCTCCCCCCTTCTCCTCCCCCATGGGTAAATAATTCATTCCTTTCCCTCTCTACCCTATTTACCCCAATACTTCTATATAGTCCCTCCCCCCCACCTACAAGTTTAAAAACTCCCCCAGCCGTTCTACCATCCTATTCCCTAGCACAAAAGCGCCCTCATCATTAAGGTGCAATCCATCCCTGCTATAGAGATTGTACCCAAGTGAGAAGTCAGCCCAGTGCTCTAAAAACCCAAAACCCTCTGCACTGCACCACTTTTTTAGCCACGCATTAACCTCCCTAAGCTCCTTCTGCCTCCCTGGGCTAGCACGTGGCACTGGTAGTATCTCAGAAAATACTACCTTGGAGGTCCTTGCTTTAAGCTTATTCCCTAATTCTCTAAAATCATTCTTTAGGACGCTCCCTCTTCCACTAACTTTGTCATTGGTACCAATGTGTACCAAGACCGCCGGTTCATTACCAGCCCCTCCCAATAATTTATCCACCCGATCCACAACATGCCGAACCCGAGCACCCGGGAGACAGCAAACTGTTCGATTGCTGGGATCTGGGTGACAAATTACCCTGTCTACCTTCCTAATAATAGAGTCCCCTACCACCAAAACATGTCTGTTGCTCTGCCTATTATGCCCTCCCTCTTCTCCAGTAGAGCTGTTCGCCCGGCTGTTAGAGGGAACAGCTCTATCTGGCATTGCCATTCCTGAATGGACATCGCCAACAGTTTCACTCAATCTGGCAAATCTGTTGTTGTTTGCCAACTCAGAACTGGCCTGCCTCCTCCTGTACCCTCTGATTCCCCTTCTAACTGTAACCCAGCTACCTCCCTGGCCATCCTCACTAGCCCCAGCTCCTCCCTCCATACTAGGCCCAGCTAAACTGTGCTCCGTGAGCACCAACTCCCTTTCCAGTGGAGCAATATCACTAAGTGCTGCAATTCTCCTCTCCAGATCTTCAATTTGAGCTTCCAAAGAGGCAACATGCTCACACCTGTCACAGAGGTATGGACCCTGGATCATCTGTTCCAGTAGTGCATACATTTGACAGGATGTACACTGAATAAGGTTGCCACTGGACTGACTCATAATTATTATTATTGTCTACGAAATTTCAGTGGGAAAAATAAAGAATATAATATATTTATATAAAGTTTTCCTCCTTTGCACTATAAATCTGCCCCCCTTTTCTTTGAAGGCCCTTCTTTTATTTAAACTCCTAGGCTTTTACTAGAATTGCACTTGATACTGAAAATGTTCGCAAGCTCACAAGTTCCCCTTCTCCGGTTTCTATTAACTTCTGCCTTCTCATCTGGACACAATTAGTGCACTCTGCAATTTATCAGCCTTTACTTGTAAGGTAAATCCACTTGTAAACAGGCCCCAAACCAGCTCACAAATCCTTTATCCTAGTTTAACAGTCAAGCCACACCCCTCTCACCTGGGCACAATTAGTGCACTCTGCAGTTTATCAGCCTTTACTTGTAAGGTAAATCCACTTGTAAACAGGCCCCAAACCAGCTCCCAAACCTTTTATACAAGTTTAACAGTCAAGCCACACCCCTCTCACCTGGGCACAATTAGTGCACTCTGCAGTTTATTAGCCTTTACTTTTTAAGGTGAATCCACTTGTAAACAGACCCCAAACCAGCTCACAAACCTTTTATCCAAGTTTAACAGTCAAGCCACACCCCTCTCACCTGGGCACAATTAGTGCACTCTTTCTTAGCCTTTTAATTTTTAAGGTAAATCCACTATGTTGTATGCAGTCATCCATATCGGGTCTGATACAGATAGTAACCTGAGTAGATCACCCATCTGCCTTCCAGCTATCACCTAAAGTAAACACTTGAAGTGATAGCAAGGCCAGAACAAAGGGGTCTGTACCGACATTGAGGCACCTTAACCCCATGGGGTCTTCAGCCCAATATCAGGGTCATAGTACAGGAGCACATAGATGTTTCTCCCTTGAGAGCCAGAGACCAAGTAAATTAGGTAGCCACACCTAGTGGGCGGCCCATGGGAGGGGTCTGGAAGTTCCCAGAGCTTACCTCTAGTCCATTGGCCAGAGGTAATCAAGTTACTCTGGAGATTACCCCATTGGCCAAGAGGAAGATGAGGGTTGGACAAGGGGGTAACCACTCCCTGTACTGTTTTTGTGAGTTGTTTAAATACTTTGTGTTTCCAAAATAAAGTGTTCTTAATTTTCATACTTTGACTAAGCATGTATTATTGACCCAGAGGCATATGCTTGTAGAGGAGCTCGTTCTGACTCCCTACCAAGGTGCTCCCAGGTACACTACCAAAGCAAGTTGGGACTTATGCCTTTGTACCGACAAAGACTGTCCATCGGTCTAGAGTCACCCAAACTTAGGTCTAAACCTACTGGGAATAAGAGTACTAGGATACTCTAGATCCCATCATCATAGTAGGTTGTGACAGTCATGACTTTTTTTTTTTTAAATAGATATTTACAGAGATTATAAAACAATTGTTTAGTCCTTGCAGTCTTGACCAAATTCACTGCCCCTCCAAAACAAGCAGCAGAATCCTTGTTTTGCACTTTTTATAACTAAAATTGGTGAATTAGGATGATGTTATAGGATGATTTTAAAACAATGAATTACAATAGTGTTGAAGTTGTTATAGAAATATACAGATTTCTGATTAATGCTCTAATATGATTTAAGGGAATCCATTTCAACTTAAGTTTATACAGCTCCCTCCAGTTGCAGAGCTGGAGGGCCCTCGTGCAAAATAATTTGGGGGGCCTTCTTGCAACATCTCTATCCTCCCTTCGTGTCAATAAATAAGTCAAAAATATATGTATACTAGTGAATTGGCCGTCAAAAAATGACGGCAATGAAATTGTAAGTGAGCTAATGCTGTTTGGTGTATAATAATGAAATAAATAATACATTAATAAATTAATATACTTTACCTATTTTGAAGTAATATATGCAGGAAGCATTCTATTGAAGAGCTGACAATCTGTTTTGATGTTGCTGGAGCATTAGTGGTATGGAGCTGCTGTGTAAGCGTGGTGAATGTGTGCAGTGTAATAGTGTGCGTGCGCGAGACCAAACCGTTAGCTTAGCTGTGTACTTCCACATTGTTCTAAAACGGCGAGTAATGTGTGGTATGCGTCTGTAGCGGAATATCCGTAGGTGTTTTGTGGTGTTTTGCGTGCTTAGAGTGCTGTAGCCTCGTTTTCGTTTTGTTCGGCGGCCATTTTTTCTCTCGCTTAGAGAATTTTTTAGTGTCTAAACTCTTTTATTTTGTGTTAAATGAAGGTGTAACTTCATTTTTTGAAAGTCCTGGATGCTCCCTCTTGCTGTAGGTAAGCTTTTTATGTATGTGTTGTGTGTATTTATTGTGTTTTTCATTTTTTCCTGTCCGCTGGTTGCGGACGATTTTTGCGAGTCCGTAATAGGTGTTAACGTGTCTCGTATGTTGTTTGTGTTGCGACGTAAAGTTTGCGAGGGTCGCAATCCCAGCTTCGCTAGGGCCGCAGTTGCTGGCAAGGAGCGCCTTCGGCGCTCCATGCCAGCAACTGAGGCCCTCGCTACGCGAGCCCCCAAGCGTTAGCAACAACTCGTATGCTCACAACTATATATGTGATAATCAGATCACACATATAATGAACAGATTACCTATCTATAAATGAATTATCTGGTGTGCACATTTAGTAAATTACATTTACTGCCAGTAGCAAAGGACACCTACCCTGCTTTGCACCTGCTGCACCAGCCGTAGCTCCACCACTGGCTCACTCGCCATAGTCCCCAGACAGTGTCCCTACTCACTTAATCTTCCTCTACCTCCATTAAACACATATTCAAAGATTCATAACACTATTTACTTGCTAAACATGTGTTTGTAGCCATAGACCCGTGAAGCCTTTTGCTTTTTAAATGTGTATGAATCAAATCGCTCTGCCACAATCCATCAAAAGATCTCACAATCCATCAGTCAAGAAAGCCAAATCTTAAAGTGATTTGTGAGTCACCACCTTGTACGGCCAAACCTGTGAGGATAAAAACCTAATCCCACTCCTGGCCATCCGTTATATTTGTACCATAGAGGTTACAGAGGCTGGCGGACAGATAGCATGCATACATGTCACTAAGGAAAAATTGTGCACATTTTCCATTTGATTTATTTCTCTCTATCCCATGTGATATGTCATTAATTTCACCGACCACTTATATGCCTTCCCGAATTATCCACCACTAAATCACAGGATAGAAGATCATTTTATAAACACGCACTTGGGTCCCTAGTTTGCTGATGTTAGCAATAACGTTTACAAATGATACTGCTTTTAAATTCTTCTACCTTCATATTTAAAGGCACTGTAACCCCAAAATCAAGTTTTTTTTTAAAAAGTAATTCTTTAAAAGCATGAAAACTGGCTATATGTTGTGTTATCCATTTTTTTCTAAAGTGAAGCAATCCTGGGAAATTCCATGTACTGTATAAGCCGCACCCGCATATAAGCCGCACCTGTGAAATGCAAAGAGAAAGATAATATCCAAATATAAGCCACAACGTACATATGGTAACTTTTCACATTAGAATTACAGTCAGGTCCATAAATATTGGGACATCGACATAATTCTAATCTTTTTGGCTCTATACACCACCACAATGGATTTGAAATGAAACGAACAAGATGTGCTTTAACTGCAGACTTTCAGATTTAATTTGAGGGTATTTACATCCAAATCAGGTGAACGGTGTAGGAATTACAACAGTTTGTATATGTGCCTCCAACTTTTTAAGGGACCAAAAGTAATGGGACAGATTAACAGTCATAAAACAAACTTTCACTTTTTAATACTTGGTTGCAAATCCTTTGCAGTCAATTACAGCCTAAAGTCTGGAACGCATAGACATCACCAGACGCTGGGTTTCATCCCTGGTGATGCTCTGCCAGACCTCTATTGCAACTGTCTTCAGTTCCTGCTTTTTCTTGGGGCATTTTCCCTTCAGTTTTGTCTTCAGCAAGTGAAATGCATGCTCAATCGGATTCAGATCAGGTGATTGACTTGGCCATTGCATAACATTCCACTTCTTTCCCTTAAAAAACTCTTTGGTTGCTTTTGCAGTATGCTTCGGGTCATTGTCCATCTGCACTGTGAAGCGCCATCCAATGTGTTCTGAAGCATTTGGCTGAATATGAGCAGATAATATTGCCCGAAACACTTCAGAATTCATCCTGCTGTTTTTGTCAGCAGTCACATCATCAATAAATACAAGAGAACCAGTTCCATTGGCAGCCATACATGCCCACGCCATGACACTACCACCACTATGCTTCACTGATGAGGTGGTATGCTTTGGATCATGAGCAGTTCCTTTCCGTCTCCATACTCTTCTCTTCCCATCACTCCGGTACAAGTTGATCTTAGTCTCATCTGTCCATAGGATGTTGTTCCAGAACTGTGAAGGCTTTTTTAGGTGTTGTTTGGAAAACTCTAATCTGGCCTTCCTGTTTTTGAAGCTCACCAATGGTTTACATCTTGTGGTGAACCCTCTGTATTTACTCTGGTGAAGTCTTCTCTTGATTGTTGACTTTGACACACATACACCTACCTCCTGGAGAGTGTTCTTGATCTGGCCAACTGTTGTGAAGGGTGTTTTCTTCACCAGGGAAATAATTCTTCGGTCATCCACCACAGTTGTTTTCCGTGGTCTTCCGGGTCTTCTGGTGTTGCTGAGCTCACCGGTGCGTTCTTTCTTTTTAAGGATGTTCCAAACAGTTGATTTGGCCACACCTAATGTTTTTGCTATCTCTCTGATGGGTTTGTTTTGTTTTTTCAGCCTAATGATGGCTTGCTTCACTGATAGTGACAGCTCTTTGGATCTCATATTGAGAGTTAACAGCAACAAATGCAAATAGCACAAATGAAATGAACACTGGAGCTTGTATCTGCTCTTTGTAAATGGGATAATGAGGGAATAACACACACCTGGCCATGGAACAGCTGAGCAGCCAATTGTCCCATTACTTTTGGTCCCTTAAAAAGTGGGAGGCACATATACAAACTGTTGTAATTCCTACACCGTTCACCTGATTTGGATGTAAATACCCTCAAATTAAAGCTGAAAGTCTGCAGTTAAAGCACATCTTGTTCGTTTCATTTCAAATCCATTGTGGTGGTGTATAGAGCCAAAAAGTTTAGTATTGTGTCGATGTCCCAATATTTATGGACCTGACTGTAATTGCGCAGCAGTCTCAAGCACTCAAATCAATTTTTATGGTCGCAAATTCAAGCCTCACTCGTAATTTCCAAGCTCCGAAATCAGAAAAATTTGGGCCATTACGGTAGCTATTTTTGCATTTATAGACAAATGAGTGGCTTATTCATGTGAATTAGCTGCTTTGATGTGCTAATTAAAATTACGGTCTACTTGTCAGTCTGCAGTGTAATCTGGCAGTTAGACCCCTCTGCCACCCTTATCAAGCACTCTGACCTGCACATTAGCATACTGAGCCGCGCATTAGCATACTGAGCTTGCATCAGCAGAATTAGCAGAATTAGCCGCACATAAGCATACTGAGACGCACATTAGAACACCGAGCCACACATCAGCACACTGAGCCACTCATTAGCATACCGAGACGCTCATTAGCGTACCAAGACGCACATTAGCGTAACAAGGCACACATTAGCGTGCCGTGATGCACTTTAGCGTGCTGAGTGACTCACTTAATATACTGAGATGCTTATTAGCATACTGAGCCGCACATTAGCAAACTGAGCCGCACATTAGCATACTGAGCCGCACATTAGCATACTTAATCGCACATTAGCATACAGGAGCAGCAAAATCAATTCTAAATATTTACTGCTAGTACAATGTATAGGCAATTTTTAATACTCTTTAAGATTAAAATCAACTTCCTGTTAGGGTGACAGAGTCCCTTTAAACGGTTGGTACCAGGCACCTAGTGTATAGTTAATGAGGCATTGTTTGTCACAAGCATTTACTGTGATGTTAAATTAGGGATGTTATGGGTGGTAAGCATTTCCTACAAAAGGATGGCTGCCTGTGGGATACAAGCCAGTCATAAAATAATTTAATACGGCTTTTAATATTCCCTGTAGCTGTATTACAATTCATAATGCTTAGATTGTATGGTTATAGATGAACACAATGTTGATTTGTTCCGTATTTGCCACTGTCCTAAAAATTGCCTTGAAAATCTAAACAGAAGCCTATTGTGGTGGAAAAAAAATCAAATAACCTACTGTATTTTGAAGAGTTATACTTGAAAATAAAATATAATATTTTTAGGATGGAAAAAAAAACATGTATTACTTTTATATGCAATTATGCTGTTATGGAATATATCCATTTTATTTTTCAATTATCAACTTCCTGAGGTGGGAGGAGATTTTCAATACGCAGGAAGTTTATATCAATGTGAAGGTGGCAAATGCATCTGCCATGGTTCTCATTAGCATTAATGGCAGACTCAAAAGCTTACAAGGATATTACCTGTTGCAATAGAAGATGCAAGAAGCAGTGCATTGAGCACTGTTACCTAGGTGGTTGTCCACAAGCACTCCCAAATCCCTTTCAGTATATGATACCCCTATATTTGCTCCATTACGATTATAAATTGCTTGGTTATTTTTCCTTCCCAAACACATAACTTTACATTTATTTGTATTAAATCTCATCTGCCATTTAGTTGCCCATTCCTCTAATTTATGCAAATCCATTTTCTATGGAAACATCATTTTCTGATTTAATTACCTTGAACAAATTAGTGTCATCAGCAAAAATAGAGACACTACTTTCCAGTCCTACTTCTAAGTAATTAATGAATGTTAAAAAGGAGAGGATCTAATACTGATCCCTGAGGAACCCCACTTGAAGTCTTCGAGTTTCAATCCTGCAAGGTGCTTTAGGGAAAGCGCTATGGACACCGGATTCCAAGCTCAAGGACAGGGCCCTCAATTCATTGCAATGTGTTAATCTTGAACTTTAACTTATATATAGCGCTACAAAATATGTTGGCGCGTTACAAATAAACGATAATAATAATTATTGTTGCACTCAAGCATGGATTCTTTCCTACTCCATCCTACTATATGGAAACATCTTCCAAACTATGCACATTTCTACGCAGGTAAACGTTACACCTGTCTGACTGCTGCAGAATTGTTTTCTCTTCTAATCTCTCACGGTCATCTGTCTCTCTCTTTCTGGCCAATTCAGATCCCTAACTTTTTTCTTATCCACGTCTCTCCTACTTCCATTAGGTTGTAAGTCTCTGAGTTCTCAATCTTGTAAGGTGTTTGTACTAAAGCACCATGTACGTAAGCTTATGTACATGGTGTTAATATTGTAGTTTTCTTTGTACTCTACCACTGTATAGCGCTGTGTTAAAGCAATACAAATAAAGGATAATAATTATAATACTAAATAATAATAATACTTCTAAAAGCTTTCCCACTACAGAAGTGAGGCTTACGGGTCTATAATACCCCAGATTTGCTCTTGCTCCCTTCTTAAATATAGGTATCACCTCTGCATTTCTCTAGTCATCTGGTAGAGACTCTGTGTTGAGTTAATTTTGAAAAATTAAATATAATGGTTTAGCTATTACAGAACCCAGTTCTCCCAGTACCCTTGGATGTATTCCATCAGGACCCCATTTATTTTTCCCAACCTCTTTTGGATTTTCTCCTGCATTAACCAGTTATTTGGTGAAGGTAGTGTAGGCCCATTATGCTGCAGTGGCCCAACCACTGGTACCTCCCTTTTGTATACCGAAGAAAAGAACCTATTTAGCTCATCTGCCTTTTCCTGGTTACTAATTATCAGATGGCCTGTTTCACATTGTAATGTTCCTATAGCTTCCTTCCTCGCCTTCTTCCCATTAATATATTTAAAAAATAGTCTTACTCTCCTTTGCAACAAATTTTTCATTTTCTATTTTAGCCAGTCTAATCGCGCTTTTGCAAGCCTTGGTGATTTCCTTGTAGTCCTGTAAAGCAGTCTCTGTCCCCTCTTGTTTGTATAATTTAAATGCCTGTTTTTTTATACTGTATCTTGATCTTTAAATCATAGTTAAGCCACATTGGATGTGATTTACCCCTTTTACTTTTATTCCCACTTGGTATATGGTGATAAGTATGTATATTTATTAAGGATTTGAACATTGTTCATTATGTTCAGTGTTTTTACCTGTCAGTTCTCTGTCCCAGTCTATACTTTGTATTGCTGCCATTAGACCATTAAAATCTGCTCTTTTACAATTCAGAGTTTTTGTTGGCCCCTTACAGTTTTATTTTTTTAATTCAATCTCAAATGAGACTATGCTGTGATCACTGTTTACTGGTTGCCCTATTTCAATATTTGATACCATATCGATATTATTTGTGATAACTAAATCTAAGATAGCCTCATTTCTAGTGGGTTCTTGTATAACCTGGGCCAGATAATGATCCCTGAGTGTACTTAAGAACCTGCTCCCCTTAGCTGAACTGCTGGTCTCATTCATCCAGTTTATTTCAGGGTAGTTAAAATCTCTCATATATAAAACTTGCCCATTTGCTGCATTTCCAATGTGTAA
Source organism: Discoglossus pictus (assembly GCA_027410445.1). NCBI lineage: Eukaryota > Metazoa > Chordata > Amphibia > Anura > Alytidae > Discoglossus > Discoglossus pictus. The sequence continues at coordinate 126,310,836 of CM050170.1, forward strand.
CAATAATTGCATTTCATCACTTTTAATTACATTTGGAGGCTTTATATCATATTCCTATCTATATTCTTTTGGAATTAGCTGCTCCGCTATTTAACTCAACCCACAAGGATTCAACATTATCGCTAGTTCCAGCATAAATATCTTCTCTGACTATAGGCTTAAATTTAGGCTTAACATACAGACAAATCCATTCTCCTCTTCCACCATTTCCCCTATCATTCCTAAATAGGTTATAACCATCAAAATTAGCAAGCATACACCTTATGTTGTTATGAGTCTGCAGTTTTGAAGTGATCACCACTGTATTTGAGTTACTTACCCTATTGACTATACTAACCCTCTTACCTTGTCCTCCACCATGAGTAGTTAATTCATCCCTTACCCCTCTAAAATTTCAACCACATTACTTCCATCTAGCCCCCCCACCCCACCCCACCGAATAGTTTAAATCCACCCCCAGGCGTTCTAAACATCCCTGCTATAGAGATATGTACCCAAGTTAGAAGTCAGCCCAGTGCTCTGAAAAACTTAAACCCTGCTTAGTGTACCACTTTTTTTAGTTATGCATTTACCTCCCTAAGCTCCATCTGTCTCCCTGGGCTAGCACGTGGCACAGGTAGTATCTCTGAAAATTCTACCTTGGAGGTCCTTGCCTTAAGCTTATAAAATCATTCTTTAGGACACTCCATCTACCATTCCGTTCATTTCCAGCCCCCTCCAATAATTGATCTACCTGCTCTACAACATGCCAAACCTGAGCACCTGGGAAACTGTTCAGTTGCTGGGATCTGGGTGACAAATCGCCCTTTCTACTTTCCTAATAACAGAGTCACCTACCACCAAACCTGTCTGTTGCTCTGCCTATTCTGCCCTCCCACTCCTCCAGTAGAACTGTTTTCCTGGCTGTTAGAGGGAACTGCTCTATATGGCATTGCCATTCCTAAATGGACATCCCCAACAGTTTCACTCAACCTGGGAAATCTGTTGGTTTTTGCCAACCCAGAACTGGCCTACCTCCTCCTCCTGTTCCCCCTGCTTCCCCTTGTAACTGTAACCCAGCTACCTCCCTGGACATCCTCACTAGACCCATCTCCACCCTCCATTCTAGGCCCAGCTAAGCTGTACTAAGTGAGAATTTCAGAGAAAATCTTATTTTTATGTGACTCTGATTGTATCAATGGGAATTCCATCTTTGTCTGACAATCTGTCTGTATTTTGAGGGGGCAGGTTATGCTTTTGGGTCTTACTCTGCCATTGAGACCTATTGTCAAGGGACTTTTGGAAGAGGACAATTTCAACATATTTATATACAGATCTTGTATGCATTCACTGTTCCTCCAGTTTTTCCCAGGCTTTTAATACTTTTACAAAAAATACGTAATGTGCCTATCATTTAATCAAAATTGAACACAACTTTTTAAAAGTGAAAGATTAGAATTATTTATTTTAACCTGTGTAAAAACATTTGGTTTATTATCAAGTCAAGTTCTTAAAAAAAGCAAACTATAAATATTACACTTCAGTGGTATTTTAAGAATAAGTCCTAGTAGAATAAGCCTCCCCTCAAGTGACAGGTAAACTAGAAGTCTAAAGTAAAGTCATCTAAATATAAAATTAATATATATTATCCATTAGATGGCTGGTTTCTTTGTTAATAGACATTATTAACATCAATTCACATCTACTATTAACATAGAAATCAGCTGAGGGAATTTTTGCACTAGTGTTAAAGAACAAAGTTATTCCTATGTTAGCAGTATGCGCCATTATATATAATCTGCTTATTGTTTATTTAAAAGTAAAATAATTACAGTAATGTAAAATAATTATAGTAATATTTATAGTAATAATTACAGTTATGTAATAAAAATTACAGTAATGTGTATAGTAATAATTACTGTAATATTTATAGTATTTACATCACGTTTCAATCTTTCTTTAAACATGTATAATGTAATTTATTTTGAGGCATGTGCTTTCGAAATACAATCAATAGGTCAGGGCCTAGGGATCTGTGCCTCTTAATGGCACAAATACATATCCAAACCTTACAATTGTCTTGATTATATTACGCATATTATGATCAATTAAAATTTATTTACATAATATTTCAACCCTCGAAAATACCTCTTGTAAATTATATAAAAAGATGCTAAGGTAATTTAACCACAGGGGATCACCAAAACCAACTAACCAATTGGACAACACCCCCCCCCCCCCCCCAAATCACAAGCTACCATACTTACACTTTTTAAAGATAAAGGTACACTGACCCTTGTTATGGTAATAGGGAGGAGGTTAAACAAAGTAAATGTAGGTTCTTAGCTACTGAATCAAGATCAACAGCACAATCAACAGTCAGAATCTATATAAGCTTTTACATAGGCTCTATCACAGATTCATTGGGTGGAGCTCTTCATAGGAGGATCTTCTGTTTCGATTTTTATTTATTTATTTATTGATTTGTGTTGGTTTGTTGAATTTGCCTATTTTCAAGGACTCACATGGCTTTATTTGACAAAACTGATGTTGTTAAGTGATCCAACCCAAGGTGAACCATTGGGCCATGTCATGTCAATATCAACATTTGACAGGGGTGCTAATCAGCATGTACTTCATTCTGGTTAATTTTTGTTCTGAAACTTATTTTTTGTTATAGCTTTTGGTTTGCCTTGGGGGCCATGTTTGGACTCTACCGTTCAAGAAAACAATTTGTAAAATAAAATTGTATATTTGGTGTTACAAATTGAGAAGAGTTGACCTATAGTACGTAATGAGTTATTCATTGTGTTGTGAGTTTTGTCTCCCAAGCACTTTGCAAAAGGCAGTACTACAGCATCTTTCCGGGATCTCAGATTAACCCAATTGTTTAACAACAGAAACCACTGAAAGCTAGCTCTGAAATTGTACTTTTTCTCAATCTGCCATATATCCTCAAGGGAAGCTTATATGTTAGAAAATTGTCATAGGTCTCAGGAGAAGATAATGTAGGGATTCCAACTATTGGTGAAATGTGACTCATTATGAAATGTGAATTTATAACATAACTATTAACAATTAGAACAACAAAAATAATTTAAATATGATAAGTCTGTGAATGGCCAAAACTGAGAATTACTTTACTAGGGCTTTAATGAAGACTGAACATGTATAGTAGATTTTTTGTTCTCATATACTTGCAAAATTAGGTATCCAAAATTCCATTTAGGCATACCATGGTAATACCTTGTAGTACCCAGCCAATGGGTGGTAAAACACCATTTGCCCATTAAACATTACAAATACATAAATAACAAACATTCCGTCCTGTTAAGAAATGAACATAGTGATAACACCTCAATTATACAAACAAAAATAACAAACTCTCACTAATTTCAGCAATATGAGCCTGATATGTATTCTTCAGTCATTGCAAATACTCATAACATATCTATAGTGGTCATTAACACCATCTCCAGTGGTCTGCATCTAGACTTGATGATTATCTAGATTAACATCCTCATTATTATTTTTCTACTCAATACTTGCCCGTCAAATATGACGGGGCAATACAATGTTTTTGCCACACAATGTAAGGCTTTTGCTCCTCTGTGGACCTTCGGCGCTCATTGTGAGCCTATCCCCTCGTGTACTTCAATTGTCTGGCTTTGCAACGATCACCTTTGGTGCTCATTGTGAAGACAGATATACTGTATAAGTACAGTGTAAAATGCCAAAAAAAAAGAGTACAGTGAATGAATAAAGTAATATGAATTAATAAATTAATATGCTTTACCTATTTATATGTAATATGCAGCAATCAATATCCTGAAGAGCTAACAATCTATTTGGATTTTTCTGCATCTGAAAATGTACAGTCGGAGTGCAGATCATCTGAGGAGAAAGTGTCAGCAATGTGGCAAATATGCAGTGTAAATAGGCTGCGTGCGTGAGGGCAAACCGTTTGTTTAGGCGGGTAAAGCGCCATTTTAGAATCCTAATGTTATTATTTGTAAGTTAGTGTTGTAAAATGGCATCTTTTTTCTATGTGTTACTTGGCTCGTGAGTATTTTCCGTCGGTTTTAATGGTATATTTTGGATCTGCTACGTTCCTGGCTAACTTGTATGTGCCTGGCGGTGATTTATGTGACTCTGTGTTCTTTAGCCTCGTTTGAATTTTTTTGGCCCGTAATTTTTTTTCTGGCTTAGCCGATTCTCAAGTGCCAAAACGTTTTAAATGCAACTTAAATTTGCCTGCAACCTTACTCCCAGACGTCCTGGCTGTCCCACCGTGATGTGTGTGATGTTTGTTCTATGTGGCATTTTTTTTGTTGTTGTGCTTTTCGTGTATGTGGATGTGCGCGGTTCGGCCGCTAAATTCGTATCTTTGGGATCTCGTATTTTTTTTTCTCTATGTTCCGCGCGTCGTAATTGTTGTTTGTAAAAGTCGTACGTCCTTGTGTTTTCTGCGCTTCGGGGTTATGTATCCTTGTTTTCATATTTTTCGCCCGCCTTTTTTTTCTCGCTTAGTTGATTTTCAAGTGGGGAAACTCCTTAAATTCTACTTTAATTTGCGTGCAACCTCACCCTCAGATGTCTTGGCTGTCCCCCCGTGCTGTGTGTGATGTTTTATTATATTATTATTATTTGGTGTTTTTTGATGTACGCGTTTTGGCCGTTAACTTTGTATTTTTGGGACCTCGTATATTTTATTTTATTTTTTTAAGTCCCGAGGGTCGTAATTTCTTGTGTCTAAGTCCCCATTTCCTCATTCTGCGTTATTGTTTTTTTTCTAAGTCCCGCGGGTCGTATTTTTTTTTTCTAAGTTCCGCAGTTTTTTTTTTTTCTAGAATTCCCGCTTTTCTGGGTTGTTTTTTTAACGCGCGTGAGGCGATGTAGAGCCTCCACCTCTGTAAATGCGGTCACTCGCTTCGCAAGGGTCCACATTTGCAGCCTGCAATGAGCCTTCGTGACCGATCTGACATTAGAGGCTAGCACCAAGAATTAATATAATTGGCTGGAGTTTGGGGCTACTGGTAAACTGTGTAATCCAATAACCAGACAGAAGTTTGTAGCTGGTGGGGGTCAAAAGAATAGTCAACCACACAGTCCAAGCTCAAACAGAAAAAATACTACAATGAAAGAACAGCAGTATCACACCCACACCACATGTATTCTTACTTGGGTGAGTCTGAATGAACGTGATGCCTCTCTGCAATAAATTATGCTAATGATGTAAACCACCAGCACATTCATCAGCTGTCATCCAGAGATGATGAACTCTCTCTCTCTCTCTATCCTCATTCCCATGACAGGGAAAGTGTTAAACAATTTTTAAAAAATAAGGGATTCAGGGGTTCAGGGGGTCCCATATAGTTATGGGACAGTCACTAGAGGCTTACAATATTATGGACATTTTGAGTGCTCAAATGGTATTTCTCATTGGTTAGTTTACTTGTGTGTTAGCTCTGTAAGGTTTTGCAAATACAATTCACTCAATTGTTTGCTTACAGCGGCCATGGACAAGATGCCCAAGTCCATAGTGCTTCCCTTTTCCCCACTAATTCCCTCATTCTTTGTTCCACACATCTACAGCCTTATTAAATTGCGATTTGGCCAATTGAATAGGGCTCTATATAAGCGCAGAGCATATTTTTTACAGAAGTTTTTAGTTCGTGATCTTCTATCCAAAAGCAAGGTCTTCACTAACTAAAAACTTCTGTAAAGAAAATATGCTATGTCCTTTTATAGAGCCCTTTTCAATTGGCCGAATCGCAATGTAAGTCTGTAAACTTGTAGATCCGTGTCAGGCAACCTATTTCACTTGAAGGGCCTTATATTTGGACCCTGAGTCCTTGAAATTACCTCATGGTGCTTTAAACCTTTTTATTTTACCCAAAGCAAAACTGTAAAATCACTGTAGGAGATTAATTAATTGATGATCGAGACATAGGTAACGATAAGTATTTAGAAGGACAATGGGTATTTTTTTATAACTTTAGAGAAACAGAAAATAGACTCTGGCAATGTTGAAGAGGGGCATGTCCTCTCTCCCTCCAGAGAGCATAACGGGGGCATGGGAAGTTCAAGAGAGCTGCATATAAAAGTGTTACACATACCAGATTGTTAGCTCAAGGGCAGGACCGTCAACTCCTTATGTACCAGTAAATTTAAACCTGTATAAACATTCCCATGGATTTGTTGTTGCTTTTTAGTCGTTCAGTCATGTCCCGCTCTCCATAACCCTATGAACCTCAGCACGCCAGGCACATCTGTCAACCACTGAGCCTCTGAGTTCACTCAACTTCATGTTCGTTGTTTCAATGAACTCATCTATCCATCTCTGCCTCTGCCATCCTCTTCTTCTTGTATCTTCAAGCTTGTCCCTAGATTTACTGTACCCAGCTCTGGAATATGGTGGCTTGATCAAATAAATTATAATAAAGCTATTAATCTACAGTGTGTTTTTTTTGTTGCAATGTTTCAACCAATGGTTGAAACCATTTAGATACCATACATTTTCTCCACCCACTTGATCCTCTTTCTACTGTGATGCAAGCTTCCAAGTTCACTTGAATAGAGTTCAAGTTGTGAAGATCTCGAAAATCTACCTTCCATGTGGATATTTCTCATTTTGTTCATAGTCTTCCATCTAATCAGAAATGGTTTCTAGATATCTGCCACCACAACTGTGACTTAAAATATTATGCCAAGTGAAATAAGGCCACCTATATAACAACATAATGATAAAGAAGTGGCCTGTCCCATATAACTAAATGATTTGAACCTGCCACTCAACATCACATCAAATTGGTTTGGAACAGCATGTATTATTTTACAATACTGAAAAATCCTTTGAGCCAACGCAATGTTAGTTAAATTATACCCTTGCTAACAAGACTGCTTGCATTTTTACAGCTCACCTTTTGATAAATATTACTGGATATGCAAGACATAAATGAACTAAATTTACCTTCTAGGAAACGTCCCTAATTCAATTACCATTTAAGTCCCTGTGTTACAATAAAAGTTGCAGCCTTCTCTTCGTTCAGGGGAATTCCTATTTAAAGTGTATTAAAATAATATATCCTTGGGAAATAAAATGCTACTTTCACAAAGTCAGATGCTGATAGATAGGGACATAGCTGTCTGATGTGATAAAATCTGCCTTTGACCGTAGTATGTTAAATGTCTGGTCAAAAGCTACTGAGTGGTGAAAACCAAATATATCAACTTGTGTCAAACAGAATTAATCCACAGGATGAAACAGATTCACGTCCTACAGTAAACAACAAATATCTATCTTCCAACAGTCAGCTATCATGAAGCTATTTAAAGCTACTTGGTGGCAATTAGGTTCAAGCCCCCAAATCAATCTTATCCTATTTTTTTAAGACAGTGTTTGAAACTGACTTACGTCTTGACAAAGTCAACATGCTACACAAAAGTCAAAACCCTTCCCTTACCCAGTCTCAGTAGGACTAACTCCTGTATAGAGCGAAAAATACACACACAAAATGTTTTTTTTTATATTGCGCCCTATAGGGGAACAAGAGCTGTCTCAATTTTGAAAACGAGTTAGTACTTAAACACAGTTTGAAGTTCCAAAGCAAAAATAATGGGATTGATCTCCTGGTCAAGTAAATATCTTTGTATTTGTTGAACAGCTTGAGAAGAATAGTGGAATATTATTACTAAATGACTCCATCACTCAACATCAGTTCTCAAACTGTGTTCAATGGCATCCTGGGATTTCCTTACAATGGTCCAGGAATCCTTAATAAAATTGTTCAAAATGGTTTCTCCTTTTGTAAATTGATGTACATGGAGCAGGACTCCACAGAGCTCTGGGTTATATATTTTTTTACATTACGGCAAAATTACCCTGCTATATTTTGTACAAGCATATAATATACTTTGAGTTTATTTGCTTTATTTTGACACTTATATTGCTCATTAAGTAAATAGCATCACTCAGGTATGTCTGACTCTGTGATCCACTTGGTTTTCATGGCAGAGATACTGGAGTGGGTTGCTGGTTCCTTCTACAGTGGCCCACAGCATACAGCTCCTGGTATTCCCCCATCCAAGTACTTGCCAGTGTGCCCTCTTGGTTCCCTGGCTGGATTTGAACCCAGGATGCTTTGGTGAAACCACCTGCATCCTAACAACTGTGCCACCAGGGATCCCTTTTGTTCATTGTAGGTTCTAACATTTTGTCCTTCACATTCTCTCTCATTTATATCCTCCTCCATGTTAGTTAACTTATACTTGCAACTATAAGTGCACAAATTATGTCACTGGTGAGTGGAGACATGGTGGTGCCATCCACACAGGTGGGCAGGCTTTAGAGCATGGCAGGAGAAGCCTCTCTACTGTCAACTGCCCGCAGCAGGAAAGGAACACATTATAAAGTATAATTCATTAATGTACTGTATAAAAAAATCTTATATTAATAAAAACTACAAATGTATATATGTAAATAACATCAGGTCCTTCTGTCTAAATCTGAGCATGAAACATGTTTAAAGCAAAAACTTTTATTTTAGGAAACTCTGTTAGTGCATGGTAGGTGCTGTGATAATAATCCTTCTTTTCCACAATGGAGCAGGTGTGTTTACTTGTGATTGGCTACTACTGAGCATGTGTAGGGGAGAGAAGAGGGTGTAAACATTTTAATTATTTTCTAAATCAACTTATTACTATGATTCATTAAATGCTTCTCTGTTTTCCTGCACTCTTCCTCTACGTTTGTAGGGATAACAAATGTTAACAGTGAACAGCCTTTAGCCTCCAAGGTGAAAGTAAGTGTTGAGAGTATCTGTCTTGGATATCTGTCATGGAAGAGGAGGTCAGGTACAAGTAAGAATCTGCTAAATTAAGGATTTTCTATTAAAATGCTGATGTTGTTATTTTGTTACATAGTTCACAAACATATACAGCCTTATTAAATTGCGATTCAGCAAATTGAAAAGGGCTCTATTTAAGCACACAGCATATTTTTTTTACAGAAGTTTGTAGTTAGTGAACTTCTATCCAAAAGCAAGGTCTTCACTAACTAAAAACTTCTGTAAAAAAAATATGCTGTGTGCTTAAATAGAGCCCTTTGAGGGTGATAATATTGTTTCCAAGCTATAGTGGTCATTTAAGAAATGTGGAAATAGATTACGTGGTCCTGGAAACTTGTTAAAATGCCCAGAGGAAGGATCATAGGAAGGTCCTAGGCTGTGGTATTAATGGAAGGCAACAAGTTTTGGAGCCCAAAAAAGTGTTCCCTGGCTGAGTAAATGGAAAAATACTGCTCTATAGTATGCTATAATATACAGTAATAAATGCAACTTTTTAGGATCTTTCTTTATGACCTTCAATATCTCTGAAGAAGTCCTGTCTGGATGAAACGTGTTATGTTGTTTTGCTGATACCACTTTTTGTGAGTATATTTTTCCCTTAAGCTCATTATTAACAGTGTTTCATGCTATACTAGTTTACTTTTCCATTCCCATCTATATATTACAAACAACGTTGCAACATCAGTACTGGGTTATTACTTCTGGAGGGTCTCAGCCAGTGACACTGGACCTCATACCATCCATCTGAGCAGAAGCACTGTCCAAATGACAACATTCCCAGTTCCATTCAATATCAGGACTGGGCAATCACTTCTGCAGGGGCTCAGTCAGTGACACTGGACCTCATACCATCCATCTGAGCAGAAGCACTGTCCAACTGACAACATTCCCAGTTCCATTCAATATCAGGACTGGGCAATCACTTCTGCAGGGGATCAGTCGGTGACACTGGACCTCATACCATCCATCTGAGCAGAAGCACTGTCCAACTGACAACATTCCCAGTTCCATTCAATATCAGGACTGGGCAATCACTTCTGCAGGGGCTCAGTCGGTGACACTGGACCTCATACCATCCATCTGAGCAGAAGCACTGTCCAACTGACAACATTCCCAGTTCCATTTAATATCAGGACTGGGCAATCACTTCTGCAGGGGATCAGTCGGTGACACTGGACCTCATACCATCCATCTGAGCAGAAGCACTGTCCAAATGACAACATTCCTAGTTCCATTCAATATCAGGACTGGGCAATCACTTCTGCAGGGGCTCAGTCAGTGACACTGGACCTCATCCCATACATCTGAGCAGAAGCACTGTCCAAATGACAACATTCCTAGTTCCATTCAATATCAGGACTGGGCAATCACTTCTGCAGGGGTTCAGTCAGTGACACTGGACCTCATACCATCCATCTGAGCAGAAGCACTGTCCAACTGACAACATTCCCAGTTCCATTCAATATCAGGACTGGGCAATCACTTCTGCAGGGGCTCAGTCGGTGACACTGGACCTCATACCATCCAGTTGATCAGAAGCACTGACCAACTGACATCTTTCCAGTTACACTCACCTTAGTTTTTTTTACCTACAAACCTAGAGCCTCACACACCACCAGTCTTCTGCCTCTGAACTCATCTAACATGTCCTCCCAACTACCCTGTACAAAACCAGCCATCTATAATTTGCAGGTTTCTGCACTATCACCTACATTTTCCACAGCTGACACACCTACAGACTTAATCCCTACTTAACCCTAATGTTATTTTCAATGACTTGTGTTTCCTTTTTAAGTACTCTACCTTTTGTTTCATTAGTCCTTTGGTATTTAAGCTTGTGATTTCTCAGTCATGCAAGAGACTCATGTGTATGATTGTTTGCTCATGGGCAGGGTCATCGACTCCTTTTAAATCAGTCTGTCAAATTTCTTGTTGTCACATCCATGTTTTATTGTACTCTGCCTTATGGAATGTGTTGGTGCTATATCATTGAGGTCATTTCTGAATGTGCAATTGAGTGGGATAATGCCATAAAACTCTACAAAGGTCTACTGGAGATTAGTTTATGATTAATCCAAAATGGTTTTATTAGTTTGTAAAAGCAGTATCTTAGTAATGATGACAGAAATAACACTAGAGGACACAACAAGGACACAATGGATAGGAACTAGTAGACTTTGAAAGTTGTGTTCAGACTGAAACCATAGCAGAGGTTCACATATGGTATAATTTAAAAGTATAAGTAGTAACAAATCCCCTTGTGGACCGCTAACTTGTTCTGGTGAAGGGGTTGTGTACTTCATGTAAGCTATGATCTATACCATGTAGGGTCACCCAAGATGGGCAGGTGATAGTACAGAGGTTAGACAAATTGCAGTTCACTGGAGAAGGAACTGGCAACCCACTCCAGTATCTTTGCCATGAAAACAAGATGTGCCTGGCATGCTGTGGTTCATGAAGAGTGGGACACAACTGAATGACTAAACAACAACAGTTACAAATATTGTTATGAATTACTTATTAATCCCTGACGCATTTCATCCACTGACTTCAGTGCACAAAAAATACAGGGCCTTCTCAGACCCACCGAGCCTGGTCTTTTATTTTGTACAAGCAACTGCACTCAAGGGTCTAGACTCAATGTCTTAAGCAGTAATCAGTTCTGATTCTCTCTCAAGAGGGTGTGTACTTGTAAACTTTCCATTAATTTTATTGATCCTGTTGTGCATAGAGAAGTTTCTTCTGCATTCAAACGTTCCTACAAGATCAAGAAGTTGATCCTTCAAGATCAAGAAGCAGAAACCAACATTTTAGAATCAACTACATCATTATGTCCTGCTAATTTATAAAACAAATTTTCAAGTGTAGCTCTTAAAAAATATATATACAAAAAAATGGCTACTGTGGTTCTTTAATTGAAACCATTTATGTAAATCTGCCTCTCCATTATTCTATTACAATATTCCATAATATATAACACATTTTGTAGTCACTCTGCTTTTTGTAGTATTCTACAATAACCAATTTTTCCAAATAAATTCAATTTCATGTGTCAGCGCAATAATCCAATCTTTCCAAAAATATTTCATTCCATAATTAATTATTTTCCTGCATGTCCCTGGAAGTAAAAAAGGTGACTGACATTTAATTTATAGAATTAACAGTGTCATCTAAAGGTCATTTTTAAGAAGCATTTTATCCATTACCTTTTAAAAACCATCAGCTAATTTCAATTCTTTAGATGTTCTGCTAAAAATAACAAGCTTTTTTATCCCACCATTAAATTAAAGCAGTTCATCTGGACAGTTAGATTTGGCATTTGACTAGTTTAATTAAATTGCAAATCGCCTCTCTATGGTATTTTCTATAGGTAAAAGCGAGCTCGTTTTTAAATGCTTATCTATTATTATATTTAAATAATGATATTTTACAAATATATTTTTTTTAATTCTGCCTATATAAATTTTCCAATTATTTTATTTACTACTTAAATAAAAAGAAAGATGTGGAATTTTTGTGCAAAAAATAATAAGGGATATGAGGTGGATAAAGTCATGTGGATATCTTCATTATATGTAAAATTTAACATGTCTGTGGTCCTTTAAGCTTCTAAACAGATTTAATTACAACAAAATTGATTTAGTGAAAAACAACTATATGGGTACTCCTACATATATGAAAAAAATATATATTTTAAAGAGATTAAATAAAATTTGCATCATAAAATAGTACCAAAAAATGTATATATATATATCTCACAAAAGTGATTACACCCCTCACATTTTTGTAAATATTTTATTATATCTTTTCACGTGACAACACTGAAGAAATGACACTCTGCTACAATGTAAAGTAGTAAGTGTACAGCCTGTATAACAGTGTAAATTTGCTGTCCCTCAAAATAACTCAACACACAGCCATTAATGTCTAAAACGTTGGCAGAAAAGTAAGTACACCCCTAAGTGGAAATGTCCAAATTGGGTCCGAAGTGTCAATATTTTGTGTGGCCACCATTATTTTCCAGCACTGCCTTAACCCTCATGGGCATGGAGTTCACCAGAACTTCACAGGTTGCCACTGGAGTCCTCTTCCACTCCTCCATGATGACATCACGGAGCTGGTAGATGTTAGAGACCTTGCACTCCCCCACCTTCCGTTTGAGGATGCCCCAAAGAAGCTCAATAAGGTTAAGGTCTGGAGACATGCTTGGCCAGCCCATCACCTTTACCTTCAGCTTCTTTAGCAAGGCAGTGGCCATCTTGGAGTTGTGTTTGGGCTCGTTATGTTGGAATACTGCCCTGCGGCCCATTCTCCGAAAGGAGGGAGATCATGCTCTGTTTCAGTATCACACAGTACATGTTGGCATTCATGGTTCCCTCAATGAACCGTAGCTCCTCAGCGGCGGAAGCACTCATGCAGGCCCAGACCAAACATATATATGTTTTCTATAATATGTTGTGTTGATTCTCCCATATGCATTTTTATTTACTGTACGGTGGAGGGCTCCTATCGCTCTTTTGCCCACCATATATTAAATGATTGTTGTGGTGAACTACCTACTCATGAAGTCCACAACACAAGCTGGGATCCCGCTCCATGCTGATGAAAGCCAGTAAGCTTGAAACAGCTGTACAAGGATAGGATTCTCAGCTTGTGTTTAATCCAACCTTGGCTTTGCATTAAAGCTGTGTAATACAGCAGGCATACGCTTAAAGGAAGCCATGTTTTAAAATGGCTATGGATTGAAGAGCAAGGTATTTGTGGGCACATTTGCATGTCTCAGCTCAGCTTCCCAAAATGCAGTGTAATCACTGTTTTTCTTGGAATTCTGAGCTGGAAGCAGGTTTTTTAACTTGTTTTACACATTCAAATGTGAACACAGATGTACTATTTATTTACTGTACTACATATATTAAATGATTGTTGTGGTACATATAAATATATATATATATATATATATATATATATATATGTTTATATTTACATGTTTATATTTACATTTTTGGTAGACTGTTTTATAATGCATATTTTATTTAATCTCTTTAAAATATATACTTTTTTATATATGTAGGGGTTCCCCTATATATTTATTTCACTAAATCATTTTGGTCGTAATTGGATCTGTTTAGAAGCTTAAAGGACCACAGACGTGTTATATTTACATTTTGTCTCTTTTGAACCTGACTTGATAATGGGTTTAATATAAATAAAAACAACCTTTTATATTTTTTTTATTTTTTTATAAAAAATGTCTTAAATGGCAGTGGACATTTTGTGTTTATTTCTTGCAGAATTAGACATATAGGGGTAATGGGAGGAATCTTGATTCATATATCATCTCTATTCCTCTTTATTGAAGACTGACACCTTAATTTAGTTGAAAACAGAACTAAATAGATGAGTAACTCCCTCACTCCCCATCACACAAGTGCAATCTCCCAATTTAAGTATGATCTCAAAACGTTTTTTGTGTGTGTTTGCATTGTTTAGTTGTGTCTGACTCTCCTTGACCACAACACACAATGCTGATCCACTTGGTATTCATGGCAGAGATAGTGGAGACGGTTGTCAGTTCCTTCTCCAGTGGGCCATAGCATACAGCTCCTTGTATCCTGGTCTCCCATTCAAGTACTGACAAGGCCCAATCCTGCTTGGCTTCAGGGTGGTGTGACCTCTTGGTACCCTGACTAGAATCAAACCCAGGTTGTAACCGTGAAAGCATTGAATTCTAACCACTGGACCACCAGGGAACCCTATCTCTCTTGCATAGCTGCTAATGTTGTTAGTTTGTTACATCACAAAGATTTGAAGTTTTTCTTAAACTACAGTGGCATTTTAAGCTGATGATTTGGCACTATTGGTGTATAAAGTCTCCTTGATAACGCATTTTCCACAGTTTTGACCAATTTTATCAAATATTTTAATTTTTTGCATTATAACTAGAGATGTCTATTCGCGGCGATTTTGGCATGTTCGCGTTCGCATCGGACGCAGAACACATGCGCTTTTGGGTTCGCCCCCTATTAATTATCATTGAGGAAACTTTGACCCTGCACCTCACAGTCAGCAGACACATTCCAGCCAATCAGCAGCATACACTCCCTTCCAGGGCCTTCCATCTGAAGGACAGCATACATTTTAGAATCATTCTGAAGCTGCATTCGTTGTGAGAGGACAGATAGTGTAGCTGCAGGAGATTTAATAGGGAAATAGATAGCCAGGCTGTGTATTTAGCTTCCACTACAATTAATCTAATTGCAGTGGCCTGCCTGTGTCAGGCTCACAGCTTATATTGTGCTCAGTGAAATAAAACAACAATTTTTTGACTGTAATAGATTGAATAGCAATTGCCTGCCTACAGGCGTGTTTCTGAAGCCTATTGCATCTACTCTGCCAACTTTTGCCAGTGCACAGTGATACGTCATATCTGGTGCAACCGTAGTGTACAGTGACATAAAACAACACTTTTTTGACTGTAATCGATTGAATATCAGTTGCCTGCCTACAGGCGTGTGTGTGAAGCCTATTGCATCTACTCTGCCAACTTTTGCCAGTGCACAGTGATACGTCATATCTGGTGCAACCGTAGTGTACAGTGACATAAAACAACACTTTTTTGACTGTAATCGATTGAATATCAGTTGCCTGCCTACAGGCGTGTGTGTGAGGCCTACAGCGCCTACTCTGCCAACTTTTGCCAGTGCACAGTGACACTCATATCTGGTGGCACCTTAGATTGCACGCGCAGTGCCCCAAATTTGAAGTAGGAGGTCCGACCAAGCATCTTTTTCCATCTCCCTGTTCCAAAAATCAATGCCATATACATTCCCCTAATAGTGGACGTAACAGGGATTAAACCGATAGGAATAGTACTACTTAACAGTACACACCTTATAATAACGCAGACATAGGCAATGCAGAGAGAGGAGTCTGAAGAAGAGGAGTCAGAGGAGGAAGGTGGCTTTGAGGAGGTGGAAGACCAAACACAGCAGGCGTCCCAGGGGGCTTGTTGTCACCTTTCGGGGACCCTTGGTGGCTGGGTGGAGGAAGAGACCTTCAATGACATCAGTGAGGACAAGGAACGGGACATGGCTAGCTTAGTATCCAACCTTGTGCGAATGAGGAGTTTGCAGTTGTGCAAAGGGACTGTTTGCGGTTGTTTGCGGTGCATTAAACGGGGAGATTGGTCTGTTACTGTGAAGCGGGTGTAACCCTTACACTACCTGATCGATACAACATCATACCTGATGTTTTAAAGCATGTTATTCCAAACAATTTAGGAATGTTAGGTGATTTATGCCCTTTATGGCTTAAAACCAGACTCTGCATCAACTATGTAATTTTCCGTAGGAGTTTTGCCATGGATCCCCCTCCGGCATGCCACAGTCCAGGTGTCAGTCCCCTTGAAACAACTTTCCCATCACTATTGTGGCCAGAAAGAGTCCCTGTGGGTTTTTAAATTCGCCTGCCCATTTAAGTCTATGGCGGTTCGCCAGGTTCGCCCGTTCGCGAACATTTGATGGAAGTTCGCGTCCGCTGTTCGCGAACCGAAAATTTTATGTTTGCGACATCACTAATTATAACAAATAACACAACATGGGTGTCCATTGCTATATATTTTCCTAGCTGGTCAGGTAAATTGTTGGAAAATGTTGAATGATTATAGAGCAATGAACAGGCCGGTAAACAATAAGACCCATCTCATCATCTTCCGATAATCCTGTTACTACTTCCCAACATGCTTTACATTTTAATGGCATTACACTTCGTAACAATTATAGATGGAAAAACAATTGATTTTAATTCATAACAATGTATTAAGGGATTATATCTGAATAAAAATACAAACAATCATACCATCATGCAAAGTACAAGTTTTTTTAGAGGTTGCATAGGTATCATTACAATACAACTAATATTAATATAGTTCTTAGCATGCATACATTCACTGAGCAATTAATACCTACTGTATATAAATTTTCACATTATGTTTATAGCAGATTTGTTCCTCTGTATTCTGCAGCATTTAATTTGTGGGTAGTTTTCTAATGTAGGTTTCATACATTGTCCTCATCTTTGCCACAGAATCAGACTGTAACTGAGCAGGTTTACATCTCACCAGGAGAGTTTGGGTTTTGAAAAGTTGAATGAGTGGGTGGGCACAGAAGTAGGACTCATATTTCATTCTGTTTTCCACTGCTAAAAATGCCTATATTATTTCCAATATTATATGACATAAATGAGTAGTTTATGAAAATTATCGTAAACATTACTCTTCTCAGCTTCACAAGCTCACTGAAAATCTATATATTCAGAGAATATCACAAACATCGCACCATATAGTAATCCCCTTGCAGATTACACCATGTTTAAGGTAAGTAGTTCACGCTAGCCATGTTAATCGGAAACATTGTGAGAGAACTGCTACGAGTGACTGCTGCATGACAAAGCCGAAAAGCACAGAACACTGATTTTTGCCCTGCTAAAATATTATAATTTACTCCATTAGACTTTTACACCCAAACCCAATTCTAGTAAGAATTTACGGATCCCTCGCAAATCAGGCACTGCCGTAACTGCAAAAAATTAATATGAAATAAATATTACCAGTACCAAAGTCCACTCACTAATGGTTTTAAAACCACTGCTGTGTGCCACAGCAATTAAAGTGTCAAATAATGACATTTCAATATTATTTGACACATAACTGTTTAATATCAACATATGTGTCATTAAAAAATATGATATTGTTTTATTATGTCCGTTTCATTATACAACATCCAGAGTAACACACAACCCAGTGCTATAATGGTCTAATGCATTGTATATATATATATATATATATATATATATATATATTCCTTGCTGCAGTTACTGCACTTGTTCTCACTCATTATAATAGTCATGACGTTCTCATTTCCTATTAGTTCCCAGAGCCATTTCACATCCATAAAGCTGGGCTTGGGTACTCCCTACACTTAAATCTCTTGTGGATAAGCCTTTGAGTTACAGATGTGGACTAAGTGCTGTAATGTGGGAGTGATAAAGATTAACATAGATGTGGAACATGGGGAAAAGCTCCCACAGCTAATTTACTGCTGTAACGCAATTTACACCGCCTAATTAACATAGGGCCCATTTTTCCCCTTTTTCCATTTTTCAGCTATTCAAAAAAGTGAACATTTTCTGTGCAAGGATTCTGCTGCAACACTGGACCACCAACAAACATCCCCATCCACTTTTGTCTCTAATAACTTATAAGATTGTAAGCTTTTATTAGAAAGGGTCCGCAACAACTTCTATACCATCTATAGTATAGATACTCGTAGAAGACCTACAGTGGGTGAAACGTGTCGAGGGATTACCACAGTGGTTGCATCTACTGGATCTAATTGTTAACATCAATACTAATGTACATCAATACTAATCACAATGCAACATCATCTAATCTAGAAGCACAGTGGAAACTAAGAGTTGCAGCTACCAACTATGAATTAGAAGGACTAAACGATTACCTAAGGGCTGTGGTAACTTTACTTTGCTCAATGTTTTTAAAATTTAATCTAAGAAGCTTCAAGATTAATCCAAACAAGAGCCCCTTTCAATTTATGATTTTACTAGTAGGTGTATGTTTGTCATAATTGTCTTATGAATTTAATTTATCTGCTTATCTGCTGTACTTAGCACTATGGAATATGATGAAATGTTTTACATAAATTATATTATTAATGATTAGATATTAATAATCATAATAATAATATGAATTATTATTATTATAATTATTATATGCTAATAAACAATACATATTGTAATTGTTAAAGTGTACAAATATATTATAAATACCATATACATATACAGGTACACAACTAGTGGTCTAGCACTTCCTTTAATCTGGACAAAATTGAGTGTGCTTGAATTTCCAAGACCATCAGATTAGTTCAGCTGGACTTTTGTATTTCAGTAATCATTTAATTCATATTTAATGTATATTTTAATATTTTTTATATAAGTTTCTATTATCTAATGGTTCAACTTCTGGACCTCTACCTATACCATGTAGGGTCACCCAAGATAGGCAGGTCATAGCAGAGAGGTCAGACAAACCACTGTCCACTCAAGAAGAAACTGGCAGCCCACCCCAGCATCTTTGCCATGAGAAACGTATGGCTCAGCACTACCAGTGACAATCATAGATGGGCCTGGAGTGCTGCGGTCCATAGGGTCAAAGAGAGACAGACAAGACTGAACGACCAAACAACAAAAAATGATTACTTTAAAGACACAGAACATGTGTATTTTTTAACTATTATTACGTGTTGGACAATCAAAATGGCTAATCTGGCAAGGCTCTGGAACCAAGGATGTCGGAAAATCGATGGTGTACTTGTATTATGATATTAATACTTTTTTCATACAAAGAAGAGTAGAGGATACTTAGTGGATTCACTGGTGGATTCCAATACAATTTTAGCACAGGAATCCTCCCACTCACTCCTGCAGGCTTTCCAGGCTCTTTAACCGCCCCTTTGTACCTTGAAAAGGAATTATGACAATCATTGCAGTTTCCATGTGCTTGCAGACTCTGCTAAAATGAACATTTTCTATAATTGCATTTTATGCTTTTCTACAGCAAAAAAAATAAATTGACTTATTTACCTACAAGGATATTTTTGTTAGGTAGAGTCCAACATTCCCTTGGTCATTCTCCTGACAAGAATGTATTAAGAGAATCATAATGATGGCCCCAGTGCACCATTTCTCTGTCTCCTTTCACTCTCTGCTGGAGATCGAAGGAATTTATTCATTGACCCCCATTGTAACTCTGGAGCAAGAGGGAAGATCAATAGTGGCAGCTTATTAAGTGAATTGGAGAAGCATCAGCAATATCCTGATGTTTAACTGTCAATGAACCAGAGATTTGCTGTCAAATGAATACACAATTTAAAGTATGGTCAAATATAAATCGTGATAATTTCGGATTTTTTTTTAAATAAACTAATAACACAAATCATGACAATCTCTAAATCTTTAGGTGGAACATCTGTGCATCAGCAGGTTCAGTGTTTAATTGTTTTGGTTTTGTTCAATGTTAAAGGAACTCTTTAGTCAAAATATTTATATTAACATTTTACTTGGTTTATGTAATCAATGTGATCCTCCTGAATGTAATTTGCATATAAAATGCACTCTCCCTTACTTGTAACAGACCCACAGAGTAATGGCTTCTGGAAACTCCCCATAATTTCTGCCATTTTGCTCACCTTTGACCTGTAACACTGCATTTTAATAGCTAAGGATACCCCCTAACCCCTGAGGGGTGGGGATTAATGCTACTCATGCTAATGTCATGCTGTTAGACACTAAGCAGATAGTGACATGCGGAATGTTAGAATTTGCTAAAACATTAAACTGTTGGGATTTCAATATTAATCATGATGTAATCGCATATTATAATTGTCAAACTTCGAGTTGTCGTCACGCTTTGCGCAAAGCGAGGGCCGCAACTGACAACATCTCGCAGTTTCACAAATTCCTCTGCCATGGCTCCCATCAGCCCCACATCAGCCCTGCAGCCTCTCTGCTCTGGTGGCGCGCGCCCACAAGTGGGACGCACGCGTACATGCGGGCGGGACGCGTGCACGGGTAGCCGGGCATACAAGCGTGCGCGCACGTACACGCAAAGACGTCACATAAGCATGCAGGCGCGTCTACAGCATTGAGGTGGGGGGGGAGAGACACGGGGAGGGAGAGGAGGGGGAAGAGATACATGGGGAGGGAGAGGAGGAGGGGAATAGAGACACGAGAGAGGGAGAGGAGGAGGGGAATAGAGACACGAGAAGAGGGGGGAAGAGAGACACAGGGGAAGTGAGATACAGGGGAGGGGAAGAGAGACACAGGAGAGGGAGAGGAGGGGAAAGAGAGACACAGGGAAGGGGGAAGAGAGGCACAGGGGAGCGAGAGGAGCAGGGGGAAGAGAGATACAGGGGAGAGAGAGGAGCGGGAAGAGAGACACAGGGGAGGGGGAAGAGAAACTCAGGGGAGGGAGGGGAGGGAGAGAAACTGGGGAGGGAGAGGAGGGGAGGAATAGACACAGGGGAGGGACAGGATGGGGGAGGAGACACAGTGGAGGGGGGAAGAGATGAGGGTCAGGGGGTGGAGAGACACAGGGGAGGGATGAGGGGGGCAGAGACACAGTGGAGGGAGACGGGGTGAAGAGACACAGGGGAGGGAGAAAGACACAGGAGTGGGAGAGGGGGAAGAGACACAGGGGAGGGAGAGGGGGAAGGAGAAACAAGGGAGGGAGAGGGGTGAAAGAGACACAGGGGAGGGAGAGAGGGAAGAGACACAGGGGAGGGAGAGGGGGAAGGAGAAACAAGGGAGGGAGAGGGGGGAAAGAGACACAGGGGAGGGAGAGGGGGGAAGAGACAGAGGGGAGGAAGAGGAAGTAGAGGGCGGGAGAGGCTTACAATGAGTGCCAAAGCCACTCATTGCAAGGCCCGAGATGAGCGCTAAAGGAGCTTATCGCAAGGCCAGTAAAGTAGAGGGGGGAGCGGTTCGCAATGAGCCCCTCCCGTCAAGTAGAGGGAGGTAGAGGGGTAGAGAGGCTCGCAATGAGTGCCGAAGGTGCTCATTGCGAGGCCCGTGATTAGCGCCGAAGGCGCTCATCGCGAGGCCAATAAAATAGAGGGGGGAGAGGCTTGCAGTGTGTGACAAACACCATTGTCAGGCTTCAATTTTTTATTGCCGTCATTTTTGACGGGCAAGTCGCTAGTAATTTATAATAAAGCATTGTTGTTGTAAAATGTAAAAAATGAACTGTAAATTTGGAGATCTTGTCAGTTCCTTGTTTTTGTGAGATTGTAACATCATGACACTGGAAGTGTGAGTCGCTTCTCCTGTGGGAGTGTCCTTAGCTCAGAGAGAATGCAGTGAGGAAGGGTTATAATATAGATATTGAGAAACTGTTACTTTATGGTTCTTGTGCTTTAATACGGGTATAGAATGTAAAAAAGGAGCTATGTAAATGTGAAAACCCTATAAGTTTAGTGCTGTAGAAAACCAAAATGGCAGCCTACATGAGAGAATGGAAATAAAAAAAGAGGGGGATCCAGAAAATGAGAAATTGTGGATATCATACAAGTAAGTCATGACCTCTTCCTTTCCAACTCCCTCATTCTACTTGCTATCATGGAAACCTGGCTCTCATATGGTGGCCTACACTTCAGCCACACTCCTAGACCTGGGAACAAACAAGGTGGAGGTGTGGGCATACTAATATCCTCTGGCTGCATTTTTCACTGCAAACCCCCTGTTTCCTCCCTCCAATTTTCATCCTTTGATGTTCACACTATCCACATCTTCTCTTCCATCCCTCTGTGAGTAGCTGTGATGTATTGCCCGCCTAGATCACCCTCTCAATTTCTGGATCACTTTGCCACCTGGCTCCCTCACTTTCTCTCCTCCAATATACCTTCACTAATTCTTTGCGATTTCAACATAGCCACTGACACACCTCCCAACAACTGCAAAATTACTTGCACTTACCTCTTCCCTTGGCCTCTCACAGTGGATAGATTGTGCCACTCACAGTGGTGGACACTCCATTGACCTTGTTTTCACCAATCTTTGCACTGGCTCCAACCTAGTCCTCTCCACATTTCCTCTATCTCACCACCATCTGCTAACTTGCATCCTCACCTTCCGCTCACCACCCTTCTTCAATCCCTGCCACCAGAACCCCCAAAAAACACAACAATTTTCCAATGTGCTAAAACTCCTTCTCAGTCCCCTCATGACCCTTGCCTGCCCTGACATCAGCACTTCACAGTACAACATGACTCTAACCCCCAGGAGGAAGTATCTACTCTACTATCAACCTCTCACCTTACATCTTGTCCACATGATCCTATTCCATCACAGCTAATCCTTCCCCTCTCTATAACACTTATCCCAGCTCTCACACATCTATTCAACCATAAACACTGGCAAGTTTCCATCCTCTTTAAAACACGCCATAATCACACCCATTCTTAAGAAGCCCTCATCTGATTCAGCTTCTGCCTCCAACTTATTGCCCTATCTCTCTAATTCCCCTGGCTTCTACATTTGATTCTAAGCTCAAAAACAGGGCCCTCCATATGATGGTGCTTTACAAATAAAGATAATAATAATAAAATAATAATAATAATAATAAGTAAGTGAGTGTAAATTTCATATGAAATTTACATTGAGGTGAAAATAATATTGAATTAAACATAGTCAAACCATTTATATCGTACACATTTTGTATGTAAAGTATGTGATAAAAAAAAGATTTTAACTGAATTTGGTCATGTGAATATATAATAATATTTTGCAGGATCAATTAGGTCACAATCACTTGAAACAACTGACGTGTTGGAATGTATTTTGCACAAGAATAAACGGAACTGTGCAGCTAAATGTGACTACAGTGGTACCTTGGTTCACGTCCTTAATCGGTTCCAGACGGTAGGATGAGAACCAAACCAGCATTTCCCATAGGAATTAATGTAAATTTAAATAATCTGTACCAGACCATAAAAATGGCACATTTTAGTTTGAACTGATGGTGTTGTTTCTTGATACAAAACCTTAAAACTAAACAGACATAAAGAAAAAACTCTAGTTAGATCAAATAACAGAGAATTTAACTTCACTTTAACTGTACTGAGAGGACTTGAGGGAGCAATGGGTCTTACAGACACAGACTGCAGATTAGCTCTTACAGACATAGGCTGGGCACATTGGCTATTACAAAAACAGGCTGGTTACATTAACTCTTACAGACACAGGCTGGGCACATTAGCTCTTACAGACACAGGCTGCAGATTGCCTCTTATAGACATAGGCACAGGCTGCAGAAACAGTAGCAGGGTGTCGCAATCTCAACAACTTCCGAACAACGCAATCCGACTCACTGGACTTTTGGAATTGTTGGACTAGTGAGGAGGACCTGGATTTACATTAACTAGTATTGCCCTGTGGGCATGAGGTGTTTAATATTGCCTACAATATCATGGGAGTGATTTTGCTGTCAACCATCCTGTGCGTGGGGAGCCATGTTTGTCAATATTGGTCTCTAAATGCTGCATTTTCCCAGAGAGTTTTAGGTTATGTCACATATTATAATTTTCAACTACGAGACGTTGTCACGCTTTCCGTGGTGGGTACAACTTAGGCGATGATCGTCGAAGGTGCTTATCGCTTGTGAGCCTCGCGTAGCAAGGCAAGCCGTTAACTCGGAGCACTTAGGCGATAAGCGCTGAAGGCGCTCATCGCCTGCGAGACTCACGTAGCGAGGCAAGTTATTAACTCGCAGCACTTAGGCGATGAGCGCCAAAGGAGCTCATCGCCTGCGAGCCTTGCATAGCGAGGAGAGCCGTTAAGGCACTAAAACTCGAAGCACAGCACTTCAGCTCACATTGCTTGCGAGCCTCACATACGGATGTGAGCCGTTAAAGCACTAAAACTCCCAGCACTTGGGCGATGAGCGCCAAAGGTGCTCATTACCTGCAAGCCTCGCGAAGCGAGGAGAGCAGTGGAGGCAATGAAACATGCGGGACTTAGCCTCCAAACACTTAGGAAACGCAGGATCGCCTTAGGCTGCAAGCAGTTTAGAAACACGGGACTTAGAAAAAAAAACATTACGAGACGCGAGATTTAGAAAAAATAAAATACGAGATGCGGGACTTAAAAAAATAAGTTACGAGATAGGAAAAATACGAAGTTAACAACCAAACCGGGCAAAGCAAAAAACACAACAAAAAACAACAAAAAAAACATCACACACAGCACGGGGGAACAGCCAGGACGTCTGGGAGTGAGGTGGAACGTGAATTTAAGTTGATTTTCCCGAGTTTTGGCACTCGAAAATCGTCTAAGCAAGAAAAAAAATGGCTGCTCAAAAAAATGAAAACAAGCCTACACGATCCTGGGCCAAAATACACTACTACAAAGGACGTCAAATGCTTGCGAACCTTGTCGCACATAGACAAACAACGCTACTTTACAATCCTAACTTGCAGCTACTGTAGCGGTTAACACAAATAAACCAATGGTTTGCCCTTACGCACGCAGCCTATTTCTAATGCACTGTTACAACATTCATAACACTATCTCCTCAGGCCAGCAACAGTCCAACTGGACATTATATGCTGCAGGAAAATAAAAAGAGATTGTTACCTCTTCAGGCTATTGATTGCTGGATATATTAATTACAAATAGACAATGTATATTCATTTATTAAGTAACTAATTAATTTACAATTATTTAAAAAAAATATAGACATATGTATCTGTCTTTGTGATGAGCGCCAAAGCTGCTCAGATGAGCAAAAGTACAGCAGAGGAGAGGCTCGCAATGAGCGCCGAAGGTCCTCAGAGTACAAAAACCTTCACATTGTGTGGTAAACAGCATTGCCATGGCTTCAAATTTTATTGCTCCATCATTTTTGGCGCGCAAGTCGCTAGTGTTTATATAGGGTTCCCAGGAAAGGAGGCCATGAATTGAGGGGTTCCCAGTTAAGGGGTCTATAAAGGCCCTTTAGAACAAAGGAAGGGCCAGAGTAGATGCCATGTCTGCAGAAGGGATATTTACATTAGCACCCCTACTGAGTGGGAAGAGGAAGCCAGATAAATGACACTAATGTGCTAATTACCCCTTACAGGGCTAAATGCAGGAAGATGGCAAATAGCCATGGTCTCATAAACTTACACTTTCCTCACCACAGAAGGCAGTTAATAGCACATTTGCCATACTAGTGACATGATTGACAGGCAGGCCACATGGCTGGGAACAGGAAGCGTGTGCGGATTGGATAAATGAGACTGTCACTAAGGGGTGACTTTTGGTGACCAATATGTATAAAAATGTTGGATGGATGACAAATAAATGTTGGTGTGTCAGTTTAAACATACATAATCTGAGGTGTGTGTTTCATTCTGAGTGAATATAATAATTTAAACCATTGGAATTATTATTACGGACTCTGCCTACAACTCTGCTCCTATCCACTAGCTTTCTGATCTTCTGTGTTGCTGGTATCCTGAGACACAATCTTGATACCTGAGAAAGGCAACTGTGCGCTGAAATGATAAAATCCTGACAGTCTAGGGGGCTCCTGTAAGCTGTAGCAAGAAAGCTTTTGGGGTGCACCTGGCACCTGGGTCATCACACATTCTCTAAACAATCCCTCTTAAAAGATCTTAAAATACTTCCTTTTTATTGATTTTTCTATCCGACCAGAGCACCATCAAGCAATTCATTCCCATTTGCTTGCAGAAAAACTTCAATCCTTCTTCAAAGTCTGTCATACGAGTCTTGCATTGTGTGTAGTAGAATATTGCAACATTCTTCAAGAACAAAAGCCTCTACTACTCATTTTCTCTTCCCCTTTTCCCCTCGCACTCCATCATCCCCCTTTTATTCCCAACCCTCTCTCTCCCAATCACTACTTCCCTGTCCCATGCCCCCTTCCCCCTTCACCCTTTTCCCCCTCTTTTCCTCAATCCCCTCACCCCCTTCCTCTCTCTTCATCCCTCTTCCTTTCCCCCTTTTCCCTCTCCAATTCCCCCAAACCCCTCTCCTTCCTTCACCATCTCTTGTTCATCTTTGCCGATGCCTTTTGTCAATGTTTACTGTTACCTGTCATTATTTTTGATACTGTCCCCCTTGACACATCCAGTAATATTTCAACCCGCAATCCAAGCACTGGCTATTGGCCTCTTTTGAACTGTTAGTTGCCTCATGTTGCTCTGTAACTTACATATCAAAGTGCTAAGTGTAATGACCTCTTTTATAGCTGACACTCGCTGCTAATTGCCTTTAATCCTAGTATGACTCACCTTTAAAGCTGTATTTATAATTGTGACTTTGTTACTTCAAAGTTAAACTAATTTTTACGTGTTGTTGCCATTATTTATCCATCCCCTCTAGGGACTTTAAAAATAAATGTTAGTAATAATGACAACACACATAGTATTGACCCAGGTTACAATGAGGAGTTTGATGCACCAAACCAAAGGAGAAAGGCTTGATCGGAGATAAGGTCATTCTACAGATCCATTAGAGGCAGGAAACAATGAACCTAAGTGCCAGGGATTAGTGGCTAATGAGCAAATATATTTTGATTAATTGCCAAAGCTTATTGCCTGGACTCAACCTAAAGAACAAACTGGGATTGACCTTTGTTGCCAAAAGTATTTGTAAAAAGAAGAGCAATAAATATGTAACAGGCTGGGTACGTGAATAAGCCAGTGATTGGGCTGCTCTGTGTCCACACAAGTTAAACTGTATCAGACTGAAATATAGGCTCCAATAGGCTAGTTTGTGAATTTATCTCAGCAGGTAGGGCATAGGAGGCAGTTAGCATTGTTATTTAATTGATTAATAGAAAACTAAAAAACAGATAACAATTCCCACCTTATCATGAGAGGATCCAAGATTACTACTACACAATGGAGTCACATTGTTATGACCACCAGCTAATATTCTGAATAAACGCTTTGTACAGCACGGACAGCAGCTATATGGTGTGGTAGTGAGTCAATAAGATGCTGGAAGGTTGGCAAGGGTATCTACATCCGATAGCTGCTGAAGAGTATGTGGTGGAGGGTCCATATAGAAAACATGGTGATTGAGGTGGTCCCACAGTTGCTCGATGTGGTTCAAGACCAGGGAATTTGGAGGCCAAGAAGGTACTTGGAAGTCTTAGCTGTGCTCCTACAACTATTCCTGTACAATTCTGGCTATATGACACGTTACATTGTCCTGCTGGTAGATCCCATCCACTCAAGGGAAGACAGTCAACATGTATGGGTGTACTTGATTTGTAAGGATAAATATATAACCAAATTGGTTGAGAGTGTCTTTCAGAGGTATGAGTGGACCCAGGCATTGCCAAGAAAACACCAATGGTTGCAGAGTGTTTGTTTTGAGGTTTCATGTCTGACACAAACGTCTGTCCAGTAGATGGAGCAGAAAATGTGACTCATCAGAGAAGGCAACCCTTTGCCAATCAGAAAAGGTCCAATTTCGGTAATATTGTGCAATATGTAGTTGTTTCTGATGATGAACCCTCATCCGCATTGGTGCAGTGACCAGCCATTTGCTTCGGAGCCCCATACACAACCGGGTTAACTGTACTGCCATTTTAGACACACGTCTGGTAGCCCCCTGGTTTGATGGCATGGTGACTTGCTCAACTGTAGCATGTTGGTCGACTCTAACACACATTCAAAGCCAATGTTCACCTTTGACATCAATGGCACTTGGTGCTCCGCTGTTTACGCTGTTTATTCGCAATGGTGCCACACTTTAACCACAGCAGCATGTGAACAGTTCACAAACTGCGCTCTTTCAGCAATACTACCATCCTTGGCTTGAAAGCCAATTACCAACCCCTTTTTCAAAGTGGGATAAATTGTTTTACCCATGAAAGCCATTGTTGATATGTTTACAGAATGCCTATATGTCACCTTATATACCCACCAAGCCTGCTCACCACATGTACCATATTTCATTGGTAGCGTGCTGCTGGCATCAAAATTAGACAGTGGTCATAATAATAATAATGTGACTTGACCCTGTATTATTAATGGTATTACTGATGGGTGGTCTTTTATTTGCTTAAAGTGACACAACTGAGGTTCCAAATATGCATAATTTAACATTAGTTAATAACAAGTTTATAACAATAACAATTTATCAACTGAATATTACTGGGTCCATTGTTTTGAGTGCAAATGCACGCTCAGACCCACAAGAATGCATTCACAACAAAGAACACAATGCCACAGTGTCAAATCCAATAGTTAAGCGAATGATTGTTCATTAACAGAAGAACAGAGTTTTGGCTTGTGGTTCGATGCGAAACGCTGACTGACAGCTAAATGTTGCATCAATATTAGTGTACCACAGAATGATGCTCCCTCGTAGGGAAGGAAATTAAAAGAACTGACCTGGCACATGCTCAGTTCTGTTCAGTTGTTGTCCATATAAACCCAGCATGATCTTGACTGCATTACAATAATTAATTACACAAATGACTGGCACCTTAACCTCAATATCTTTATTTATACAGTATGTATATATGTTTATATATCTCCGTGATCCAGCATATATATTTCTTCCACAAACCACTTGTCTCAATTGCTACCTGTTAAACTTACTTGCCTTTGACCACTCTCTTGCTCCCTGACTTTTTTTCTGGCAAGTTTTCCAGATTACGTCTTTCCAGCCTTTGTCTTGTGCCCAACATGTTTCTTACTATCGTTGGTTTCATTCATGCCACTAATATTGTTACCCTTATTTTTATTAAAATAAAATAAATGTAATTCCACTACAGGACCCTGGAGGAATCCATGATACATTAGCGGAGTTTGTGTGTACAAGAAGGGCATTTATATTTCTGGAGAGATAAAGTTGCATTTCTTGAAGAAGTAATGTAACAAACACAAAATGGATTCCTGTACTCAAGGCGCCTTCAAATATTCATATTTTCCCCAAAAAAATTATTAGCATGGATTGCACAGTTGCTAATATTGTTGATGTGGTACATAATTGACAAACACGTATCTTTTTTCTTGAACTCCAGTGGTCCTTTAAAATTGAATAATGTGATTAAATTATTAATTAAGAATGTTATTATTGATCAATGTGTAACTTAAATCATTAGCTCCTATTGCCAGGGCAATACTTTGGCCCTTTCATATGTCTACTTAAAATTCAGCAAACAAAAATATTCATTGAGAGACTACTTTATATATTTATTAACTAGGAAATTGCCCGACAAAAATGACGGGATTAAAATTGTAAGGCTGGCAATGCTGTTTGCCACACAATGTGAGGCTTTTGGTCCTCTGAGGACCTTCAGCGCTCATTGCGAGCCTCTCTCCCCATGTACTTCAAGTTTCCTGCTTTGCAGGGCTCACAATGAGCGCCTTCTGCGATCATTGCAAGCCTCTTCTGCTTGAGGTGCTCTTCGTGAGACCTTTCCTCCTACTGTATGGGCAATTTATTGCATGCCTCGTTAACCTGCAAGTTTAGTGCTTGGGAATGCCATGTGTCTCTTTCCAGCATCTCCCCCTGTCCTATGTCTTTCTCCTCTGTGTTTGCCGAATGTTTGCGTGGCGCGCAGTCATTGGTTTTATTTTCAAAGTCCCGCATACCTGCCGTTGTTCGTGTAAGTGTTACTGTGTTCAGCGTTGTGTATTTTGTAAGTTTTGCAAATTACACCCATATTTGGTGTTATTCGTCACTCTAAAATCGCCTAAGCAAGGAAAATGCAGGTTGCAGAGCCTCGTTTTCATGCTGTTTCTAAAGAGCGTTTTAAAATATGAGTGTAATTTGCTTGCAACCTCACTCCCAGGCTTCCCGTGTCTCCCCCTGTGCTGCGTATGTTATCATTTTCTGTACAGGATTTCTTTTTTTGGTTCGACTGCATTACCAACATAGCAAACGTCCCCAACACTGATAACTATATGTGTGATGGCTTGTACCATCAATTGGGCCTTTCTACAAAACCTCTACAAGAACACTGAAGGAGATACTTGCTGCAACATGGGACTTACACCTAAAGTATTTTACATGTTTGGTTTCATCCTCATCTTTCTGATATCTTCTTATTCTAAGTGAGCCAACAACATACCGTCCTCTGTCTGCTAAATAACATACTGCCGACAGATTCTCACTAAAATCATTTATTCATTCGACAATATTACCAGGTATTACTGTTTGCATATAGAAACTTTTTTCTACTTAAAGAGCCACTTATTCTTCACAGTGTTGCTCCATTTTCCTTTGTTCCTTTTTGCTCCTTGTTCCTTTTTTCTGCAGAGATCACTGGCAGATGTAACTACTGAGCTCACTTACAGATGTAACTGTCACATTCTCCGTGTAGACAGACACGTCCTGTGTGTTTAAAGTCTCCTCCTACTTCAGGAAGTTGATTCGCTTAAGCAAAAAGGGAAAATGCCACAGTAATTGCAAATAAAAGTTAATAAAATAGAGGCTATATTTTTTTGTTTGTTTTAAATTCCAGAAACATATTGTATATTTGTTAAGTGTAGTTTTCTCAAAATCATACATTTTAAAAATATGACCACAGTGTCCTTTAGCCATGGTTATTTTTTTCCTAGATTGTTTCCATTATTATTTTATTCAATCTGTTTTTGTTTGTTGTTTTGTATTATTTAGTTGTTTATGTGCAATACACATGTTCTATTCCTTGTGTACTTTGGTGGGTACTGAGTGCCGATTCCTCTTACGGTAAACATATTTCGTTGGCCATATTGATCTGATGTTAGTCAGTCAGTCAATCTCATACATTTTGACATCTCCTGCAGTCGGTGGGGTGAGCACATAGCTCACCTTCCTACATGATGGATCTGGTAGACTTCTTTGTTCTTGCAGGAAACATTCTTCCCGGAAGATTTGCTATATAACCCCTATCTGAACCAAAGGTCTTTTTGTTGGGATTATCTGCTAATCCATTATATCTATTCTGACCTGTCTGTTCAGATACCTGACCATCAATTTCAGGACACAAAGAAAAATGTATCTATGTATTGTGTGCTTTGGTATTTATTTATATTTCATTTGTACACAATATACTTTAGATAAGCATGTTCTGTTAATTAAAATGATTAACAATCACATGAATACAACGCTATACTGTGTAACACTGATATAGACAGAAAGTCATGTGTTGATGCCATAGGTCAGATGAAACTCATTTAATATTTTATGTGGAAGTCATTGAGGGCATTCAGATCTAGAGTTTCTATTTCATAGTCACTTGCCTTCCCCACTAGATGGTAACATGTTTTGCTATGTGGGGAAAATAACATTATAGTGGAACACTGGGTATGTGTTTGCTTTGTTCAGTCATGTCAAACTCTCCATGACCTGATGGACTGTAACACACCATTCATGGTAGAGATATTGAAGTGGGTTTCCAGTTCCTTCTCCAGTGGATTACAGCTTACAGCTCCTGGTTTTCCTAGGTGGTCTCCCAGGCCCAACCCTGCATGCCTTCAGGGTGGTGTGATCTCTTGGTTCCCTGACTGGAACCGAATCCAGGTCACAGCAATGAAAGCACTGAATCCTAACCACTGAAGCCACAGGGAACCCATACGGAACAATGGGTAGTGGCTAGCAAATGCATATAGAAACATATTACCACTGAATACATGTATATTTTGATTACCATGTGGTGGGTGACTTTTCGTGGAGTATATTGGATTTTTGGATGAATATCAGAGCTTTTTTTTTGCGCAAACAATATGACAAATATTGAATTTGATGAATATAGGGGCAGACAAATATAGAGGTAGACCTAATATTGGAAATGTAACATTTCTTAGCACATCCTTCACACCAGCTGGTACATGTTCATGATATCGGCACTTATAGAAGAAACATTACAAATATGGATATCCTATTGGAACATATGGACACTAAAAATAGACAAAAACAAATAAATTAATAATATAAAACCTAATTAACTTTGAAGAAAGGGAAAAAATAATTTCCTAAATTACCCCACTAATCCTCTTTTCCCCCAAATTATTATTTTTTTATTTATCACTATTCATGTTATGAAAAATTATATAAAAGAACAGAGAAATTTCTGTTTTTATGTATATTTCCAGCATACTTATGAATTATTTGTATCTTGTTTTAATTACAATACAAAATATTTGGAAAAAAATAATAATATTATGTATTCTAGTAATGTGGACAAGGTTAGAAGCAACCAAAAGCCAGTTCTCAAATATGAACTTCCAATCATGTAACTCAATTTAGCAGCAATTTTAAAAAGGAAAGTACATGTTTTTCAATACCTTATCTGATGAGGACCAGTGACTTCAGTGTTTTTTAAGGGACAGTGAGGGGTCATAAAAATAACCCAAATACCTTCAGTTTTATTCTTAAATCATTGACCTCTCAGATTCTTACAAGCCGACATTGCATCTTTTATTCTATTACACCAACCATTTCTTATATATTTTATTTACACTTTTTTTGTGATATTTGCAATAAATGTGAGGTTTTTTTTCTCTAATATTTTGAGTACTGTTATTGACAGATTTTGTTGGGTTTTTACTTTTATGATTGTACAATTTTATTTAATGGCTGCCACAAGTGATCCATGAGACATTATCTTATCCGCACCCAGAAGAGGGTCAAATGATTATCAAGGTGTATGAATTTCCACAGTATTTAAAAAAAAAAAATTCTGTTTATACCACAAAAAAAAAAACCTTCAAAAATATGAAAGAGCAACACTGAAATCCTGATGTAATATGTTACAATTTTAATCCAAGAATTCATTTTTGGGTAGTATATGCCACCGTACAGGCATAGGGCAAGAAGTTGCTCCATTTAACAGATTCTGCTCAGTAAGAGATCAAATAAATAAAATCCAAGACGTGAATAAAGCCGTGGAATGATACACCATCTAAATGTAACATGGTGATGTGATTGGTAACTCCCTAGTCACATCCATTAGTAAAAAATGGTTAATAAATATAGCTTTTTCCATGGAAATAAGAGAGCAGAGAACACAACTTCCTTGACACAGAGTGGCAGGATGATCTCTGATGTTATGATTTAATGTAATCTATCTGCTCCTACAAAGCTTATGAGGGCATATACAACTCCTGATATCTGTTATGGGTGATATCTTACAACTGCTGGACCATTTTCATAATAAGAGTAGTGGTAGTGGCAGGCAAATGAAGACGTCAGTGTACTTTTTCACAATTCCAAGATCCATCCTCACAATGATGAGCCCTGTTAAATGGTGAAACTGCTTCTGTGAGTGGGTGCACCCTAATCCAAGGCTATGTTCTGAGAGCAGTGCACATAGACATAAATGGATTCCATGTTAAGGCCCATTTATCTCACAGTAAGTGCTCTTTATGGTGTGAAAAAGCACAAGATTCTATGTTAAAAATGTTCTATTGTTTTCTTTTCTTTTAATTACACGATCAGCAGCTAAAAATCTATAGCCTTAGGCCTGTTTACAAACACACTCCTGACTGTTCCATGATTAACAACATTTGCCGACACTGAGCGTTGAAGGGTTTGTGAGCACAAAGATTTATAGTTTTTCATTGAACTTCAGGAATGCAGCAGGACATGATAACCCCGAACTGTAGCCGAGTTCAGCAGTCCTTTATCTGCACAGATGTATTCAGGAAGGGTTAACTCTCTTTTTGCATCCGCTCTCAGCACGGAGCTGTAAATGTAGGTCTGTCTGGGGGCACTGCCAGTGACTTATGTAAACACACAATTAATTTATGATCTTTTCTGTGAAAAAGGCACCTATTTAAAAAATTCAAAAAGTATTTCAACATATTTTTTAGGAGAACTTTACAGTGGTGTACTCCACATTGTGCTGAATTAACTGGCCCTTTAAGTGGGCTAAATGCAAAAAGAAAGTACGCCTTAAGCCTCATTTGTATGCCACTATCCAGGATCCTTAGAGACAATGGGAACTTTTTCTATGAAAAAAAAACATGTTTTTTTGTTTGCTTGGCTATGCTGTGTAGGGCTTACAATCCCCTTTCTACCCACCATAACATACACAGTGTCATATTAAACATAATCTCTGAATTAAAAAAGTAATACATTAATCTGTTCCAACGTTTTTGATTTCCTCTGATCCATGTTTTGTATTTTACGTCACTTTTGGTTGTCTGAAATATTTCTACACAGAATGAAGTAGTGAACTATGCAATCATTTAGGTTTTATGTAATAAGATCATCTAGATATCTGTTGCCTCCTCACCACTTACCGCCCTCTTTCCTCTTGTTACATCCCTTTGTCAGTTCCACCACATGTATGTACGAATGTTTTATTTGTACAGCTCCATCATTGCTCACAGCATAGACAATATAAATTGAACATAAAGACAACAATTCGATAACATACGGTGCCTACTTAAATTGGTGAAAAGACAAATACAGACATATTATGCTAAATAGGTAAAAGCACTTGGAAAGTAGTACATCTCCAAGGGAATTCGCTAAGGGGACTGCTTGAAATCATCTTTAAAGAAGTGATTTTTTTATTCTGATCCCTAAAGTGTTAAGATAAAGGATTTGTTGATGTTTGTGGCGGCGCTTTCCAGAGGAGTTGGATATTATGAAAAATGTTTTAGCCAAGAAGAAGCTCTGGATCTGAATGGAACCCTAAGTGGAACAAATAAGACGACCTGGAGGATTATCCTTCTAGCCAGGAGGATAGTTTTATAGGGTATTCTTGACTTTACTGAAAGCCAGTTGAGTTATTTTAGGATGGGAGAAGAAGGAAAACTTTAGAAGGGAGAAAGGGTATCCGAGGAATGCATTCATATTCATTGCAGAGGAGAGAGATGAGAAGAAGGAAGAACAGAACAAAGATTGCAGAAGTCTAGAAGGGATAGGATAAGAGTCTGGGTGATTGTTCTGGTAGTGGAGGGGCTAAAAAAGGGCATAGCTTTATCATATTTGGAAGAAAAAAAAAACATGTTTTTGCAAACAACCGGAAAATATTAGGGATGAATCAGCTATGACACCAATACATAGTGCTTAACGTACTGGATGGATGATTGTGCCACTTGATAAAGGTTTCAGAGCAAATATTAGAAAAATCAGTTTTTGCCCTGCTATGTTTAAGAAAATGGAGGGCCAACTTCATTAAGACACTTCAACCTTCTCTAGAAGGCGTTACAAGTCCTTGATGACTAAGTCTGAAAGGCATCATTTATTTATTGTATTATACCAAGAGATTTCTAAGTTATATTTCTTTCTCTTCTTTTTTTCTAAAAACAATGATCCCATCATGTTGTGAAGGACGATTTTTCTGCGCATCCATTTGGAATATTTTCTGCCTTCTAACTAATGAGAGATTAATTAAAAGCATACATTCCTTTTATAAGTTTGCTAGGCTGTGGACTCATTAACCAATTGATAGACTATTTTAATTGGTATATGATTTGCATGTTTAGCATATATTTTGAATATAGTCAGACAATTAAATGTAGACTTTAACCTTTTCCTTGCATTTTATTTTCGAATTCCATGGAAAAAAACAACAAGCAAATATATTTTTTGGCTCCAGTGAGGTTTTAACAATCAGAGTCGTCATCAAAAGAATCAAAGTCCATTGCACATGTAACAGCCAAGGACGCAAATACGCTCTTTCAACCATATTTTCACTGACACATAAACAATTAATGAGACATATAAGTGTGATATGTATTATAGAACTTAACATAAGAATAATGGATACACAATATCAACAATATATAATAGCAGTAGCTAAAACAAATCCAGAATAGTTTTTTATGACATAAAATGATCATATGATGGCAATAGAAAATGTAATCTCAATTAGATGTCAGATGAACATTTTCAAATTTGGGGAATTTAAATACAATTTACCGTAGAGGAATTTCAATTGTTCTGTCTCCAGGCATAAATATTAAACATCAAATCATTCATTGTATATTGGAAAAGTAACCAATCTCATGAAGTGCTTGTAATCTAACTGAAGATGAGCCTGTTGATATATGTTACAGTCTTATATTGTGATTGGATATGCACACATGAAATATGTATGAGGTCTTCAGGGACATCTTTTTTGAAGTCCCACACACCAATACCTACATACCTCCTGAAGGTGGTTCTGAAGAAAACAAATATAAAGGGTGTCTTCATATGATGGCTTTGTCTCATTTCACATTTTTTTCATTGTATATGTCAGATAATATTTTATGAGGCATGTGTAGTAATTTTTTTACAGAATTCACTAAGGTTCAGATCTGTTTATGAAAATAAGGTAAAAATCCATATCTACAAGTACACACACAGATACTTTAATATTATTGTATATTTGGGATAGAAGATTACATGGAGTAGAAGGTGCAGGAATTGGACACCCAGGGCTGTTGGTGGGAGAGAAGGGGTACTTTTGTAAGGAGCTCACCCTGGAATGGGAGCCCCATGCTGGTAGGCAATTATATCATGTACGGAGATGATTGTCATCAGGACAGGAAGAAACAGAGTACTTAGATACAGTCTGCCTGGCTCCTAAGTGTTAGATACTTCTGTCTACCCCCTATATATGTCTACTGTAAATAAAATTAGCAAAGCAAGTATGAGCTATAATCCCCAAGTCTATGAATTATACTCATTTAATAAGTGAAACAAATTAGGATATTTCACTAGTATATGTGAAGTCACAATAAAATCTGGTTATGGGAGATGGGGAAAATCGGCTATTGTATTGTGCCTAATTCTTCTGATGGCGGCCTTAAGAACACCATTAACAAATAGCTGATTTAAAGATCTTCTTCAAGGGTTTATAATAATGTAATAATGCAGTGGAGGTCTTGAATTTTCTATGTTCATGATGAATGGATATATACTGTAAAAAAAACATTTAAAAAAAAATATAGAATTTTACACAAATAAAAAAATATTGATTTATTTAGTTCATATTTGTATTAAATCTGAAGGAACATTCCATGCCTTGGTTTAATGGAAAAGAGCCCAATGCATATCAGATATATGCATTCTATTATTGTGTTAGCGGTCACTTCAAATAGTATTTCCATCCAGTACATAAGATTGGGACATATCGCCTATGGACAATACAGACCAGTTTCGTCTTCTGATACAATAGAAAATGAGATATAGAGAAGTGATGCACGGTACAGATGTATCTCTACAGTACATACAAATCACTGTATATAAATATAGTAGCTAGGCCACATGCTCATAACCCCATTTTTATCTCATACTTCCATCTTGCACTTTATTGAATTTCTGTATTGGAAACCACACCTTATTTCCTCTCTCCTTCACTTCAAGGCTGCACATTATTTACACAATAGTGCAGATTATTTGCATCTACAAGACTTTGATTATTAAACTCACAAGAGCACATTGTTTTAGATCAAAGAGACAGAGAAACATTGAGAGAAAACTATACAGCTTATTAAACGTAATTATGTTTTTTTGTAACTAATTTTGTCACTTCTATTGAAAAAGCTACCACAAATAAATGCCATTTACAATAAAAGCAACAGAATGTACAATAGCATTGGCTTCCAAGATAAAAACAGGTAAACAACAAAGACTGTGTTCTTTATTTTATTTTTGAAAGAAAATGTTGCTCATTATGAACACTAGTTCTGTAAATGAATATAGTGTAAATGTAAGTCTTCTGCAGTCCATCGAAGTCTTCAATAGTATCTACTAGTCTTGCTTATCTGGATCGCTACCTTGTCATGACGAAGGGGCTTGTATACTTCCGTGAAGCTGGGAGATATACCATGTAGGGTCACCCAAGATGGGCAGGTCATAGCAGAGAGGTAAGACAAATCACAGTCCAATGGAGAAGGAACTGGCACCCACTCCAGTATCTTTGCCAAGAAAACTTTATGGATGAACACAACCAGATACAACTGAACGACTAAACAAAAATTGTGTTGATGACATTCAATATGACTGGTACATCTTCTTCAACTTCACTGTATAAGACCATAAATGGCTGCAAGGATAGTTTTCCCATAGGAAACCAACAATGTAGCCTTCAGAGAATTGCAGCTCAGCCTCTGCAATGCCTAATTGGCCACTGAAATGTCATAATGAGGTGAGTGTGTTGTTTTAATTATGAATTAATCATTAATAAAATCCCAACTTGATTTATGTAGAGCAATATTGGATATTAAATTCACATTCAAAGGTTATAGTACTAGCCTGCAGTTCAGCTAATTGTCTCCATCCTGATAAGGTCATCAAGAGGGGTAAGGGAGACTATGTTCAGAGACAGGTTTAAAAGGCTTTAATAATAATATCATTAGATAAGAGGACAGATTTCCATAGGCTGCCTTTACACTCCCATAGGCTTGCTGCCAAGAGAAATCACTTAACACAGCAAGCCTCCAGCTAATGGAGATCATTATGTTTGTATATTTTGTTTCTGAAAATTAAACACAACCTGTAGATGAAGCCACCGCCCCCATTGACCTTATTGTAGGTGGATACCAGCAGCAGCTGAGTCTGATATTTGAAAACAAGTTTAAATAATCAATACATACATTTTTGTTAGCAATTATGCCAATGTCTAATTAATCTAGCTCATCTTGTTAGGGCACTACAGTGGTCCTTTAAGTACAATTGTAGGCTCTTGAACTTGATTTTATAATAGACAACATGTTAACTATTACATTCAATTCTGCTTTATCGCATGGTAAACATTTACCTTTTTTCCTAAAAGTTTTACATCTATATTCATCTCCATTGAAAGGCTGCCCCAAATGTTGTGGAGTAGGATTAAATGGAAGTGCAAATCACACCTGACACTCCTCCCAAGCCAAAAAAACATTGCACAAGAGATTTGTTACACAACAAGAAATCCACTAGTCAAATCTCCTATACACAACCGGGGTCTACTAAACTAAATATTTTCTCTAAAACTGCTATTATGCTGATGATAATAAACAAACCTGAGAATATTTTCGCAAACTACACTGCCCCCTGTAGTGTATATGGAGAATAGACTGTAAGCTCTCTGGGCCCTCAACCATTGCCCTATTGTTTTTTCCCACCTCTTTGTGCGGAAGGTGTGTGATAATATTTATGCCCCTCACCTGCTTATTATTATAGTTTAATAAATTATTTTTGCACCTATGTCAAATATTCCATTGAGGGCCAATGTAGCGCCCCAAAAATCTACCATGCAATTAAAGATCATATTTTATAACAGATTTTGTATGAAAAATAAGTGGTTTGTAGTGCAGATAACAATGAGACACAATAGTATAGTTGTCTCCTCCTCTGTCCTGAAATAAATAGAATGCAGTGAGCCTTATGGATGTCTGGACTGTAACACATTGGGCTTGCATTCTCATTCAATTATATAATGAAAACAGGCATTGGAATATAAAATATATTCATTTCAGAAAATTACCAATATGGCATCACAGATAAAACAATTTCTTGATCCAACTTTATGTGAAAAATAAGATTTTGCTAATGTATAAGACTTATTTTTTTAAAAGCATGATAGAAAGTTCAGGACTACAATGGATATTTAAGGATAAAAGGATATTTTATTATGCCATTATAATTGCAAACAGTGCTTAATAATTCATAATATAATTTTAATTATCATATAAATTAATCACAACATCATTTAACTTATGGTGATCAAAATAGTAATAGAAGCCCTCCACCATACAGAGGTACAGTAACAAAATAGTACATTTAGATGCACATTTGGTCTATAAATAAGTAAAAAAAAATGTATTTCCTATTCAGGATTTAAGAAATACAGTTTATGCACGCACTCTGGGAAACTGGGCAGGGACATGCAAATGAGACCACAATGCATATCAAATAAATTAGTAAGACCTTATATTACAAAGAGTAGGAATAATATTAAACTTCAACACCACTGAAAATATTCCTATTTTAATATAAATACATGACTTACCTTGGCTCTGCTCTGTAATGTGTTTCAGATCTCTCTAGAGCCGGAGCCGTATCATGTACTGAACTGAAGTAACATCACCTTCTTTAGTGATCGGTATCTTAAAAGAGCAAAAACAGAGACTGAAAAAGCATGAAACACTTCTGAGACGCTTCCATCTGAAAAGAAGAACGACTTTTTGTTAGTATATTTTACTACACCTTTTTAGATATAAAAAAAACATGAGAAAGACAAATGTAGAATTAAATCAAATACACTCTACATATGGGATCCAATAAATATATATGTCCACATGAGGGCAGTGTGCCTCTAATTCCAACGCCCCACAAACCCACCGCATTGAGGAAGTTTTCTTGACAGCCAGTGATAAGGCTGGTGCATTATTTCCCTAATTGCTTTAATGTTCTAATTGTTCTAGTCAAAAACAATTTAATGTGTGAAGTAAACTACTGCTAATCTTGTAGATATTTGCTAGCCAACCAAAGACGGTGCGCTGTCTAACGTGTCAAGAAGCAAAATAGAGCAAGGACCAGATGCTACTTGCAGTTTCTGTAATTCTGCACTTGAAGAAAGCACGTTACAAGCTATAGAGTTGGGGTCTTCAATGGCAACCCATTAAATAATAAAATGGTTACAATCGATGAACAGGAAAAAACAAAAATGAATGACAAATTCCTCAAGGGTCATACGTAATATATAATATGTATATATAGACGCATACAAACATTCATCAGAAACATATTCATTAGACACTGACTCCTTTGTATTTCCTTGGTTGAATACATTGGTTATTTTTCTTTGTTAGGTTTTGTAAGAGTTGTAATTTTTGTAAGAAAAACTAAATTAAACCACAGACTAGAATTTAAGTTAAAAATGGAACGTTATTTGTCATGAATGGTTTATCAGATGAGGTCTGTATTTAATGACACCAGATGACTTATATATGACTTACTGTATATATATATATATATATATATATATATATATATACAGTATCTCACAAAAGTGAGTACGCCCCTCACATTTTTGTACATATTTTATTATATCTTTTCATGTGAAAAACAACCTTTTGTACATCCAGTTGTTAGTTGGTAGCTGCAACTCTCAGTCCCTGCTGTGCTTTAAGATGAGGTTAAGCTGCAACATGATGATGTTTAATTTTATAGGTGGCTCAAGTGACCTGAGAAAATTTGTTTATTTAAAGACAAGTACAATCTGAATATTTTTAAGCTATTTAGATAAATATGAGACCCTCTTATACTAGTTGGCAGTTAAATAAAAGGATTTACTATCTGTTTTTTTTTTGTAAGAGGTGAATGCAATAATTTAGTGGATAATATTGTGAGATTGGAAGAGGTCAATGTTTACTATATGTTTTATGGGTCTGGGGGGAAGGATGTGCCCACATATCCATGTTATTAGACTCTTACAGTCTCATTAAATTTGGACTACGTGTTAAAACGTAGCCCGTAACGTTAAAAGTAGGGCTTATGGCTACTAAATTAGTCCCATAAAGCAACCCACTGATGACTTGCGGGTTAAGACTCAGGATGGCCAAAAAATGCCTATGGGACATGAACGTGGAACTTTGCAGCCCGAAAATCCTTTGATCTGTCAAGCCCATAACCACTACAATTCCAATCATGCTATTGAATTGCAATGAAGTCACTCACCCGTAACACGCAAATGGAGCCTAAAGCCCAACGTGTGCTGGAGTGGACTCGCAAGGGGGTAAAGTCCAATGCGTAGCCCCGTAAATGCAAATAAAATATCAATACTGTACTTTTATTAAAAGGGAAAGTGATGCTAGGTTTTAGAATTAATAACACACATTATCAAGCCGTCAAATCAGCCCAAAAAAATACTTTATTTCATGTTTGATTTCTGTGTTATATCGATCCCGGCAATCAATGTGTTAATACATATACTATAACTCGCATGTAATAGAATATAATATTTACTGCTTTATCAATATTGCATCATGTCTGGATTGTGGGTCCATTCGTACCCCGTAATTGAAACCCGTAGGACGCAGTAAACGCCCCCTTTTCAATGACATAATGATGATGATCTCTTTTACCATTGGCTCCGTCTAAACCCTTAACCACTGGTTTGACTAATTGATCCTGCGTAGGGCCACGCATCCAACATTCGAACGA
Source organism: Discoglossus pictus (assembly GCA_027410445.1). Taxonomy (NCBI): domain Eukaryota; kingdom Metazoa; phylum Chordata; class Amphibia; order Anura; family Alytidae; genus Discoglossus; species Discoglossus pictus. Next base: position 126,353,333 of record CM050170.1, read on the forward strand.
GTTACGGGTTTGCGTCTCAAGCTCGTAACCTGCAGCCCCTCGAATTTAATAGAACCGTAACTCCCACAAATTTCAAGCCTGCAGCAGTTGCGGGTCTCATGTTGCCGATACAGGGCTCAAATTTAATAGGGCTGTTGGACATCAGCTCAGCAGAAAGCCTCCTAGGAGTTGTAATGAGTAGTTGCCAAATGGAGCTACATGCCTCCTGATTTGTTTGAGTTATCTTATAAAGAAGCCTCAAAGTAAACTTATTAAAAGTGATTCTGTAAAATCTAACTCTCAGCTTCTATTATATTAAATCTCACTGGAAACTGGCCTTTCAAGCATCAGTTGAATCAGAACAAGAAGAATAGAAAAAGCCCTTGACCTTTAGATAACTGACTCACATCTCCAGATGTATATCTATCTATCTATCTATCTATCTATCTATCTATCTATCTATCTATCTATCTATCTATCTATTTTTTACATAGTTACATAGTAAATGAGGTTGAAAAAAGACTTTCAGTGCATCAAGTTCAACCTTTTAAAATCTCCTCTGATCTGCTGTTAATTGTTCCAGAGGAAGGGAAATAGAAAATAAAAACAGTGAATCTTGCCAATTGTCTCAAAAGGGAAAATGTTTTATTCTTTCCTGATCCCAGATACTGGTGATCAGATTCCTCCCTGGATCAATACTCCCTCTCTAATTATATATACATCCTCCAATGTGGTTTATATAAAACAATGTAATATATGTGAAACAGGCTGTTACAGAGAAACCAACAAAAAACTCCATTTAAGGATGAATGTACACAGACATTCAATAAAAAGACAATTATTGTACCCCAGTGGGACACCATTTTAGCCAGAATGATCACTCCATTCAAAACCTAAAAATCAAAATACTCAGAGGAAATTATAAAAACAGTCAAGAGAGAAAGGCATTTGAAATAAAGATGATCACATTCTTCAACAGTATAAATATAGGACTTAATATGGACTTGGGTTTTCTAACACATTATCACAATTTCTTGTGTTTTTTTCTTATTTTACTATAAAATAATAATAATTGTCACTTTTAGTAAGATGTTTGTCCAACAGGAAGGCTATCACTGTTGAAGGCAGTGGCTGTTTTTTCATGTATATATTGATGTATATGTGTATATAGTATGTGTATTTTCCTATACCATGTTGTGTTGAATCCCCCTATATATATTTACCTGATGATGTTGGATGCTGTCTCCACTCTCTCTGCATCTGCTGTTTATATTAAAACTGAGGGTTCCATTTCATGTCAGTATCTTTGCCATAAAGAAACGGACAGGCACAACCAGTGACATAATGATGTGCCTGGCGTGCTGCGCCCCATAGGGTCAAGGAGAGTCAGACACGACTGAATGACTAAACAAAAATTATACAGTAGACCCTTCACATTCGCAGGGGTTCCATTCCTGGGGTCACCGCAAATGTAAAAAAAGCATGAATAAATTAGACATGGGTAAACTATCACTTTACCCATGTTTTGTCCCTTGGGAAGGGGTCTAGGTGGTGGGTGGCATGGGGAAATGCTGCCCAAGCGTCCTTTTCAGTCAAGAGGGTGGAGTTTAGCATCCCCCTCTGCACCTCAGAGCAGCTCTCCCTGGCTAGATCTCGTGTAATCTTGCGTGATTATAGTTAAAAAAAAACATGTGGAGTCTGCGAATCTCAAAGCAGCGAATGTGGAGGGTCTACTGTATAATATATATAATATATAATATATACATATATATATATATATATATATATATATACACATATATATATATATATATATATATATATATATATATATACATGTTCAAAGAAATGTGTCTAAGAGCATAATTAAGCAGGAAAAAAATCATTAGGCTAGTCCTTATTTGAAAAAAAAAATGAATGTTGGTGCCTACGGTGGAAACTGGAGTGATCCATGACACATTGCTGGAAGTTGTGTTTAAGAGAAATATTAAAATTTCTAGAGAACTGTGATTACATTAAATAATGGAAGGTGTCAGATTCTGGACCAGTGAAGGGGACTGGATGTGGTGCCTACTGCAATCTTAGCCAATTATCAAACAAAAAAGCTTTGTACATCTGCCTGTTCCCTCCTCCCCATCTCTCCCTCCACTCCTACTACACACACACAAACCCATCAGCCAGTTCTCAGGATGTGATGCAACACACAATTGATTCCTGTACACATACACAGAGTCTTCAAAAATTTAGATTGTTTCCAAAAAAACTTTATGTACTTGGTTTACACAGCTGCTAATATTGTTCGTTTGGCACGTACTTGCCAAACGGGTTTCTTTTTCTTGAACGGCAGTGGTCCATTAAAGTGCAGTGGCTTGTTTTAGATGCCATGACCTTTCATTCTGAAATAAACTAGACCACACTGGTTGTATCCAGTGGAGCAGTGTGGTCAAGGAAACTGCAGTAGCTGAGATATGATTATGTGTTTCAGAAGTCATTATTCCTGCTTTTGGCTCCTGGGGATTCTTGACACATTTCCACATCATAATAATGAATGTGAAATGATTATAGCTGGGGGAATCTGCGTGATATATAGAGCAGACATTGTGTGCAGTGCCCTGGCTGTTAGTGAGTTAACAACCTCGTCAGCTGAATGTTCTTGCTGTTAAAGGCACTCTATCAAAAAGAACAATTTTATTACTAAATATTGTACTCAGATCATCATGAAACATACCTGAGAGGAAGCCATGAGGAGTGGTTGTAAATTAATTGTCTATGCATAACCAGCTCACAAAGCTAATAATAAGCTAAAGCCTTTTGTTTGGAAGTAGATAGTCAAGGCTTCCTATCACTTTGTATAGTTTAATGGGTCCAGAGAAATATAAGAGCAAATAGAGAGATATAATGAGTCAAGAGAGATATAAGAACAAATCTCGCTTCTGGGACCACTGCAGTTCAAATAAAATGACACTTGTTCGAGAAGTACATACCAAAATAACAATATTAGCAGCTATGTAACCCATAGATATAACAACATTTTTGGGGAAAATGATTTTTTTTTACGAGTACAGGAATCCATATTGTGTTTGTTACATCCCATACTGAGAGATGGATGATGTGTGTGGGTGTGTTTGTCGTAATTAGTAGAGGGAGGGTTGGGGGAAGGTAAGAGGCAGAAGTCCAGAGCTTTTGTTTGATAACTAGATAAGAGCTTTTGTTTGATAACTAGATAACATTGTAATTGGCACCATGTCTTTTAGCTCTCACTAGCCCAGGACCTTGCATCATTCAATGCAACCACTGTTCTTCAAAAATGTGAACGTCCCCATTACACGCACTGTCATGAATCAGCCAGGGGCCATCTTGGATTTAGGCCGGAAGTATATTGGCAGCAGTAGCCATTTTGTGACTAGCAGCATTAGCCATATTGTGTATGGGCATGACAGTTCATGGCTCAGTCGGCATCCATATTGGGACTGGCAGTATTGGTCACACCCAGGGGCCATCTTGGACTGGAACTGTTATCTGCCACATGTTATTGAACAGAAAGTTTTGGGCTCCCAGAGCCACTGTTATAATGTTATATATTCAGGGCAGAGTCCCACTGTTAGTGTTATTCATTCAGAGAAGAGGCAGTTTACCACGTCATCACTAATAAAGTCGTCATAACGCATTAAGTGGATTGACGTGGGAAGTACTGCCTCAACTCATAACATGTGGGAAAGGGAGAGATGCTGTGGGTTATAAAATGTTGTAGTGGTAATATCTGTAAATATATGGTATTGTAATGTGGGAGCCATGTTGTGTGCAGTCATCCATATTGGGTCTGATACAGATAGTAACCTGAGTAGATCACCCATCTGCTTTCCAGCAATCACCTAAAGTAAACACTTGAAGTGATAGCAAGGCCAGAACAAAGGGGTCTGTACAGACATTGAGGCACCTTAACTCCATGGGGTCTTCAGCCCAATATCAGGGTCATAGTACAGGAGCAAATAGATGTTTCTCCCTTGAGAGCCAGAGACCAAGTGAATTAGGTAGCCACACCTAATGGGCGGCCCATGGGAGGGGTCTGGAAGTTCCCAGAGCTTACCTCTAGTCTATTGGCCAGAGGTAATCAAGTTATTCTGGAGATTACGAGGACATCATAAGGTTAATCATATTCACATAATATTGGAAAATTTTATTAATGAAAAAACAACGTCGATTAAAAGAGTTTAAAAAGAGTTTAAAAACACTGTGAAAAATAGTTCCTTCAATGGCTGTTGTAACCACTATTACCACTCATGTCATATAATATTCTTAGAGTGTAGTTACAAAGAAAAATAATTTATCAGAGTATATAAAAGGGATCCATCAACTCGGAGGTTCGCGCGTGCGTGATGATGTCACGCTACGTTTGCCTGTTACCTAACATGTTTCTACGTTACAAACGTCTTTGTCAAAGACGTTTGTAACGTAGAAACATGTTAGGTAACAGGCGAACGTAGCGTGACGTCATCACGCACGCCGTAATCAGGAAGCGCGAACCTCTGAGTTGATGGAGGCGCAAACGCTCTGTAGTAGATAGTTCAGAGACAATTTAAGGTCATATATGTAATTTTGGCTACTATAGCCTATATCTAGAATTGATAAGTACCCTTGGTGATTTAGTTAAGAGGAGACAGTAATCGTTCCAGAAACTAAATGTCAGTTGTGTGTGTGTATATATACACAAAGGGAAAGCAGCTTTGCTTTATATACTGACTTGATTCTATATCAGACTCCATTACATTCCCATATGAGGCTGAGCATTCTGTATGCTCTGTATCCCTGACCACCTACAGAATACTACTAACAATAGGTGTTCCATACTACCTGCTAGTAATTTCTACAAGCATTATATATATACTAGCGACTTGCCCGTCAAAAATGACGGCAATAAAAACTGAAGCCTGGCAATGCTGTTTGCCACACAATGTAAGCCTCTCCCCCTCTACTTTACTGGCCTTGTGATGAGCGACTTTGGCGCTCATCACAGGCCTTGCAATGAGCCCCTTTGGAGCTCATTGCGAGTCTCTCCCTCTGTCTACTTCCTCCCTCGTGTCTTATTTCCCCCCTCCTCTCCCTCCCTTGTGTCTCCTTCCACCTCGTCTACCTCCTTTGTATCTCCTGCCCCCCTGTGTTTTTACCTCCCTCTCCCTCCCGTGTCTCTAAACCCCTCCCCTGTGTCTCTTTCCCCCTTCTCCCTCCCATGCATCTCTTCACCCCCTTGTGTCTCCCCCAACCCTCCCCTGTGTCTGTTCCCCCCTGGCCTGTGTCTCTTTCCCCCTCCCCCTGTGTCTGTTACGGCCTTCCTCGTGTCTCCATTTCCCTCCCTTGTGTATCTTCCCCCCTGCACTCTCTCCCCTGTGTCTCTTCCCCCTCCTCTCACTCCCCTGTGTCTCTTCCCCCTCCTCTTTCTGTGCCTCTTCCTCCCTGTCTCTTCCCCCTCACCCTCTGTGTCTCTCGCCACTCTGTGTCTTCCACCCTCTCCCTCTGTGCCTCTTCCCCCGCCTCTCTCTGTGTGTCTCGCCACTGTGTCTCTTGACCCCTTCCTCTGTTCCCCCCCCCTCTGTGCCTCTTTCCCCCTCTCTCTGTACCTCTTCCCCCCCTTCCCTCTGTGTCTCTTCCTCCCTCACCCACTGTATCTCTCCCCCCTGTGTCTCTTCCCCCCTCTCCCTCTGTGCCTCTTCCCCCCTCTCCCTTTGTGCCTGTTCCCCCCTGGCCTGTGTCTCTTTCCCCCTTCCCCCTGTGTCTGTTCGCATCTCCCCCCCCCCCCATTTCCCTCCCATGTGTATCTTCCCCCTGTTCTCCCTCCCGTGTGTCTTTTCCCCCTCCTCTACCTCCCCTGTGTCTCTTTCCCACCTATCCCTCTGTGTCTCTCCCCCGTCCCTCTGTGTCTCTCCCCTCTCCCTCTGTGCCTCTTCCCCACTCTCCCTCTGTGCCTCTTCCCCACTCTCCCTCTGTGCCGTGCCTCTCCCCCCCTCTTCCCCACTCTCCCTCTGTGCCTCTCCCCCCCCCTCTTCCCCACTCTCCCCCACTCTCCCTCCCCTCTTCCCCACTCTCCCTCTGTGCCTCTACCCCCCCTCTTCCCCACTCTTTATCTGCTCTCGGGCCGCGCTGTGCGCAAGCGCGGCTCGTGCCGCGCTCTGCGCATGCGCGGCTCGCGCCGCGCTCTGCGCATGCGCGGCTCGCGCCGCGCTCTGCGCATGCGCGGCTCGTGCCGCGCATGCGCAGAGCGCGGCTCGCGCCGCCCTCTGCGCAATGCGCAGCAGTTTGTAATTGTCTAACTGCGATTCGTCTGAAGCGTGACGACGAATCGCAGTTAGACAATTATAATATGTGATATACCTATGGGACTTTCTTCATAGCTCTTAAGTCAGTGAGCAAATGCCCTTTTATATACTCTGATAAATTATTTTTCTTTGTAACTACACTCTAAGAATATTATATGACAGAGTGGTAATAGTGGTTACAACAGCCATTGAAGGAACTATTTTTCACAGTGTTTTTAAACTCTTTTTAAACTCTTTTAATCGACGTTGTTTTTTCATTAATAAAATTTTCCAATATTATGTGAATATGATTAACCCTATGATGTCCTCGTATTCGAATTTGTAGTGTCAAGCACTAATGGGTTTATTTCCCTAAGATATTACTTCTCTATTTACTCTGGAGATTACCCCATTGGCCAATATGAGGGTTGGACAAGGGGGTAGCCACTCCCTGTACTGGTTTTGTGAGTTGTTTAAATACTTGTGTAAAAATAAAGAAGTTGTTCTTAATTTTCATACTTTGACTAAGCATGTATTATTGACCCAGAGGCATATGCTTGCAGAGGAGCTCGTTCTGACTCCCTTCTATGGATATTTATTTACAATACTAGATCATATGTTGTGTACACCACCTATGGATATTTATTTACGATACTATATAGATATCATATGTTGTGTACAACGTCTATGGATATTTATTTACAATACTATATCATTTGTTGTGTACACCCTCTATGGATATTTATTTACAATACTATATCATATGTTGTGTACACCACCTATGGATATTTATTTACAATACTATATAGATATCATATGTTGTGTACACCATATATGGATATTTATTTACAATACTATATAGATATCATATGTTGTGAACACCATCTATGGATATGTATTTCAAATATTGTTTAGATAACATCATATATTGTGTTCATCGTCTAAGCATAGGTATTTAAATATTGATTAGATAACATCATATTGTGTGTATACCATTTATGCTTATTTATTTTAAAAATAAGGTTTAGATTTAAACCTGATTGTTTTGATTAGCTGCCAGTATTAAAAGAAGTCTGCTTCTGTGGAGGAAAGTTATATTTATATATATTTATCCATGTATATTGAGAACATGCTGTCTCTTTCTAAAGTTGTTGTTTAATCGTTCAGTTGTGTCTGACTCTCCGTGACCCTAGGGACAGAAAAATGCCAGACACATCTTGTGTCTATTTGTGCTTATCCATAAGGTTTTCTTGGCAAAGATACTGGAGTAGGTTGCCAGATCCTTCTCCTGTGGACCATGATTTGTCTGACCTCTCTGCTATGACCTGCCCATCTTGGGTGACCTTACATGGTATAGCTCACAGCTTCATTGAAGTACACAAGCCCCATCACCACGGCAAGGTAACGATCCAGAAGAGGCATTCTAAGTAGGGTTTATAGATCCAGAGTCAGATGTGTACAAATAAACATATGTTTTTTGTGTCATCCACAAATTACTCTACCTTTTAAAAATGAAGTTTATGTTGAAATCAGATTACATTTGTAAATATAAATCAGTGTCCATTTGTTTAATTTCTTCCATGTACTTTGCAACTCATACCATGTATCCCTAGGTGCAAGATATACTATTTAACATGGCTATTGTTAATAACACGTATTAGTACGTACTCAGTGATATAATTGGTCTCACTCATGTGTTGGCCCTTTTTTTATTCATTTTCAAGTGGTTGATTGATTACATTGTTACAATAGGAGCAAGTGTGACATGATGCATGCTTTTTTTGGTTAATTTTCAGATGTTTGTGTGTCTATATCATATATCAACCATCATTATATTGTTACAAATAATATTAGAATGTTGAAAATGTCCCATGGCAGGCAGTGCCAGATCTACCTTTTTGGAGCCCCTAGGCAGTGAAGTGAAGGAGCCCCTGAGAGTGATTATGCAAGGTATGAACTGACCCATTTTTGCCTTTTTTAGTTCATTTTCCTGTTATAACTCTCTTGTTCTAGGTGGTTATTCCCTAGTAGCCACTGTATGAACTACAGCATTTATTTTTTTTAAGTCAGGAACCGTGTTTTTTTTTTTTTAATTGAATAATATTTATTTCTCTCACACATTATGATGATACTAGTCAGCCTTCCAGATACTATATGCAGTAACCACCATCTTACCAAATAATAATGGCCTGGACGCAACATTGGCCTCATTCACTGCTGATAGTGACCCAAGAACTACAGTTTAGATGGATACCAACACGGAGATGCTCTACGTGCACACACATAGTTTTATTTAAACTTGAAATATGAATGTGCTGACTGTTCTTAAAATGTTTATTAAACAATTATTTTAAGTACATTATCCCATGTTTTTCTAGGTTCTATTTAGATATTCCTTTTGAATTGCAATTTTTTGCTGTGAGAGGACCAACTAAACAGAATATTCCCCCAATGGGTAACATTGACTTCACTAATCAGATTTGCACAGATATGGAGGATTACTTAGCATAGCATTGTATAACATACACTGCATTCAAGGCACTTTACAGATATTATTGTAATCCTTGAGTACCATCTCACAAAACCCTGTTTGTCTTTTTTATTTGACAATACATGGTTATTAACAAACAGGTAACACATTTCCAAATGATTAAGTATTGTTTGCTATTTTTTTAACATAGGCAATGTTTTTCCATGTCCATGTTTACTTTAAGTGCACTTTGTAATGATTTTCTTTTTAACCATTTACAGAGTATAACAATAATTCCAAATCAGCATAGGAGAGATTAAATAAGCCTTTATGACATTTATGTAGCTTACCCTAAACTGTCCATACAGGAAGTGTGGGCAATTTGACTCCTACCCCTGGATGTTGTTTTTTTCATAAAAAAAAAAACTGTCATTATTAAATTCCTCCAATCTGGAGAAAACAATAAAGGATTTGCACTATATATTCTACCCTTCTCATTTTTTTGTGCTTGAACAATTCTTGATAAAATATAACTTTTTCCAGCCTCTGATTCCTTATAAGATTTTGGTGGCTCAGTGGTCAGAGTTTGAATGATAGGTCCTTATACAAGTCTGTTAAAAGGACACTTTAGGTGGTTTTAAATAAATTAAGTTTCTTTGCCACTCATTTGCACCAACAATACACCAGGCCAATGCAGGGGGTTCTAAAACTGGAAGATTGTGAGCCATCCATCTGATAATGGAAATGTGTACACCAGCAGCCTTATTAAATTGCAATTCAGCAAATTGAAAAGGGCTCTATTTAAGCACATAGCATATTTTTTACAGAAGTTTTTAGTTAGTGAACTTCTATCCAAAAGCAAGATCCTTACTAACTAAAAACTCTTATAAAAAAAATATGCTATGTGCTTAAATAGAGCCCTTTTCAATTTGCTGAATCGCAATTTAATAAGGCTATAAGGACAGAAAGTAAAGAAAATATAAATGGCAAGGGTAAGGAAGCAGTGGGGGAGCTGCTGCTGTTACAAAGTACAGTGGCCCACAACATGCTAGATACCCTCTTGCTACATGGAGTAAAAGGGATCTCCTAATTTATTAGGGGAGAAAGGTATTTAATTATTTGTATAAAGACGTGATCTTACCACCTACATACAGTACATTTGATTTTGTTGACTCCTACAGGCACCTATATTGTATAGAAAAGTTGCAAAGGGGTAGGAGGGGGGAATGGTTACTTTGCACTAGGGTCATACCATAACTAGCTCCACCACTGAGTACAAAGAGATTTAGAAGTCTTGGGTGCATAACCTCAAAGATTTTAAGTGGTTTGTGGTAGCAAGGATACAATAATATATGAAAACATAATAGCAGTGGCTATTCAAAATATCTTTGTGATTCGTCAAAAAGGAAATTGTTATTAATTGTAATCTCTGTAGTAAAGGAATAGGTAATAGATGCATTGATTTGCATCCAATAGGTAACAAGGATTTGACAAATATATGATACAAAGCATCACATATTATAATTGTCGAACTACGAGACGTCGTCACGATTTGTGTGGTGCGTACGACTTAGGCGATGAGTGCCGAAGGCGATGAGTGCCAAAGGAGCTCATCGCTTGCGAGCCTTGCGTAACGAGGCGAGGAGTTAACTCTGAGCACTTTGGTGATGAGCGTAGCGAGCCGTTAAACCGCTAAAACTCGCAGCACTTAGGCGATGAACGCCGAAGGCGCTCAATGCCTGCGATCCTCGCGAAGCGAGGCGTGCAGTGGAGGTAATGAAACATGCTGGACTTAGACAGAAAGGAGCGCCAAAGCGAGGAGAGCCGATCACACATTGAAACACGCAGGACTTAGCCTCCAAACACTTATGAAACGCAGGCTCGCCTTAGGCTGCAAGCACTTGACGAACGCAGGACTTAGTAAAGAAAAAATACGAGATGCAGGAAATAAAAAATACAAAAACAAATACAATAAAAACATCACACACAGCACGGGAGAACAGCCAGGACGTCTGGGACTGAGATGAAACGCAAATTTAAATTGAATTTAAGCAGTTTCGGCACTTGAAAATCGGCTAAGCAAAAAAAAAAAATGTCGAGCGAAAAAAATGAAAACGAGGCTACACGACTCCGCACAGCGCAAAACACAGCCAGCGACTACGAGGTATAAAAAATACTAATAGAAAGGACTCAAAATGTTTACGAAATTTGTAAAACGGAGACTAACGCCGCCATTTTACAACACTAACTTACACATTTACACATTAAGATTCTGAAATGTCGGATTTCCCGCCTAAACCAACGGTTTTGTCTAGCGCACGCAGCCTATATATAGAGCACACTTGCCACAGAACTCACCCTTTCTCCTCAGGTGATGACAGTCTGAGTGAACATTTTCTGCTGCCGGTAAATCCAAAGAGATTGTTAGCTCCTCAGGATACTGATTGCTGAATATTAATTACAGATAGGTAAAGTATATTAATTTATATTACTAATCATTAATAAATAATTAATACATTAATTATTCTTAAAAAAAAGGTATCTAATATTAGTTAAAAAAATAAGCAACAAACTTCATTTACACTGCCTTTAGTTTATGATTACTTTCATGCTTACCTCTTTGTAATATATTTATTCATTGATTAATTAATTCATAATGTACATTCATTTATTAATTATTAATTAGTAATCATTATCAAAAAAATGTACAACATTTTAAACTGCCTTCAGTTTATTAATATATTAATGCTTACCTCTTTCCAAAATATTTAGACATTGATTAATTATTAATGTACATTATTTTATTAATTCATTATTAGTAATCATTATGAACAACAAATATTCTATATTTTACAATGCCTTTAGTTTATAACTATGTTAATGCTTAGCTCTTTACAATACATTTATTCATTGATTAATTGATTATTAATGTACATTAATTAATGAATTAGTAATTAGTAATCATTAACAAAAAAAGGTGTATTTTACAATGCAATAAAAAAATATAGATTTTAGATTGCACTTATATATCTGCATATTGATCATTAACCTACATTACTTTATTAACTATTAATTAGTAATAATAAAATAAAAAGACTGACCACAAACAATATGTATATTTTACAATGCACTGACATATCCGTGTTGCTGCTGATTGCCTGATGGAGATGAAGCCAAATATTACAAATGCTTTCCATCATCTCTGCAGTTGACTGAACACAGTGAGTGACGCTTGCAGCCTTTGAACAGCATAAAGATCACCTTTACAGGTATATCATTTAATTATGTTCTTATGGAACATAAAAGGATTACGGTAAGTCTTTTTATTTTGGATTGATGACAGTTTTTGATTAATTAACATATATTAATTAATTAATAATTAGAAATCATTACAGAAAAAATGTTACATTTTACACTGCAAGAAAACTATTTTTAACCTGCACTTATATATCTGCCTTACTGCTCATTCATGTACATTGCTTTTGGAACTATTAATTAATAATAATAAAAAAAAAAAGAAAAACATTTATAATAGATACAAAAATATGTACATTTTAAAAAGCACTTACATATCTGGAGTGCTTATATTTGCCTTTAAAGCAGTTAAATATTTAAGGCAGTTTCTTACATTCTGACATGTGCTACATGTAATATTTTATACTGCTTTTATTTATGAATAAATTGATGATTATGGGTTTATGTTTTGCATGTATGCCAATTGAACATCATAGTTTCAATGAGTCACAAATTAATTGAACACAAACATTCAAAATTATTTTCATGTGATTTCACAGATTCCTCATGTCTGCACCTGACTGAAGACAGAGAGTGAATTCTGCAGGATTTTATTTGCAATAACATCAATTTCTCAGGTATATGATTTCATGATGCTCTTTTTGTTTTGCATTGATGACACTTAATGATTAATAAATTAACCTATATTCATTTAGGGCCTCATTCAATTGCAATTTGCCCAATTGAATATGGCTCAATATAAGGACATAGCATATTTTTTGTAACATAACTTTTTAGTTACTGAACATCTATCCAAAACCAAGATCTTCACCAACTAAAAACTTCAGTAACAAACATATGCTATGTGCTTATGTAGAGCCCTATTCCATTGCACAAATTGCAAATGAATGAGGCCCTTAGTATTAAATTATTCAATAATAATAAAAAAAATATGCATACATATATGCTTACCTAATTAACTTACCTAATTAACTTTTAAAGAACACAAATTACACCTCATAAGTTCATTGATTTATTAATTAATTAAATAACAAAATTGAACATTAATTTAACCCCGATCTATACTTTGCTCAACATAATTACCTCTTTATGCTTACCATTGATGTCAGTTATTGATAGAAAAAAACACAAAAAAAGCAAGAATAAACAGTGGTTATATCCCATAGACAAAATTAAAATTGGAATGTCTTGGAAGTGGCCTTTTGTCAGGATTGGCCCCAAAAAAACAGTTATGTTACATTTTATTACTTTTACTGCTTACATTTTAATACATTACCTTCATGTTTGTAATGCTAAAATAGTTTTTTCAACGGTCACAAAAGTTGTTTCATTGTATGTAATTAAGGGTTCACATTAGTAGTTGGATGATCATTTGTTGTAAAAATTAAATGTATAAATAAATGCTGAGTATTGATCCAGGGAGTAATCCAATTGCCAGTTAATGGGGTCAGGAAGGAATTTATTTTTTCCCTTCTTTGATACAATTGGCTAAGTACTGTTTGCCCTCCTCTGGATTAAATAACTATGTGGTTTAACGCTACTTAATAATAATTTTATTAATAAAAGTTGCATGTAACAAACCATTATGTAATGGTTTAATATACTCATTGATATAAAGTTGACCTAATGTTATGTTACTCATCCATACCTCAGATTTAAAACTGTTAGTATTGTTAATAAAAATGGTTCACTAGTGTCTCAAATATAACTTGCATGTTGAAAGCATTTATGTAAACCTTTACAACATTACAAAGTTTGATATGGTTAAAAAAATGATTATTTACCAGTTGTTGAAATACAAGTTGACTGTTAACAAAATAAAAATAGTTATTAGAATTGTTGTACTTCTTTAAACATAACAAAAAGGTTGAGGCTCAGAGACTCCCATTGTGTGGCAAACAGCATTCCCAGCTTTAAAATGTTATTGACCATATTTTTTTATGGGCAAGTCGTTAGTATTATATAAAACTCAATAGTTACCTATTAAGTTTTCACTACAAAATTAGAGTCAAAGCTTAAATGTTACAATATATAATAACAAAAACATAATAACTTTAACAAAAGTGACATCATTGTACCTGAGTAAGAAACTCAGTTTTTAATTGTTGGTTTTTTAAAGAGAATGTCTTAAGAAAGTGAAAATAACGTGCAAAGTGTTTTAAAACAATTTAGTTGTGGTGATAGTAACAAGGAAAACATAAGATTACCACAAAAGGGTGTTCTTTTGTCTTGCTTTTAATGTTCTAATTTCATTAGTTCATCTAAAAACCAAGTTTACGTGTAAAATATAATGCCTTAAGTAATTTTCAAACAAGTACTCAAAGGTCAATTCAAACCAGACTATAATTTTAATTAACAAATCAAAGCAGGTAGTGAGTATTAGTGACCCTTTCATTTGCAGTAATTGAATCATTGCTCATTGTTGCAGTAGTGATTCACGTTAGAAACAAATAGCCAGCAAAATGTATAGCTAGATTTCCATGCTAAGAATAACTTTAAAAAATGATTTTAGATGACAGGGTATAGTGTATTAATGAGGTTAGAAATGGATAAACTCTAAACTTCCTACATAGTAATATTTGGGTTTTTCCATACATGCATACAATTTATCTGCCTTGTAGAGGTCCCATCTGTCAGGGTATTTCTACTATTAAAATCATATTTTATTGTGTTAAGTGTCAGGTTCTCAATTCATAAATTTGTCTTTGGTATGTAACATGTGACAGTTTTACATTTACATAGTTTATTATAAATTTTAGTTTAATTATTACTTGAAGGTCAAAGATTATTTACTAATTTTAATTTGTTTTTTCTAATTGTAATTTGAGGATACAAGGGCATCATCTGGTGCTCCAAGATAATAATTGACAATTAATAAGCCTTTGTAACAATATATAATTTTCTTTTTGGTTACCTATCTCTGACGTCACCATGGTTTCTGATTGGTTGCCAAATACCTAGCCTGATTGGAATTCTGATAAGAAAATTAAGTTTTAGTATAATTAGAAAAAAGGCAAGTCTAAAAAAAGGCAGACTCCAATAGACACAGACATACCCCAGGGGGAAAATTTGGTAGACACCGAAGATGAAGAAACACATATTATTGGGACATTCCCAAAACACATAGATAATTCTTAATGTATATAATCCAAAAGCTACAATGAAACTTTACAACTCACTCACAAAAGAATTTTGAAACAAAAGAAAATGTTCAAACTTCTTTGTGTTAGATATTGAAGGGACCATGGACAAAACATTGGAATTAAGCATTGTATTCAAATGTTTCTAGGTTTTATTTGCAATTATGGAAATATTTTGTTAATTTACTATAAAGTAGATTGCTATTTCAGTACTTATCTGATATATACTATCACTATAATTATGTAACTTATATATCGACATACAACTAGCAGATTCATTTTAAAAATATCTTAAATATCAGCTGTTATAGCAATCCAATGTATTTTGATTTAATACCTAATTGTAATGAAAAACATTCTCTTAATTAGAAATAATACTATAATTAGACTATAAATGTTATATAATATTAAAATGGTATGGTATCTTAATAGATATTTGTAAACATACCAAAATAATACAAAATATCTCTGCTATTATATTTACGATGGGCCTCATTCAATTGAGCAATCGTTAATTACTGTAGCCCGTAAGTGAGGCTGTAAGTTAATTTGCTATTCAATTGGCGTCGTTTTGCGAGGTATGAACGGGTTATGGGATACAGCCTTGAAAACTTTGCGATGGTTAAACCCAGAACTTACAGCCTTCCCGAAGCCTTTGATCTTTCACTGCCACAAGACATGCTGCAAGATACTAAAAGCTATTAAAGACACACTCCCTAATTAAATTGCAACACACATACATGGAAATTGCTGACATATTAACCATTTCTCACTCACAGAGGCTCTCATGTGGACCCTAAAAATACAAAGATCATCTTATATAATCTCACTTATCACATCTACATTTGGAAAACAAATAGTCGACAAATTACACCGCCACCTGGCACATATCAAGTACTAGGCAAACAAAAAATGTACACTGAATATCATACATAACTGTGGCTTGAATCAAACCCAGGGACATTACCTTCACCCTCAGCTGCACTGGTGACACAGCTATGACCTCAACCCTACATTAACATAGAATGTGTATATAGAAGGATGATCTATCTACAAAATACTAATTGTTTGTTTCGACAATTAATCTAGGGGTTCACAATCATGGTACATTACACAGTAACACTGATAACAGTATGCAAATGTCATAGTTTATTAGATAATTAATATTGCATTAATCTCATGGGTGTGTTGTTGGGGGTGGAAAAGCAAGATATTGTGCTTGGGAACAAGGGGACACCTAAAGGGGGTATTGTCATAGTCTAGAATAAGCATGATGCATAGCACCTACCAGGGTCACATGTGGTCACTACACCACTGCAACTGGAATCTGATGAAAAAAAGTATCATCACATATCACTCCATGTAATTGAAGAAACCAGTCAGGTGCAAAGCACTTACAACTTGTCTATATCTGCTCAATTAAACAGATGAACATAATCATGGATAATGTCATACAAATCTATTGCACACACAGTGTGTTGTCAGATATTAAGAAATAATCAGAAATTGATGATCAGAATCCGTGACACAGGGGGCGTTACAGGAAGTGATGCATGCTCCAGATCTGATGTGAATCAGTGGAGCTGAGCAGTTGGGAGAGACCGGTGAGGCTATGCTGAAACAGCGCTAGCAGACTGCGGCTGAAATTGGACAACATTAAAGTTAGTGGTTCCCCTACCCCCATGACTGTAAATACTTAAATGGAATAAATGGGTGTTACCTCCTAAAGCTCACAGAAAAGCCATGCAGTAAGTCTGCCAAGTGCAGCCGATATATGAAAACAGGAGTGAACAGACTTTGATTGCCTCAGCCTGTGCATGCAGCCGGTGCATACGAGGGGCCCTTAGAGACGACCCACGACCTGGGCTGGAGACGTGGAGGGTCTGGAGTTCCAGCTAGGGAGCAGGGCAATCGTTGTGCCTAGCAGGGGAGCAGGCTAATTGCTGCATAGCTCCAAAGGTATGAGATGCAAGTGAGGCACATAGCTCCAAAGGCATAAGAAGCAAGTGAGGTATATAGAGCCTGCTGTGGTGTTTGGGACAGAGAGGCCCCTGAAGTATGGTGAAGCATGGTAAAGCCCTGCAGTACGACGGAGGTTTTTAAAGGGACGCAGCAAGGAACACACGAGCGAGCGTGCACGGCAGCAGCTAAAAAAAGGTGAGCACCCCAGAGACATTTATATTATTACAGTTACAAGCTTAAGGGGGTAGGAGGAGAAGTTCCTGCTCTGTATAAGAAATAGAGAACTGCATATATGCCCTAGTAAACCTGGAGATTAATGAAATGGAGTCAAATATTTATTTCTCTGGTCTTCTGAACAGAACCACTTTGTGAGTGAGGGGGGTAGTGGAGTGTATTGGAGTGCACTGTTGTATGATTATATCCCTCCCAGAGTTGTCCCTCCATTCAGCTATAACAAAAGATACCATCTGGACTGACAAAACAGGGAGGGCCCCACCCCCACCCCTCACAAAAAAAAGGCAGGAATAAAGCCACTGTATTAGGAAAGAAGTATTGGGAACTATTTGAGTATATATTGGAACATCAAACACCCCTTCAGGGGAAAACAGCTTTCCTAATTACCTTTGGTGTTAAGGTGTTAAGATGCCCTCAAAAATGAAACCAAAAGAAAAAAAGAGCAATAATACAAATAATACAACTAAAACTCCGAGTATGTTTATGTCTGGGAAGAAAAAATTAACTTCAAGTACCCCGGAGGACGATGTGAGTCCAAATACATCTGAAAACAGATCCCCAGGAAAAAATATACAATCAGTAAATTTAAGTTGCCTGTCTTTGGATGAGGGAGAGGCCTTAACCTGCTCTAAATTAAGAGACATTCTACAAGACTTCCAGATTAAACTAACTATGGATTTAACAAACAAAATTGTAAATAACTCTAAAGCTACAGCGGAAGTCTCACAAAGAGTGGACAGTCTGGAAAATATATGTGAAAAGTTAGTTAAAGATAATGAAACCATGTTGAATTATAATATGGAGCTGGAAGGTAAAATCAAAACTCTGACAGGAAAAATTGCCCAACTAGAAGACCGTAGCAGGAAAAATAATCTCCGGATTAGGGGCATAGAAGAAAATCAAAAAGATGCAGACCTTAAACCATATATGGAGAAATTATTAAGCTCTCTGTTACCCAATTCCCCTAAAGAAGAAACTTTAATAGATGCTATACATAGATTACCACTGGCAAAGCACCTGGATAAAACAGTCCCTAGAGACGTAATAATGAGAGTCCATTATATCTCTTACAAAGAGGCCATACAGCGTATAGCGTACGAAAAAGGAAATTTCGAGGCTCCATACCAAAATATTAAAATATTTATGGACCTGTCTGCACAGACATTAGCAAATAGAAGAGAATATGGAGCCTGTACAGCTGCTCTAAGACATAGAGGAATTAAATACAAATGGACTACACCAATGGGCCTGGTGATACAGAAAGATCTACTGTGGCATAGAGTGCATTCGCCATCTGAGGGAATAGCATTATTGAAGAAATGGGGTATTGATATTACACCTGTTAGCAAGGAGAGCAATAGGCCACAGTTGTCAGCCACTAAAGAACTTTGGCAAAAATCCCAGAAGAGAAAGAAAATGTCTTGATATATAATGCTAAAGAGCAAATATTTCCCCTGTAGAAGGAAACTCTTAATCAAACGGTTTTTGATAGCAAGTAATATATAATATATGTTAAGAAATATATAACCTGAGTAGTTTAAAATGATATATGTTAATTTACACGTTTAAATGGAGGTATATGAGGAAGTTATTTATATAAGAAGTGGTGATATAAGATATATTCAAATTGATATAAAGTTATGCATTAGTAACATAGAAAGTCACAGAATTTAGAAGCATCTGGGAGTAACCCAAAAAGCACTAATATAGAGTAGGATTATAATTTTCCACTAAATAATAGGAAGCAGTAGCTATGGTAGTTAGGTATGGTAAATATATCAATGGGGCAGGACATTGTAAAAAAATTACTTTTTTTTTTTTGTAAACACGAGCACGGTGCGGACACTATTAGTTGAAACTTAATGGGACAAAATACCCCTTATAATATTTGCTATAATCACTTAGTATAATAGATAGTTGAGCTACATAGATACATATAGTTAAATTTAGAAATATTCACTGGGTTTAGAGATTAATGTAAAAGGAATCAGGTTAATATCACCTGAATAAACTGAGGTTATGAGTAAAGGGGAATAAAACTTAAAATATGCGACTCTATACCCTGTCGGATAGCGGGTGGACCCTGTAAGAAGGGCTGAAAATACGATAATATATAAAAGATTTGCGAAATATGCTCTATTGCGAGGACACTAGAGAAATACCCTAAATTTGGATAAAATTGGGTGAGACTTGAACCCCTATAGATCCTTGATAAGGATATCTATGGATGGGAAATATAACATTGATAAGTAGATAAGGGAAATTATAAGAACAAATGGGTATGGTATTAAAGGAATAAACGTTGTATGCTTGCAAAGTTGGTCGCGGTCAGTAATTTGCTACATATTGACTATGGGGGGATGGGGGGGAGTTCAATCTTAACGCATAAGAAAATATCAACTATAGGGGAGGATAGAGTTGACAATAGAGTAGTTGGGTTGTTCTCTCTCTCCATTAGGAGAGAAGCTTGGGGCTTCCCCCTCCCCCCACCACCTCTTCTTCGTTCCCAGTCCAGTCTGAGGACTGTTAGGGGAGGAAAAGGTAGCCCTTGGGTCTCTCCCAACTATGGTTGTAGAAACCAATCTATCATTTCCAAACATCAGGCTTTAGCCTTGTATTACCAAGTGGGAGGGGTGTGGTCCACCCTTGGTATTCTAAGTTTAGGTATGAATGAAATGAGTGTGAGTAAGGTACCAGACCAGAATGAACTGCCGGTAGGTTTAAAGGCTGTATGGGAGGGAAAAGGGAGCTGTAGTCAGCTAGATTTGATTATGTGGTTTAAATGGGATTAAAAATAGTGTCACATAACGTAAATGGACTCAACTCCCCCTCTAAAAGAAAAATCGTGTTTAATAATTATATTAAGCTGAATATAGATATTTTATGTTTACAAGAGACACATCTTAAGAAGGGCAATGAATCCTATCTGTTAAATAATATATTTTCCAAAAGTATACACTCTACATTTAAAAATAAGTCTAAGGGAGTCTCGATTCTTTTTAATAGGAGACTCAGGGCAGTATAATAGATCCCATGGGGAGATATATAATCTGGAGGGGTGAGGTGGAAAGTAGACCAATAACATTGGCCAATTTGTACCTTCCCAATAAAAAACAGTGTAGCTTTTTAAAGAAAATTTTAGCAGAGATAAAAAAAGTGGAGTATGGGATCCTCCTGATCTGTGGTGACTTTAACATGGTCATGGACCCGGAGCTTGATAGACAAGGTAAATGTAAGTTGACGTCATTAAATAATTTAAGTAAAATCGCAATAGATTTCTCAGGTATAATGAAGGATAAGGAATACTTTGATCTATGGAGACTAATGCACCCAAGTGACCGTCAATTCACTTTAATAGATTTTCCTTGTCATCTCGAATAGATCACATTTTCTCCGATAGGGCCACGATAAGTTTGATAAAAAAAATAGAAATAGAACTGGCCCCCTGGTCGGATCACTCAATGAATCTTTTGGTTTTATATGACACAGTAAAAAAAAACCAGAACAGGAATTGGAGACTGGATACATCACTACTAAAAGATCAGGAATTTATGAAAGAACTAAAAAAAAAAACTAGGGAATTCTTCAAAATAAATGAAGGAACCGTGAGCTCATATAAAACAATATGGTGCACATACAAAGCCTTCATTAGAGGTATATTAATTGCCAGATCAGCAGAAAGAAGGAAATTAAGAGGAAAACCCCTAAAACTGCTGTATATGGAATTGATAAAGCTTCATCAAATTAATGGGGGAAAATATATCAAAGAGATAGGTGATAAAATATGCATTATAAATAAAGAAATTAGGGCAATACTGCAACTACAAGCAGATAATTTATTGTGGCGCTATCGTCAAAACCATTTGAAGTTCAGCAGTAAAACGGGGAAATTTTTGGCGAATAGACTCAAAAAACAACGAGAGCAAAATAGAATAGCCAGAATAATTGACCTGAAAGGAAAATATCAATATCACCCAGATAAAATCGGGGAGGTTTTCCAAAACTTCTACAGGAAGCTATATAATTTGGAAAAGGACTCACAACTTACAGGCCCCACTAAAGTGGATATATCAAAATTTTTGGATGGGATAAATGTACCATCCATCTCGGAGCCAGAAAGAATCTATCTAAACAGTAATATTACAGAGTTAGAGGTCTGTGAGGTAATTAACAGTAACAAGAGAAACAAAGCCCCAGGGTAAGATGGGTTTGATGCAGTCTTCTTTCAACTTCTTCTTCCAGAGATTAAAGAACCCCTATGTAATGTATATAATGAGATTAAAATATCTGGGGAGATCCCAAGAGAAATGTCAGAATCTAAAATAATAAATCTATTAAAGGAGGATAAAAACCCAGATGATTGTAAAAACTATCGACCAATTACTTTGATAAATATAGATTTGAAGACCTACTCAAAATTTTAGCAAACAGAGTAAAAACGGTCATCCATAAACTCATACATACAGATCAAACGGGCTTTGTTCCAGGGCGTCAAGCCTCGGACAGTACCAGAAGGCTCTTAAATATACTCGCGCATGCTAAAGCCAGGGAAATGCCTATATTGGCCCTGTCATTAGACGCAGAAAAAGCGTTTGACAGGGTCAATTGGGTATTTCTAGAGGCTGTCTTGGTGAAATTCGGGTTGGGAGACTTTGCCCTGAAGGCAGTTAAAGCGCTTTATGGGGAAACAAAGACGCGCATAGTCAACCCTGATTTTGAATCAGTATCTTTTAGTATAAGCAATGGCACGCGCCAGGGGTGTCCCTTATCCCCGCTTCTATTTATCCTGTTTTTAGAACCACTAGCAATACGTATAAGGGAAGAGGCGGATATTAGTGGAATCAGAAAAGGGAAACATGAGTTTAAACTATTAGCATACGCGGACGATATAGTAGTAACATTCACAGAGCCGGCAACATCATGTCAAAAGTTCTTGGACATTCTGGAGGAATTCAGTAGAATCTCCTACTTTAAAATAAATCAAACTAAGTCCGTAGCTTTGAAAAGAGGATTAAAGATAGAAGATAGGGATGCTCTAGAGCATATGCTACAGTGTAACTGGCATTCAAATAGTATCACCCACCTAGGAATCAAATTCTCATTCCAACTGGGTAAGTTGATTAAAGCTAATTTAGATGAAACCATTAATAAAATAAACATTACCTTGACCAATTGGAAACAACTACATTTATCATGGTTAGCTAAAATTGCAGCTATCAATATGAATATCATCCCAAAAATCACTTACTGTCTGAGATGTATTCCGGGAGTGCTGGCATATAACTACATCAAAAAAATACAAGTGCAGCTAGATAAGTTTATCTATGGTGGGAAGAAACCCCGGGTGGGAAAAATAATAGCAAATCAAAAGGTCGAGAAAGGTGGGTTAAACTGCCCCTGTATATTAGATATTTACCAACAAATTTGTATAGCACATCTTATTAGCTGGAATTTGATAAAGGAACAACCTAGATGGATGGAAATCGAGGAGGCCTTATTAAGAAATATTAAGATCCACTCCGTGCTGTGGCTACCTAGCTTGAATGAGACGGTGATTAGAGATCTCCCGAAGAATTTGGTTTCCTTAACCAAATTTTGGTATAGAAATAGACATTCCATGCAGCTAATTAATCTTCCCTCACTGGCTGCCCCAATTGATACACTGGAACGTGGGGGCTCTAACCCAATAATTACATCTCTGAAAATCAAGGGTGACACACCCACAGCAAAACTGTTTGAAGATGGACAACTTATAGACCTACAAAGGATGAGTAGGAAATTCGGAGATATAAAATTAACTTGGCTAGAATATGAGTGTATTAAAAAAAGACTAGTAGCCTGCGGTTACAGGATCTCACAACATTTAAAAACAACTAAAATGGAAGATCTAGTGATAAAAAGAGATAATTTACGAACTATTTCGAAATGCAATAAAATTATAAATGAGAACCGTTCACTGAGGAAAAGTTCCGGTTTGATGTATTGGGAATCAATTATGGGAGAAACCTTTGAAGAGATGGTATGGTACCAAAGTTTAAGAATGGTAAAAAAAAGCAGCAGGTCTACCAAGGTATATAGAAATGTTTTTTAAGCTTTCGAATAATTGGTACCTCTCTCCTGAACGTATGAATAAAATAGACCCAAAAAATCAAAGAACATGCTGGAAAGGCTGTAATCAGTTGGGAACATCGTTTCATATGTGGTGGGAGTGCCCTAAAATAAACAGGTTTTGGATAGATGAGTGTCAATTAATAGAAGAAATATTAGCTCAAGAAATTAGGTGCTCCCCTTCATTGGTACTGTTCCATAGGAATTTGGAGGAATTCCGTGGTTCAGATGGTATATTGATATGTCACATTCTGTTAGTAGCTAAAAGTTTGATAGTAAAATCATGGAAAAATACCCATGTTCCGTCAAGAATACAGCTGGTGGCAGCAATACGAGAAAATAGAGAGATTATTGATCCCATAGGCAAGAATTGGCTGATGGAAACAGGTACCCGCCTCCCTTGGCAGAAGTGGGATAAATTTGTAAGTTCTATTGGAGTATAGACAAACGGATCATAATTCAGTAATTATAAAAGAGGTAGAAGGGGAGAAGGAAAAAAAAAAGGGAGTAGTCAAGGAAAAGACTATAAATCATATAATAGGTAGATTAGGAACCCAAACTCTCCAGCAACAACTTATTGGTAGGTCATCGGTCTGGTACAGTGTGAATGGTGTATGTGTTTCTCTTTCTCGCCTTTTCTTCTCTTATTTCCTTTAGATAATAGTCAAATATTCTGTAAATATAACAAGGTTAAACGGGGGCATACCTTGAATTCATAAAAAAGGAAAAAAAAGGTATGAGTAAAAAAGGAAAAATTTCTGTTCCTATATATACAGACGTTTTTACTGAAAACACAAATATAGGGAAAATGTGGGAAGGCAGATGGTTAAGAAAGAGAAGCGATAAAGAATAATAGACCTTTCTCTGAAAGAGAGGGTAGACCCCGGTCCCTATATAGTGGAAAACTCTCTCACATAATGTTGGAATTAATTTTGGGTGGGGGGATGGCGAAAAGCCATAGTTATAGATGCAAATATTAGAGAGGAGCTAAGATCTGTCAAAGTATCTAACAGAACTCACAGCCCTGGGTTCAAAGAAGCTAAGTGATAATATAGGGGATACAGATGTAATATTTTCTTTTTCTGTATATATATATATATATATATATATGTATATATATAGGTGTACATATATATATATATATATATGATGTTTAAATCTGGTCTGGAGGTATAAGTTTCCCCCGTTAAGAGGAAAACATGAGGGGAAAGGAAGGAAGAAGGAGTATTATCAGAAGTGTGTTATGAATTGCGATTGTTTGTCTGTTCTGTACTTTGTATTTACATTCTGTTTTTGTACTTGTATTCTTTTGTCTGGAAAAAAAATAAAAAAATAAAAAAAAATAAAAAAAAGAATCCGTGACACAGAAAGAGGAGGTTGAGAAACAAGCATGCATGGACGTGAGATTGGGCTATTAAGACCTACACAGACCAGAACACTATGCGGATTGACTGCAACACCTCATCTCAATGGCAATCCACATTAAACATCAATTGCATATATACAGGCTGCAAATATTCAACATAACCATACGTGTACACACTCTGTAGCCAGCCAATAGTATGTCAACATTAATACAAAATTGTGGTTGTCAATCCTTTCCTCAGGAGCCATGAGACAGGCCTTGAATTTGGTGAAACCAAAAATGAGAAAACTTGTATTCAACTGGTGGTGGTGCCTCAAATTGCTTCACATGTGTATTCACACAGTGTTTCACCTAAATCATGCTCTGTGTGGTGGGTCCTGGGGAGAGGTTTGACAACCACTGACCTGGGGGATGTTCTCACCTACTTCCTCTTTCTGAACACTGGGCCCACACCTTCTGTGCCCACGCGCTTCTTCCCTCTACTACGGCCAGGAGGTGTTGGATTTAGGGGCGCATCCAATTGGGGTGGCTGTGTATCATCCGGCGTAGGCGGTAAAGGGTGAGATGAGGATGCCGCAGGCTCTGGTTGTGGTTGAGGTAGATCCTGTGGAACCGAAGGCGTGAGTGTATTCGCATGGACTTCTGCCACCAGCCGCACCATATGATGTGTCTGGGCTTGTCTGTCCCTATGAGTCATTTGTTCATACCTCTCCATCCAAAGATTAGACTGGTAAGACTAGATATTATTTTCAGATTTTCTTTCATAATTTTCCTTAGCTGAAAATATATTTTTATTCCAAGATGAGTAATAAATCCAGAGTCCCAATTGTATGGATATATATATTTTAGCTTTGAAATAATCACTCTATTCAATCCCCTATAAATAATATCTGACTTAGCATAATTTATTCGCAGATATGATAGCCTATTAAATTAATTTAAAATGTTAATTTTGATAAAGACTGTTCTGGTTCAGTCAGTGTTAATACAACATCATCCGCAAACATGAGGATCTTATATTCCGTATTGCCAATCGTCACTCCACCCACCTCTCTTGAAATTCTAATTAATTCCACCATATATGAAACAAACAACAGGGGGGGTAAGGGGCAGCCTTGACGGGTACCGTTTTTAATTAAAAAATTCTCAGACACGTAGCTATAGCCCAAAATTGTTGTACTTGGGTTCTCATATAATGCCCCTATTGAATTGGAAGCAAATTCTGCCAGCCCAAACTTCAAAAGGACCAATCTAAGGAATTCCCAACTGACTCTGTCAAATGCTTTTTCAGCCTCTAATGACAGAGCCAGCATGGAAATATTCCTTTTATCTGAATAAGAAATTATATCCATCAGCCGCCTAATATTATCTGGACCCTGGCATCCTTTAATGAAACTGGATTGGTCCAAATGAATCAAGTTTGGCATCACTGAGGTAACAATTTTAAACTCATACATTGGGTTTCTTTATTAAAGGGTCACTGTCGATGGAAAACAAGTATATGTTTGAGTCTAAGAGCATAATTAAGCTAAAAAAAGAAATTAAATTAGAAAAAAAGGATGCCTCTTCAGGACCCTTGAGGAAGTTGTGAATATAATTTATTTGGATAATTTTCCCGTTGTGTTACACTGATAAATCTAATACTTAGATAATACCTATTTGGGCATAAAATTAGTTGAGCCTTTCAAATAAGATGTATACCTCAAGGATCATAGGCTTTCTTCCTACCATTATCAGATTGCTTTTCCTGAAGGGGCAAACTGGATTGGACAGGCTGATCCTAAAATCATTTCCTATAGTAAATATTGTTTTATGACTCTGGGAGATATTAAACTCCTTTTTGCCCATTTGGATTTTAGTTACTGGAAAGAATACTAAACTCTATTCCTTTTGAATCTATAGTAATATGGTATGGAGACATCAGAAGGTCACTTATTTATCAGTAGTCTCCTTTTTTAATAGCAACAATGTTTTTTCCGAAACAATACATTTTTTTCCAATTTTTTTATTATTTAAATATTTGATGGAAGTTGTGTGTGTGAGAAGGGCATTTACATTGCTGGTGAGCTGTGGTTGCATTTATTGAAGCAAATTCCTGTTTCTGGGCCTGTGAGAGGGAAGGGATGTGATGGTAATTTTAATCTTATTCTATTATCTAACAAAGACTCCTGTTCACTCCCATTTCCCCCTTCCTCCACTAATAATCGTAACAAGCATAAAACTGATTCCTGAACTTATAAACACAGCCTTCATAAAAGATGAAGATGTTAGTTCAATATACATACTTAATACATGGTATTTTTGTTCTTGTTGTACTGCAGTGGTCCTTTAACTGGTCATTTAACTTTTAGTAGAAACAACAAATTTTTCTGTCTGCAAAATTTTACTTTTAAATGTTGAGAATCTACAGTCATGGGCTCCTGTCAATCTACCTTATGTAAGAAAGAAGGAACTCCACCTTAAATGCTATTAATAAATAGGGGAAATAAACCTTGTATGATTAACTCCACTTGTTATGGAACTAAACTAATTTATTTGTGATTCATTTGAAGAATCAGCAGATAATTCATTTAAAGGGCCAGTGTAAGCATCTATTCCATCACGTTAGTTTATGAAATGTGCTTTTATAAAACAGTAATAAAACTAAACTGTTTCTAAAATGTATTTTATCTGCAAGAGATGATGGGTATGTGTCCACCTCCCAGCCTTCAAATTACTCACATTGTTTGTCTAGAAGCCATGAGACCGGCATCCCTTTCATCTGGTAGATGTTTAAGCATTCTGGACTGTGACTTATTTTCCCTTATCCCTATGCTTGAAGCATGTGTGACCATGACTCACATGATGTCATTAGTAATGTTGGTGTCTTTATTGCTTTTCCAAACTATGGTTAATTAACAAACCTGCCAGATGAAAGCAACTACTATTCCATGGTTTCAATAGAAATCATGCATTGAACTAGGAGCCCCATTTAATTGAGGTTTTGGGAGATCGCAAGTTAATTTGCTATTCAATTGGCATTTTTTTGTGGGCTCCAAACGGGTTACGAGTTACAGACTATAAAAAATTGTGATGGTTAAACTCGTAACTTACAGCCCCGCGAAACATTTGATCTTTCACTTTCGCAAGAGTTACGATGGCTAAAATTGCAAATCGCTATTCAATTGCTCAATTTCCCCAAGCCCGCAAATGTTTTCACACCCATAAATGGCAAATGAAGGAGAAAATCCTATGAGTGCTAGAGAGGACCCGCAAGGGGGTTTAACCCCTGTCCACAGCACTGTAAATGCAAATAAAAAATCAATAATGGGGAAAGCGATGAAAGCCGTTAGAATTAATTGCATGAGAGTCTCAAGCTCGCAAATAGGCAGTATATAACATTTATTTTTATGTTTCAATTTGGGGTTAAATCGATCTCGGGTATCAATGAGTTAATAGATACAATATCAGGCCACCCATATGGACTAGAACAGTATTGGCATTCATTTTCATAATTTATTTTTTTTGCAGGTTTGCGAGTCTGATTGCATATCGGACCCCCGAACCTAATTGATTGACATGTAACCTCCATGTTTTAATGCTGTAATTATGTCTCATTTTTAAATTGCTGATTTGAAATGGGAGGTTACGGCCATGCTTAATTGATCATGTTCCCGCCCTGAAATGCTACGAACCAGTGCATGGTTTATGGTTTTGGCTTTGGGCCAGTAACTTGCGGGCTTGAGTAATTATATAGCACCGTAATCGGAGAGGAACGGGAGCCCGCAGCACACCCGCAGACATGTCTGCGATCGAGTTGCAGGCTTGAATTTGAATGTGACTCTAGATGTTCAAAGCAGTTTGCTTGGGGATTATACTGGTCCTGTAAGTAAATGAAGATTTTATTTTTTTACACTCCTCCAATAAAGAAAAATACTGACGTAGCACTATTACTGGGAGCCAAACAAACCATTAATGTATGTAAATTAATTATGCAAGACTATGTTCAAATTTTTTTTATATTGGAATAGTAATTTATTTTGACTTCTTCACTTTATCAAACCATGTTTAGAACCAATATGAAGAGAACTATTTTCAATTCTACTAAGAGTATGAATCAATCTTTGATCTAACAGAACAGAAGACATTTTATGATATTTCTAGATTATTAACAAATTATTATTATCATCATTATTATTATTATGAATACAGTGAAATATTATGCAACTTATTAAGTTTTTAATATAATTTGGCAACAACATTCTAATAAATCGGTTGGTTTCTTCTTAAAGAAACGATTCCCACAGAGGCCGAAACGCGTCTGGGTTTGCTGGTTCTCCTGTTCAGGGTAGAATTGCCTGGTATTTTGGGGCTGGGTCACTCTTTTGAGTGAGACCAGACTGATATTCTACAGGCTATTTCTCCCTGTGAAGGGCACAAGTGAGATAAAAGAAGTTGCTCTCTGAGTAGGTAACCTGACCTATAAGACAAACCTACTTCAGGTATTGTCCGTTCTCAGATTGAGCACCTCTAATTTCATTGTTGTGTATGCAAATTACCCTTAGGGGTAATAGGGGGAACCAGACATGGACTCCTTGCTCACTGTGCCTTAGGGAGTAAAGCAGCATGTCACTGACGAGGCCCACAGAGGACGAAACGTGTCTGGGGGGTTTACTGTTTCTCCTGTTCAGGATAGAATTGCCTAGTATTTTGTGGCTTGGTCACTCTTTTGAGTGAAACCAGACTGATATACTGCAGGATATTTCTCCCTGTGAAGGGCACAAGTGAGCTAAAAGAGCTTGCTCTCTGAGTAGGTAACCAGACCCAGGGGTGCAGGAGCCACAATAATTCTGGGGGGGTGGGATACAGTTCATTGTATACACAGGCCGTAAAATAGCTTATATGTACATACATACAAACAGAAAAATTTGGGGGAGATTTGTCCCCTATCCCCCCCCCCCAGTTCCTACACCCATGACCAGACCTATAGGACAAACCTACTTCATGTACAGTCCGTTCTCAGATTGAGCTCCTCTAATTTTGTTGCTCTTCTTAAAAAGCATTGAAAAGTATCTATAAATGTTACTAGCTATTTTTCTCTAAAGCAAAGTATCCCTGATATATGCAATATTTTTTGGTATAGCTCCATATATGTAGTACAGAGTGCTTAATAGGTGTGTGTTGGAGGGACTGTAACGGCAGGATAACACTGGAGTATATTGTTTTGCCATCACAAAAACAAATAAGCACACCCAATTAGAAATTAGCACATCAAATTAGCTAATTACTGTTCAGGAGCCTCTCCATAACAATGCCACAAACACAATTATGAATATTTCAGCAATGATTTACTTTATAGACACATTTTCATGCTCTAGAAGAATAGTTAAAATAACATAATGTTGGGGCTTCAGAATCCCTTTATTTATTTCAATATAAAATGAACACTTATCAAATTATCCTGAAGAAGTCCTATAATGGGTGAAACACGTAAGGATATTGGCATAGAGATTGCTACTAGGTAGACTAACAGATTACCCTAGGACTGGGGTAACTTTGCTTTGCACAAAAGATTATTTTTTAATGTAATCTAAGCCTAAGAAACAGCATCATGTTTGAATATATTATTAACATATTGAAGACTTTAGTTAACCTATACCTATAGCTCAGTGGTACCTGACTAAATGTACTCATCAAATCCTGGTTTAATTATTCAATTGACAATGTAATTCCCAACTACGCATTTTCTCCAACTTGACAATAAGAGATTGTTTATAGAGATGCCTGGACAAGATGGATTTTAATATAGGTTACTATTATGCTCTTTGCAATATACACAATGGCACCTGTCAAATCGCATCCCATTGCCTCCGATGAGTAACCAACGTGCGTCACTCGCTGCATCACGCTAAGCGGAATCAACTTGAAGAATATTATTTTTTACTTAATAATAGTTCTACTAATAGAAACGTGGCATTTTGCATTGTTTTCTTTATCTTTCTAAAGAGAGCAGGGACCAGTATTAACTTATTGATTTCTTTATATAATGTATATGCCTTAAAATATCCATTTTTTGTTTATTTCTTAAAAACTCCATGCCATTGTTACACACTTCTTTTTTCATTAAATTTCATTTCAAAAACAGTAGTTTTATAACATGTGACAATAAAAAGTATTTTAATATCAAACAGTTATCATCACAATTAAATAAACAAAATAATCAAAGCAATATAGATGTGAATATAGACTCTGATATTATTTCAAGACATTATTACAAAATAAATATATTATTGCATCCCGTGTAATTCTGTTCTTAACTCTTATACATGATTATACAATTTTATTTATATGAGAATCAATTCCCTAAGGATAAATCATGGTCGTTTCAGCTACTTATTTCATTTCTAAACCAGCTTAATGAATAAATTAATGTTTTAAGGTAAAAAAAGATTTCAAATTGTATTGTGCATTTAGAATGTTATAGAAGTTAGATATCTTTTTTTTAAATATAACGGATTTAAAGTTTCGAAAATTTATGTTTAAGTAAAGAGAATTCTTTGCCCATCCATTTGTAATGAACTGATGCATAATGAAATGTTAGGGAGAGCCTCGATACATGTATAACTGTGCTATGGAGAAGATAATGGTATAGATAATACTAGAGGTAGTATAGACAGGGTATTGGTATGATTATTTGTAGGGTTATTCATAGTTAGGTTACATATAGTTGTATTATTAGTATATTGTATTTGTGGAGATTCTGTAGCTCTGATTAAGATGCTAGGAAAGATTGAAGGCACATGAAGAGGAGGACGGCAGAGGTGGATATGGATAGATGAGGCCATTGAAGCAATGAACATGAGCTTGATATAGCTCAGAGGGGCAGTGGCTGACAGATGTGACTGGCATGCTGTGGTCTATAGGGTAAAGGAGAGTCGGACATGACTGAATGACTGAACAACCACAAAAAGATACCATATTCATATGGATAACACTTGGACAAACATTGGAAACCAGCACATTTGTACATATACATTGGTATACAAGGAGAGGTGGATGCTGCTTTTAGAAGAGCTTACAATTTAAGAGGCAATAGGGGTGGTAGAAACAGGAGAAGAGGGCATTGACTGCCAGATTAGGTAGAGAGAGGTACGAGGAAAACTAAGCCTTGTTTGAGTTAGTGGAGTTAGGGAGGTAAGAGATGTGTTTCTTCTTAGCTTTCATACAATGTTTGAATGTCTGAAGACTTAGGGTCAGTATAATGAAGTGAGTGGGTCATTCCAATGAATAGAGGCTGTTCTTGAGAAGTGCTGTAGTGAGCATGGGAAGAGGTCATGATTGGCGATGGCACATGGGGTAGATCATTGGTAGAGTGGAGGGGAGTGTATTTTGAGACAAGAGTTGAGATATGGAGAGGTGCAGAGCATTAATATAGTAACCCATGTATTTATAAGTAGGAGTAGAGTTTGATTCCCCTTCAGGATCTCTACCTTGTCGTGGTGAAGGGGCTTGTGTACCTCCATGAAGCTCTATGCTTAACCATGTAGGGTCAGCCAAAATGGGCAGGTCATAGCAGATAGGTCAGACAAATCATGGTGCACTGGAAAAGGATCTGTCAACACACTCTAGTATCATTGCCGAAAAAACCTTATGGATAAGCACAACCAGAGACATAACAGTAGATGTGCCTGGTCTGCTGTGGTCCATCGCCTCCGACACAGCTGATGCCTGAACAACAACAGAGTTAGGTTAGTGGTACAAGGAGAGTAGGAGTAGATGAATAGACTTGAGTAGGGTGAGAATAAAATATGTTATGGCTATGTATATGAACATCATACGGGTGAGAATTAATATAGTTACAGGACGCATACAAAATGGCTAAAATTAAGCAACACACAAGACAATGATCTAAATTGATCTCTACTTGATTATTAATCAGTCATTTAAATTCACATAAAATTACATTTGAGAAATGAGCATGTCAAGAAAATTGACCACTAACTAACTAAATGAGTTGCACATTATTGATTTGAATTTTAAGTATATGTAACTTAACATGACACACTCACACCATACATTATGTTTTTGTTTACAAGGTGCTGATTTAGATGGGTAAATTCCTGTTTACCTGAATTTCAAATCTAACGAGAAGTGTGAAGTAGTCATCTTAGCTATTGCAACATTGTAGCAGTGGCTTCACAGATGAATATCAACAAATCTCTCAAACTGCGATTACTTTCTGTAGGATTTATTATATCACTAACTTTAGAAAGGAATAAATAAAGAATACTCTCAATCTTATAGAAATAGCTGACAAGTTGTACTCAGCAGATCTAAGTAGTCAATTATCTTCATGTAAACTCTAACATTGGTACAATGCAGTACAAGTTTATCGGATTCTGTCTCCTCAAGCACAAGTTTATTTTGTAAGGATGTATTAAAGAGCATGGAAATTTGGCTATAGCTTTTTCCTGAAGTGAATCATTCCTGAGATATTCCTCAATGTTTGTGTTGCATTTTGATGCTATTTGGCAGCTCCTGAAAACAAATGATCTGTTTTTACGTGTTTAATAGAATCACATTATGCTTGATTGTCCTCATTGTGTCCCAATGGTTATCATGTAGTTAGATGCCTCCCAAATAGATCTCATTCATGGGACACTCTCAACATCCGTCCCCATCTTCCCTAAATGATCTATGATCACAGCCCTGCCTAATCAGGCTGGGTGAGTCCCGAAGAGTCCTGATGTGGCCCAGTGAGGCCAGGCAAGACCCTGTACCCTTTGTGTTATTCTGTTTATGTTATGGGATGTTATAATGTTGTCATTTTGAATATGGTTACTAGAAGATCTATGCACCTCATAATAAAGTACTGTGAGTATTGGCGCAAGATACTCCCATTAGAAGGTGCCCTTCCAAGACTAAGTGGCGCCTACTTAATAAAGGCTACATGTCCACTGTCAGCCATCTACTCCCATACCACCCTCTACATTTTCTACCTCCTTCCCACCATAATCCCCATATAGATTCGGCCCCACTGTGAATAGCCTAGGAAGGGTCATGCCTTCTGTCCATGATGCCAACATATCGACTGGAATTGGTTAGTTAAGATAGGGGAAGGACATTTAACAAGCTCTTTCTATTGGTTGACCTAATCAGTACACCAGAAATGTGGGAGGCCTTATGATTGGACCATCTGCTACTGGTGAGGGAAATTCAACATTGCACAATGGTTTTGTGGTTTAGTCTGCCAGTCATGTCCGACTCTCTGTGACCCTACGGACTGCAGCACACCAGGTACATCTCTCCGTCACTGCTCTTCTGAGCTCCATCAAGTTCATGTTCATTGCTTCAGTGACCTTATTTATTCATCTACGCCTCTGCTGTCTCCTTCTTTGTGTGTCTTCAATCTTTCTCAGCATCAGAGTCTTCTCTAGGGAATCATATCTTCTAATGATATGGTCAAAATATTTGACCTTCACCCTCATGATCAGTGAGCAGTTTGTCTTCATTTCCTGTAGTAATAATTTATTGGATCTACTATCAGTCCAAGTTTTCGTCAAAACCACAATTCAAAGGCATCAATTCTACAGCGCTCAGACTTCTTAATGGTCCAGCTCGCACATCCACATGTTACTACTGTCAATACCATAGTTGTAACCATGGATGTTGATAGTTTAATATACAGTGGGGGGAAAAGTATTTGATCCCCTGCTGATTTTGAACGTTTGTCCACTGACAAAGAAATGATCAGTCTATATCCCAGCATGACAATGACCTAAAACACACAGCCAAGGCAACAAAGGAATGGTTCAAGAAGAAGCACAGTAAGGTCCTAGAGTGGCCTAGCCAGTCTCCAGACCTTAATCCCATAGAAAATCTGTGGAGAGAGCTGAAGGTTCAAGTTGCCAAACATCAGCCTTGAAACCTAATGACTTGGAGAGGATCTGCAAAGAGTAGTGGGACAAAATCCCTCCTAAAATGTGTGCAAACCTGGTGACGAACTACAAGAAATGTCTGACCTCTGTGATTGCCAACAAGGGTTTTGCCACCAAGTACTAAGTCAAAGAGGTCAAATACTTATTTCCCTCATTGACTTGCAAATGAATTTATAACTTTTTTGACATGCGTTTTTCTTGGGGTTTTTTGTTTGTTATTCTGTCTCTCACTGTTAAAATACACCTACCATCAAAATTATAGACTGATAATTAGAGATGTCGCGAATAGTTCGCCGGCGGACTGTTCCCGGCGAACATAGCATGTTCGCATTCGCGGCGAACTGCGAACATATGCAAGATTCGACCCGCCCCCAATACTTTATCATTGAGCAAACTTTGACCCTGCATGTCACAGTCAGCAGACACATTCCAGCCAATCAGCAGCATACACTCCCTTCCACACCCTTCTACCTCATGGACAGCAGCCATTTTGGAATCATAACTAACTTGCAGTCTTACTGAGAGGAGGTAGAGTGTAGGTGATACTGCATCAATAGGGAAAACCATAGCTAGGCAAGTTTATTCAGTGTCCAGTGCAGTGCTGAAGGACTCTTGTGCATTATTATTATTATTATTATTATTACTACTATATAATGTATAGATGTACCAGCTGGGCATGCTCTTGTGCATTATTATTATTATTATTATTATTATTATTATTATTATATAATGTGTAGATGTACCAGCTGGGCATGCTCTTGTGCATTATTATTATTATTATTAGTAAAATACTACTACTACTAATAATAATAATGCACAAGAGCATGCCCAGCCGGTACATCTACACATTATATAGTAATAATAATAATAATAATGTAGAAGAGCATACCCAGCCGGTACATCTACACATTATATAGTAATAATAATAATAATAATAATAATAATAATGCACAAGAGCATGCCCAGCCGGTACATCTACACATTATATAGTAATAATAATAATAATAATAATAAAGCAGAAGACCTCCCCTGTGTCTCCCCCCCACACCCTCCCATGTGTCTCTCTCCCCCCCTCTCCCCTGTGTCTCCCCCCACGTGTCTCTCTCCCCCCCCTCTCCCCTGTGTCTCTCCCACCCTTGCCTGTGTCTCTACCCCCTCTCCCTTCCCCAGTGTTTCTTTCCCCCCTCTCCTGTGTCTTTTCCCCCTTCCCTCTTCCCTGTGTCACTCCCCCCTCCCCTGTGTCTCTACCCCCTCTCCCTTCCCGTGTTTCTTTCCCCCCTCCCCTGTGTCTTTCCCCCCTTCCCTCTCCCCTGTGTCTCTCCCCCCTCATCTGTGTCTCTTCCCCCTTCTCCCCTGTGTCTCTACCCCCCCTCCTCTGTGTCTTTACCCCCTTTCCTCTCCCCGGTGTCTCCTCACCACTCCCTCCCATTAGTCTCTTCCCCCCTCTCCCCTGTGTCTCTACCCCCCACTCTCTCCTGTGTCTCTCCCCCTCCCATGTGTCTCTTCCCCTCACCTCTCCCTTACCCTGTTTCTCTTCCCCCCTCTGCCCTGTGTCTTCCTCCCCCTCTCCACTGTGTCTTCCTCCCCCTCTTCCCTCTCCTGTGTCTTCCTCTCCCTCTCACCTGTGTTTCCTCCCCCTCTCCCCTCCCCTGTTAGCTTCTATACGCATACATACATACAATAAGAAATCTGGGGGGGGGGGGGGGGGTTACCCCCCCCCCCCCCAGTTCAACACCCATGTGTACTGTATAATATTGTATTGCATTATGTTATACTATATCACTAGCGACTTGCCTGGCACAAATGACGGGGCAATAATAATAAATAAAAAAGTTTGAAGCCATGGCAATGCTGTTTACCACACAATGTGATGCTTTTTGTACTCTGAGGACCTTCGGCGCTCATTGTGAGCCTCTTCCCTCGTGTCCTTCATGTTTCGTGCTCTGCAACGATCAATCTTCGGCGCTCATCGCAAAGACAGATATATAAGTACAGTGTTAAATATATAATTTTTTTTGTGCAGTGTAAATAAAAAAATGTATTCAGGTCTCAGAGCATAATAAAGTGATTTAGATTTGTAACTGCTTTGAGAGTGCTATCGCTAGCAGCCAATGAGCAGTAATCCAGATATATAACTGCAGAGTAAAAAGTAAAACATTTTAGTGTAGTGTAAAGTCTACATTTTTATTTTCCATTACTAATTAATACTTATTAAATGAATGCACGATAATAACTATTGTGAATGAACAAATGTATTAGGTAGTGCGAAGCGTTAATGTATGTAAAGTAACCGCAGTGTAAAATATGCTATTAAGCGTATTTTTTTTTATAATAATGAATTAATTAATTACTAAAATACTTTACCTATTTGTAATTAATATATCCAGTGATCAATAACCTGAAGAGCTAACTAAAAAAGATTTTCCTAAAAAGCCGTACGAGGTAAAGATACACTATTAACAAGGACACTAAATCATCCACACCCGCTTACCACATACACATTCCCCGCCATTTTACAACACTAACTTACACAATGCGGAAGTACCCAGCTACCCTAATGGCTTCCACTCGCGCACGCAGCCTATTTACACTACACACTGCACACATTGCTGACACTTACACAGCAGCTCCACAGCACTGAAAACCTACATTGTATGCTGCAGGAACATGAAAACAGATTGTCAGCTCTTCAGCACAATGCTTCCTGCATATATTACTTACAAATAGGTAAAGTATATTCATTTAGTAATTATTTCATTAGCATACAAAAATACATATACACAAAAAAAACATTATCACATTAAACATAAAAGCCATTCACTGCGTGCCTCACAACGAGCGCCAACGCTGCTCATAGCACACAAAGCCTTGCAATAAGCGCAAAAAACACATCACCGCCGACCAAAGAATAACAGCAAAAGCGCCTATCAGAAAAAAAATACAACCAACAGCCTCGCAATGAGCGCCAAAGGATATCCGACCGCCAACAAAATGAATGTCTCTTCCAAACCATTACCTGCCTTACAATCTTATTGCCACCATTTTGCCATTGAAAGTAGTAAGATATAAAGATCAAGATAATAAAAGTATCAGGAAATGTAACACAAAGATGCACGCGCGTCTGAATAATACGACAAATACGGATTTTTGTCATAAATGATATGATCGCAGTATTGGGTCATAAACCCTAAACACTGGAATCTGTTACATACAATTTACTGATGATGTCATTAATGGGCTTCAAGGGGGGGGGATCTCTTTTCATACTTTTTGAGTGGTGCAAATCCAACATACGCAGAGCGGAAACGCCACATCTGTGGGACACACACAAAGGGGTTCACTTTGGGAGAAAAAAACAAACAAATATGAAATATTTAATAATCATATTTTGATGTTACCAACAGATAAGGAAACGAAACTGAGGTTATTATATCTAATAGTAGCAAGCCTGGGAGTACTGGGAGTAATAATACTGCAGCAGGAGGTCAGGACTAATGTCACCTATAGACCCCCAGACAGATAAAGGTCAGTACTAATGTCCCTCTATAGACCCCCAGTCAGATAAAGGTCAGTACTAATGTCCCTCTATAGACCCCCAGTCAGATAAAGGTCATTACTAATGTCCCTCTATAGACACCCAATCAGATAAAGGTCAGTACTAATGTCCCTCTATAGACACCCAGTCAGATAAAGGTCATTACTAATGTCCATCTATAGACACCCAGTCAGATAAAGGTCAGTACTAATGTCACCTATAGACCCCCAGTCATATAAAGGTCAGTACTAATGTCACTCTATAGACACCCAGTCAGATAAAGGTCAGTACTAATGTCCCTCTATAGACACCCAGTCAGATAAAGGTCATTACTAATGTCCCTCTATAGACACCCAGGTCATTACTAATGTCCCTCTATAGACACCCAGTCAGATAAAGGTCAGTACTAATGTCCCTCTATAGACACCCAGTCAGATAAAGGTCATTACTAATGTTCCTCTATAGACACCCAGTCAGATAAAGGTCAGTACTAATGTACCTCTATAGACCCCCAGTCATATAAAGGTCAGTACTAATGTCACTCTATAGACCCCCAGTCAGATAAAGTTTTGAAATGTTTCTTGGATAGCATTGGGGCTAAAGGAGGTTTGGCCATCAGGTAGTCTAAAGATACCGTATATTATGTCCTCTCTTGGGGGGTAAAGACACTAATAATTCCTCCAATAAAATTCTGTTTTTTTATGTGGGCAAGGTCCCTGGTTAGCCCATTGGGTTATCTGTTAAAAAGAGTGGTGCAGAGACTGTGGGGGCTGTTAGCCCCCTTGTCCCCGTGTGGCTGTTTAGAATCCCTGCTGCTGCATGTTTCAGCTTTATTAAGGTGTAATTGTACAGCGTTTTGACTCAAGTAGCTGCCTGTGCTGGGTCAGTTTGGCTTAATTGCTAGGCCATTTTCCTGCCAAGATGGCGACCGTCAGTCCATGGGCCTCTATGTCCCCTTCACTACCTTTGTCCCCGCTTGTGTGCTTATTTGGGATGGCCCCCCTTTATATCTCCGACCCGTGGCCTTCTCAGGTCCCCCCCTCAATCTCTGAGTGTGGGTATGCGGGCTGGGGCGTTGAATCAGGCCTACCTTCTTCTCTGCTCGCTGCAAGATCAACAATACCTAATTTTTCAGGCATGTGTACATGCCTAATTTTTCTGGCCTCTGGTGCTGCACTGTGCCTTCAACAACCAAACCCCCAAAAAAGGCACATAACAGGGATTAAACTGATAGGAGTAGTACTACTTAACACACAACTCATATCTGGTGTAACAGTAGTGTACATTTAAAACAAAAAAACATTTTTTCTACTGTAATAAATTGCATAGCAGTTAGTTGTCTGCAAGCGTGTGTGTCAGACCTACAGCGTCTACTCTGCCAACTTCTGCAAGTGCACAGTGCCACTCATATCTGTTGTCACAGTAGCTTGGACGCATAGTACCAATCTGTCAAAACCGGTAATGATGAATGAGGTCTAGAGTAGCCTCGTTCCCTTATCCTCTACAGGTTGAGACCTAATGTTTGGTTGTCTCCAGACCAACACATGAGTACAAGCAGCACACAAACTCAAAGCCGCCATCCTCCTCTTGGTCCAGCATCATCAGCCACATCAACCACTGCTGTCCTCCTTGCCCCCTCTCAACCATCCGCCACTGCGTCTCTCGCCTTGAGCAGTTCCTGCTCATTTGCCCATAGTCAGGTGCCTGTAAAGGACATGTTTGAGCGTAAGAAGCTAATGTCTCAAAGTGCCCCAAAATTGAAGTGATACGACCAACAAAGCATCTTTTTCCATCTCCCGGTTCTAAAAATCCAGGCCTTATACACGCCCCCTGATATGTGCTGTAACAGGTTTTAAACTGATAAGACTACTACTTAACATACCTTATAATAATGCAGAGAGAGGCAATGCAGTGAGAGGAGTCTGAAGTAGAGGAGTCAGAGGAGGAAGGTGGCTTTGAGGAGGTGGAAGACCAAACACAGCAGGCGTCCCAGGGGGCTTGTTGTCACCTTTTGGGGACCCTTGGTGGCTGGGTGGAGGAAGAGACCTTCAATGACATCAGTGAGCACAAGGAACGGGACATGGCTAGCTTGGTATCCAACCTTGTGCAAATGGGGAGTTTGCGGTTGTGCAAATGGACTGTTTGCGGTTGTTTGCGGTGCGTTAAACGGGGAGTTTGGTCTGTCACTGAGAAGCGGGTGTAACCCTTACACTACCTGATCGATACAACATCATACCTGATGTTTTAAAGCACGTTATTCCAAACAATTTAGGAATGTTAGGTAATTTATGCCCTTTATGGCTTAAAACCAGACTCTGTATCAACTATGTAATTTTCCGTGGGAGTTTTGCCATGGATCCCCCTCCGGCATGCCACAGTCCAGTTGTTAGACCCCTTGAAACAACTTTCCCATCACTATTGTGGCCAGAAAGTGTCCCTGTGGGTTTTAAAATTCGCCTGCCCATTGAAGTCTATGGCAGTTCGCCGATGTTCGCCGGTTCGCGAACATTTGCGGCGGTTCGCGTTTGCGGTTCGCAAACCGAAAATGTTATGTTCGCGACATCACTACTGATAATTTCTTTGTCAGTGGACAAACGTTCAAAATCAGCAGGGGATAAAATACTTTTCCCCCCACTGTATTTACTTTTTACTAGCTTGTCCAAGCTTGCCATAGCTTTCCTCAATAGAAGGAAACGTCTTTTAAATTCATTGCTACAGTCACCCGTTTACTTTTCATTAATCTGTAACTTGTTATGCTTGTTTCTTGTACTATAAATATGCCCCTGTTAAATAAATTCTACTACTTGTGTCCAAATGTCGAGCTACCTCCCTGATCCTACAGCCTAATCTAACTAAAGAAAAAATGCAATATTAAACACATGGCAAAAATTAGAGGGCCCTGTTTTTTATTTAAAAATCTTACATACATGGAGCTTTTTCAAGCACCTTACAAGATTGAAAACTCGCAAACGTACAATCTATAGGTTAAGATTAAATCACCTTGTTGTTGGGATGAAAGTGTCCCTTTAAACTGTCCTCTCATGAAATGTGAAACTCATTTGAAAGTTTGCAGTATTCAAAGATATAAATAATAATATCGGTTGTTATTATGTCAAGTGGTTATTTCTACTGTATCTTGTGATGATTGTTGTTGTAAAAGGGTCATGGGATTTGTCACGGCTGCTCTTCATCAAACACAGCACTAAAAACAAGTGAAACAAATTTGGATATAACATTAATGCATATTTCACTGTTTTACAAG
The DNA here is from genome assembly GCA_027410445.1 of Discoglossus pictus. Lineage (NCBI taxonomy): Eukaryota > Metazoa > Chordata > Amphibia > Anura > Alytidae > Discoglossus > Discoglossus pictus. The sequence continues at coordinate 126,394,851 of CM050170.1, forward strand.
ACTTTTTATAAAACACAAACAATCATTTTGCTGTGCTCTCTATGCTGCTAGTGCAGGTTCTGAAAGGACCAAAAATGACAAGCTCCCAGTTAATACCACTGCACTCTAACAAAACAAAATATCAGATTCTCCTTTTAGTTCCTTCACTCTAACCTAAAAGGAAAACGACAAGAAAATCCTTTGAGAGCTGTAATTGCCAACACTGCAGCATTCAAAAATACAAAATCACTGAAAAGAGCTTCAAATGAAAAAAAGGTTTTACAGCATCTCTACTTGATTTGACGGCTCTACAGTATGGCGCAGAGCAGTATCTAAATGTTTAGAAATACTTTAAATGTGATGCAGCAAAGGTTAGAAATATAGTATCATTTAAAACTATAGATAATACCTAGTACTTGATCAACAATAATACTTATATCACAACTTACAACTTATATTGTTGTTGTTGTTCAGTCCTTCAGCCGTGTGACCATATGGACGCGGCACGCCAGGCACATTTGTGTCTGGTAATGCTTATCCATATAGTTTTCTTGGCAAAGATACTGGAGTGGGTTGCCAGTTCCTTCTCTAGTGGACTGTAATTTGTCTGACCTCTCGACACTGACCTGCCCATCTTGGCTGACCCTACATGATACTTTTACTGAGGTACACAAGTCCCTTCACCATGGCAAGCTAGCGATCCAAAAGGAGAATATATATATATATATATCTATATATATCACATGTATAGTTGTCGTAATTGCGGGCTTGCCAAAAGTTTTTGCTAATGGCAGATTAAAATTGCGGGCTGTACGACTTGGGACTTAGCGACGGCCAAGAAATGACGGCCTGCAAAATTACGAAAAAATGGGAAACACACAAATATGCCTCAAATTAACTTACACACTCACACACAGCTGAGGGGGAGTGCCAGGGAGCCTGTGAGTGAGATTGCAAGTTAATTTGAGGCATATTTTGGCTTTTTATATGATCGAAAATCGCTGAAGCAAGGGCTGCAGTTGCGGGCCTCGCAAAGGCAATGGGCACTGATCCCTATGACCCGAGGTACTCAGGCAATAGGTGCTCATCCCTACAACCCGCTGTACTTAGGCAATGAGCGCCTAAGGCTCTCATTCCGCTGGTGGAGATGAGCACAGTAGGCGCTCATCCCTACGACCCGCAGCACTTAGCCAAAGAGCACTGAAGACGCTCATTACTCTGGTGGAGATGAGCGCCACAGGCGTTCATCCCTGTGACCCGCGGGATTTCGAAAATGAGCACCAAAGGCACTCATTGCACTGGTAGAGATGAGCTCCACAGGTGCTCATCCAGAGACACGCGGGACTTAGAAAAAAAGAGAGCAGAAGGCACTCACCGCAACTTAGCGACGCCTGCAAAATTACAGCCCGCAAAAATATGCAAAAATACGAAACAGACAAATATGCCTCAAATTAACTTACACACACACACTGAGGGGGAGAGCCAGGGAGCCTGTGAGTGAGGTTGCAAGTTAATTTGAGGCATATTTTGGTTTTTTATACAATCGAAAATCGCTAAAGCTCTAAAAAATTTTTTGGCAGAAACCACATAAACAAAACGAAACAAAGGACGGAAAACGCAGCCAAAGGACGGAAAAGGCGGACCAAGGACGCAATGGCGCCGAAGCTGCTCAGAAGGGCCATAACCCCACATTCAGTGGCAAACAGCATTACCATGGCTTCAAATTTTATTGCCGTCATTTTTTGACGGGCAAGTCACTAGTATATATATATATTCCTACAGTGAACTTAGATTGAAGTCTCCTATTCTGAGCTGCGAGTCAAAATTTTTGATCTGCGCACAAACAGAAATTAGTATCTTTTATTGCCATTAATGACCAATTACCTTCTAAGGCACTGGGTCCATTGCATTGAGACCTTGTGCAAAAAAAGACTCGGCATGTTAGCACCCAGAGCCTTGTGGGCTAATCAGCCATTAATGGCAATAATCTATCATTTACAAATGATATGAGTTTGTGGGTGAATCAGAAAGGCTGACTGACAGCTCAAATGGTAAACTTCAACGTTAGTTTACTGTAGAACAATGCATTTTTTAAAATAACATTCAATTGATAAAGTCCTTGTTATTATGTATTTTTGTAAACATACCACATTTGGAACCTCGGCTGTGTCACTTTAATATAAATACAGGATATTAGTTGATCCGAGGACAATCTGATTGCTATTTTGTCATCAAGGTAGAACTTTTATAATACAAAATTGTTAATGATTTTTCTAAGATTCTTGTTTGTTTTACTCTGGATCAATATAAATATACAGTGTAACAAAGGAAAATGTGTATAGATCTTTTTCTTAAATAGAAAATATTAAGAAAACTCCAAAGATGTGTTGATAAAACACTACATATATTTTGTCCTCTCCAAAGTCTGTCTTGATATTTAAAGCGTACATTTATTTTCCTAAGTCCCGGACTGATTGTGTGATAAAGCTCCTCTCAGCCAACACGGCCAGCTTTGTTTCTGACATTTCTCCATTAATTAAAACTGACATTTTAATTTAAGAGAAACATATGTGGAATAAACTACATAGCAAACCAAAAAGAAAATACTGGAATATTTCCATTAATTTGTATTTAACCTTTTTTTCCCGTTGTCCTGGCATACAAACTCAATGTAAGTTTATTAAACAGGTATAAGGCCGCGTCTGTTTTCTTCCTCCGACTCCTTGAGAACAAACATCATTTCCAAATAGTTAAGCCTTGAATATGGTGTTAAACTCATTTTTAGCTTCGTTTTAGTGCTTGCAGATGGACTTGTTTGGCAGTCTTAAATATTAGGGAATAAAAATCTGGTGGGATTTAATTGCTGCCAAAAGTAAACAGTTGTAATTAGGATAAACCATTGTGCTAAGAATGTCGAGAATGGGGTGTTAAGAAATCCATAAGGCACTTTAATGCAAACGCCTTATGCATTTGTTTAATCATATGCTGCGTTTTTTGAGTTCCAACTCAATGAATATTTTAATATGTCTTTCCTACCACCTAGAATTTTATTTGTCAGAATGAATATATTCAAATGGAAAATAATATCCAAATGCTATTGAAATGCCCAAATGATGTATTGTACGTACCTTATAAAGGCCCTGGGGATATCATATGCTATTTACATAATGTTTTTCTTATAAAATCTTTGCTCACTTTTAAAAGATCTGAACTAATCCCTAGTCAGGCATTTTCCATTTAAAGGTCACATCATTTAGCAGTTTATTTGATATACCAGACTATAAAATCCTCATGGGTGCATAGATATATTCCTAACATATATGCTTTTATTTCAGGATCGGACAGCGCAATCAAATCCGTGCTGTTTATGGAGCTGTACAAAGTATGAGCAAAATTATATTGTGCAGCATTTCTTAAAGGCGTTTGAATATTATATAAAAAATGTAATCATTTGAAGTAAATTCTAGGAGTGAATTTAGTTATATGCAATAATTTTTTTTCCGCAGAGAACGATTTTATTTGCAGTTTTCTTTTTTTAATATAGCATAAATTGACTAATATATTAAAGTTAGTTCATTCTAGGATATACAGCCCCATTAAATTAGAGCACCGTAAGTGCAACATGAAGCTCGCAATGGCTGCTGGCTTGAAATTTGGCCGAGTTATTGTGCTATTAAATTAGAGCGGACTGCGAGTTACGAGCTTGAGACGCAAACCTGTCAAATTTGCGGTTTTGTTGATCAATTTAGTTACAGGTTTTGATGGAGCCAATGGAAACACAGATCATCATCATTACGTCAGTGAAAACTGGAGGTTGGATTTCAAAGTCTTACAGGCTTCAATTACGAGTTACAATCGGATCCACATTCCAGATATGATGCAATATTAATAAAGCCGCAAATATAATATTCTATTATATGTGAGTTCCATTATATGTATTAACACATTGATTGCCGGGATCGATATAACACAAATATTATACATGAAATGAAGTATTTTTCTGGGCCGGTTTGCGGGCTTAAGAATGTTGTGCTATTAATTCTAAGACCTAACATCACTTTCACTTTTCATATAAGTATAGTAGTGTGATTTTATTTACAGTTAAAATGTTATGGATTGGACTTGAACCCCCCCTTGCGAGTCCTCCCCAGCACTCGTAGGGCTTTGTGCTCCATTTGCGTGTTACGGGCTTGCTCACAAGTGACTTTGTTGCAATTTAATACCATGATTGGAATTGTAGCGGTTACGGGCTTGACGGGTCAAAGGATTTGCAGCTGCGAAGTTCAACTTTGCTTATCCCGTATGTTTTTTTCACAGCAAGCCCGCAGACCAGCAGCAGTCTGCTTTACTGGGCTAATTTAATAGCCCTAGGTCCTACTTTCTACACTACGAGCTACGTTTTAAAACGTAGCTCGAATTTAATAGGGCTGTTGGTTTTTATTTCTTCAAATGACCATTGGTGCTTAGTCTCCCTAATGTTGATGAGGGATCCAAAGTGGACTTCTTGCTCCCAGTGACTTAGGGAGTTCAGCTACACCCAACTGACAAGGCCCAAGAAAGACCAAAATGTATGTCTATGGTTTTATGTCTATGGTTTGCTGTTTCTCCTATTCAGGGTAGAATTGCCTGGTATTACAGGGCTGGTTCACTCTATTGGATAAGACCAGACTGATATACTACAGGATATTTCTCCCTTTGGCTAAAACAGGCTATTCTTAGAGTTGTTTATTGTGTCCATCTGTCTGTTTAGTCGTCCAGCCATGTTAATCGTCCAGCCATGTTGGATATTGTGTGTATAAAATGCGTACCCCAAACAGTCTGCCATTCTTCTCCCTGATTATGAATACAGAAAAATGGCAAGGATGTGTACAGCTAAAGTTATATTAAAAAAACATGTCCTCCTCAATGTACTGTAATCATAATATAAAATTTACTCTTCACTTCTAATAAGATTATGGTTTTCTGGAACCAACCTTTTCCTTCCTGTTCTTTCTCAGGAGAGCTGACATGTTGCACCAATGGACAGTTTGGGGGCTTCACACTAGTGTTGCTGACAGACAGTGGCATACTTTGTGTCTGAGCAGTAAGAGCCACTGGTTGTGTGAAGTTCCTCCCCTGTGGGTATGGCTTTAGGGCACAGATTAGCTTTCATGAGGAAGAACAGGAAGAGAGGAAGAAGATCAAGGTGGTAAGAATTGGTTCCTCTTGAGGTATCTAAGAATTATGTGAAATGTACATTTTATATCCCAATTAAAATGAGAAGGATAAAGTTACTTAATTAATCTAATACAAAAATGATATATCAAAATATTACCTAGAGTACATTTAAGTATAAGGTTACAAGAACAGATCTTATGTGAAAACACATTCCCCTTGATGCACTAGATGTTAGCGTTTAGTATTTGATCAAAACATTTTCCTATAATAAAACAGCCTGAATGTTTTTTTACAAAAGAAGTGAAAAAATAATTTGTCGCTTTAACAATCCTCCTAATAGGTTTCCCCAGGTAGCCTTACTTCTTGTAAGGTGAGATAACACATCATCATATAAATATATTAAGTTAGTGTATGTAAGGAAACTCATTCACAGTGATGGGAAATGTTAAAAGCTATAGATACAATGGACCAACTCTGCAGAGAACAGGAAAAGTGGATAAATACATCAATTCCAATAGTGTGGCATGGGGGACGTATGGACTTTATTTGTCTACCCAAGAGGCAGCAAAGACGAATGACAGCTACCAGAGCCCAGATCTGCAACCTGACCAATGTTTTATTGTATTACTCTTTAATCTAGATGAACAGTGCATGTAGTATACACATTTGTTCAACAAACCTTAATTTGTTCTGGGAATGCAATTTGTTTTAAAGGCCTACTTAAGTCTGCTGGGTTATGAGTGCATCTCATAGAAGATCGATTAGTAGTGTATGCAATAATTTTTTGTATGAAAAATAAACATTTAAACACTTACATTGAAATCAGCAAAATCTATTGTAATTTCTGACAGGTAACACCCTCCAATCAGGTTAGCTGGAACTTTTGAATGAACTCTGGGGTTCCTGTTTGTGCTGCAAAGCAGCCTCGAATATATAGTGCATCACTGATATACGCTACGAATTGCAACATACATACAGACAGGAAGCTGCAAGGAGATTGGCTGAGAAAGAAAATAGTGGGTTATACTGATGCTGCATGCTGATTTATAGACACCCCTAGAGGTGTCAACATTATCATTAGAAGGATTTTTAAATATTAATAAAAATATAATGTTTTATGAGATGTGCTGCATACAAATAGGCTGCTCTTTGCCTAAGGAGTGCAGAAATGGAATCATTCAGCTAACTTAAATATGCCTTTAAGTACAAGATGGGATCCATTTTTCTCAACCATTTGCTTGATACCCTCATTTGAAAATCAGTACTGCCAAACTACACAAAATGTATACAATTAAAAGAAAGAAATTTCTATGTCTGTACATTTGCACGTTTAAGAATAAGTCACCTATTTCCACCCCAGAATCTCAGAAATACAATGTTTACGTTGTATTCTGGGATACAGGACAGGGAAAAGTAAAAAAGCCCACAATGCATTTTCACTCTAATCCAAAACCATTTTAAACATGGCCCATTTATTGTATATGCCTCATGTTATAACAGCTTTTTATCACAGCACAGGATGAATGTGAATATGGGGTTAATAGCCTTCTTAATAAACTCACAACATGAGTTAGGAACCAGTCCCAGACTGATGAGATCCAAAAGATCGAAACAGTACTGGCTATGTTTAGGTTACCTAACTCATGCATATGCATCTGACGCTGTGATCAAAAGCTGTGTTATAACAGAAGGTGTATGCTATAAATGGGCATGTTAATAATGGTTTTGGATTAAAGAGTGACAATGTATTGTGTGCTCATTTGTATGTCCCTGCCCAGTGCAATGCAAACACTACATTTTATTTTTTTAAGACATGCAACTATATCCACAAATGTACTATTTTTCTTGCTATACTTTGTACAGTGAAGGGCTTCTCCCACTCTTGTGGACACCATAAACTAAATAGATTTGTGGATTATTGAGCATAAGTTAGGAAGTAATGCCACACTGAAGAGAATCAAAATATTGAAATAGTATTATCTATGATTAGGTTACCTAAATCATGCATATACATATACATAGAGCCTCATTCAATTGCAAGCCTGTAATTAACTGTAAACTGACATTTTGGCTGTGGGTGAATTTTTTTTAGATACATTTAGATGTTTTTAATTGTCACTAACCCGTAATTACAGGCTCACAGCGTCCACACGCAAACCATGAACCCGTACATAGAATTAGAGGGTATGATCATGATGATCAATTAAGCAAGCCCGTAAGTTACAATTTAGACAGAGCCAATAGTAAATGAGACCATCATCATGATGTCAGTAAAACATGGTGTTTAAACTACAATTAAATTAGTGTTTAGAAGTATAATTTGCAACCGGACTCGCAATCCAGAAATGTGAACTTAAAAAAAATAATTAAAGCTACTGTTCTAGTTCATGCGGGTTCCATGACATGTATTAACTTCTTTATTCCTAGGATCGATATAACACAGAAAAAAAACGTAAAAAAAAATATTTTTTATTGCAGATTTGCAAGCTTGAGACTGTTGCACAACTAATTATAATGCCTTTCATTGCTTTCCCAGTATTTTTAAGTACAGTAGTGTTTGTTTATTTGCTTTTGCAGTGTTACAAACAGATGTTTAACCCACTTGTGAGTCCTATTTAGCACTCATATCATTTTTTTATACATTTTCCATTTACAGGTTTGAAGGCAGTTGCGGGCTTGTTGAATGTTTGAATATCGATTTTGTGTTTTTAGCACTGGTAAATTTTACGGGATTGAAACAAAGGAGGAGATAGGACGGAGTTACATTTTTGACAACTGCAGTGATTTTAAACCTGTAACTCGCAATTGAATATCAGTAACATATAGGGGCTCCGTTACGGGCTTGTGTATTTGTGATTTGGCCAATTGAATAGGGCTCATAGTTTGTTCACCCTATAAAATATCAAATTAACCTGGTCATCTCAAGAAATTGGTTCATAGACATTTCTATTATTTTTTATAAAATAGTCAGTTCATGGATATTTGAGATACCAAAGATTAGTATACTAGGATTAAGCAAAAATCCGTTTTCGGTAACTAATGCTAACCACAAGCATATTATTTTCTAGTATGTCCAACTTTAAGCAGCTTCAAGTCTACAAATGTAGTGGCTGTTATATTGTGGTAATTTCATACAAGCCCTGTACAGTGTCCTGAGTTTTGTTTCTCTATAGTATGTGAAGGAAAGGTGTCCTTACTCATCATCACCTCTGGTAGATCTCTTTGCAATTTGTCCATTAATGTGTTGATCAGTGGTCCTTTCATATGGAGTAGCAGAAGGTCAGTCCAGACTTTGTTCTGGAATTGAACATAGTGGTTATAGTGTATCCTAGTGTCTATTTTAGTAGTTTCCCGAAGACAAAATTCTAGAAGGTTTAAGAGAAAACCACATATTTCCTTGCTTGTAATTATACTGAGAAATTAGTATGGAAGGCCAAAGTTGAGTCTAAGACCATGGCATGTACACATTGTTTCCATGATTAAGTCTATCATGTCTTTCACGCATCTAAATACATCATTGAATATCATATCTTGTTAAAACTTTGTGAACCTTCCCTGCTGGACAGTGACTTTTTTCTGTAAGATGTATAAAATGTATTAATAGATCCAACCACAACTCCACGGAAATGTACAAATTCCCCTCTTATACACATCTTCCACCAAGTTTAATGGATTCCTCTAAGGTCCTGCAGAAGCATCAACTTTTATTGTTTCTCTAATAGAGGGAACTCTACAGGACCCCCCCCCCCCCCCCATAAAGCTGTTTTTGAAAGTTCTCCAACAAATATATTTACAGTGTTATACAGTGGACCTTCAAAGGTGAGAACATTTATAATTGTATGTCTTCCTAGTTCTCTCAGGTGGAGGTGGTGCAATGCACTAGGGCTCTCCTGTGGTGGGAGGGGCAGTGTTGTTTTTTTTTTTTTTTCACCTATCACGGTCTGACTGAGCCTCATTGGGCCTCCTTGGCCACAACCCTCCCTGGCTGTAAATTGATCCATACAGGATGGATGGGTTCTTTGAAGAGGGAGCAAAAGAGATGGGTGCCATATGAGGTGGGTGCTGGGAGGGGTTGTATGCCGTGCAGGGATGGATGCTGAGAGTGGCTTGGCTGCTGACAAGGACTGGGTGCTGTGCTATGTAGGGAGGTGGACGTTGAGAGACACTGGGTGATGTGTGAAGATGGCTGCTGTAGGGCCATTGAGTGAGTAGATATGGGGGGGGACAGGGCAACAAAAATTAACAACCACCTCTTGGGCAGGGGGGTGGGGAGGAGGCAAGACTTGTGTTTGACCCTCCCTTCTCGAACTCCGCCATTGCACTCAAGGGACTGTGGTGGCATATAGTCAAATTAAATTCCCATTAGTCCTGGCATTAAGAAGTACCTAATTTATATGGATACAAAGACCCTTCCCTCTTGATAAATCAATTTATAGTAACAAAAATGATAGCGCTCACTGCAGCATATATGTACGCAATAGTAAAAAAAAGCTATATTTTTAAATAAATAAAAAAACAATTTGAGTTTTCAAGTGTATTCCTTCAACAGAGCCTAATGTATTTACAGAACCACAATGTTCTTTTATATGTGGACATTTTTTCCATTAAATTATACCTTTGAATACAATTTCAGGTTCTCTAGTTTTGCAATTTCTTGAGTATTAATAGAATTTAGTTGAGGTCTCAGCAAAACTCAATTTTCCAAACATTTAAAATATGCTGTGTATATATTGAATGCTAAAAATGGAGTATATTAATACGGTTACCTAATTGTTTCTCCCGGACTCACAAAAAGGCATTTAATATGGGACTCTGAGGAATTACTGCTCAACAACTGCAATTCCCCCATTGTGGCTCCTACTACAATAAATTGAGAAATTAAGAATTTTGTTGCCAATGATTTGATTGGCCTCCAAGCCAATAGGGATTTGCTAATTGTGAAAAATGGAAGTGCATTAGGAAGAAAAATGGTCCATAAGAATGACAAGTTTAATATTACTTTTCCTACAACCAGGTGAATTAAATTGCATTTCCATTAAAAGCAAGTAATGCAAAGTACATTGGCAGGACCCAACAATAACTGGTCTCTAATATATTCAAAATTACCTTTTACTGCATATTTCATTTTTTTGTCGAGTTGTCAAGTTGTTCCAAGCAAACACTGTTTTAATGGTCTGCAAGATGTATTGTATTATTTATTCTATATTATATTGTGGTTGCATAGGCTGTTGTTAAAATTCAAAATGAATAGCATACCAACTAAATAGATTCTACAGAACTGCCAGGGGAAACAATACATTTATTTTTTTCTTGACATTTTATTAAATGTTTATTAGTTTATTCAAACGTATCGACAAAGATATGGATATGTGATATGTGCCAAACCTGTATTATGCCACAGGAAACATTGTGGTTTCAAATGTGGTTTTCAACCTTACCATCTAACATTTTAATTTACCATGTAAAGATTTTGTAGAATTGTTGATTATTTAGTACATACTTAAGTGCCAGTAGTAATCCAAATTTTGTAAACATTAAAAACTATAGGAAACAATCATTACTGTATCTAAGGAGTAATATTAAATATTGCAGCTTCTTAAATGGTTTGTGAGGTTTGTCTTCCATCATGTTATTTGTGATACTCCCCTTTAAGCTTTACTATGATTACATGGCTAATTATTGCTACTTACTATGTGGTAGCATGAAAAGTATTTGAATTATATAGCAGGTAAACTGCTGGACATCGAACCAAACCGGGTCTTCCTAGGGTCTGCAGTGAGACTTCTAGGGTCTATAGTGAAGCTGCCAAAAGTAGCTACCCTTGGCTGGATTATTTTTTTATGAGGGTATGAAAATGTTTTACTGTATCTCACTGTACACTAAATATGTGCATTATTAAAAGAAGTAAGTGGCTAGGAGACATGTTTTGGGCTGTCCAACTCTAAGGATCACTTACCAAGTGCTATAGCTCTCTTTAAGGGCTGTTACTCTCCATTACCCAGGGGACTATGGCGCCTGGCAAGTAGTTCCAGCCGACTGGTGCAGAGGATAATCCAGGTCGCAAATCACAGGGTCTAACCAGTAGCTCTCCATGTTCTGGATACAATGATTTAGTTAAATTTCACACCCATGTGCAAATTTACTTCTTTCTAAAGAATAAAAACAGAGTGGACATTGGTGTAACCATGTGTTCTTAAAATAGATATGTTTGAAGATATTGACATTTATATGGGGCAGAGCAAGTGAATTTGTTTTATCGTGTGTTCTAAGAATAATCTATGGAAAAATATCTGGTTTATTGTATAATCTGTTTTAGTGCTGTTCGGAAAAAAAAAACACACAAACGATTGCACACCTTTAAAGGACAACTGGTTGATGAAAACAACATACATGCCTGAAAAATCTGAGCGGGGCCAAGAGCATAATTATGGGACACAAAAAAAAGTTTAAGCTAACTTTTACTCATTAATGCCTCTTCTGGTTGCTGGAGGCGTTCAATGTATTTTGGTGAGGGTTGTGTATATGAGAGGGGAATTTACTTTTCTGGTGGATATGGCTTGCAGCTATTAATGGAAGCTGGCTCTGTTAGATAGTGACAGGGAAAGAGACAGGTGTCAAATTCCAAATGACCAATGGTTTAACACCCCTTCCTCCTCGCAACACTCACTCCACAATTTAGTAGACAACAAATGCACTTAGGCTTCAAGCTATCAGGACACGTTAGACAATAAGGAATTTTTAGTGTTTCGAACATCAATTTTTAGAATGTAGGACTTTCTTTAAAATGATGTTATGCTCACTGCTTACACAGCTACTAATCTTGTTAGATAGATACTTCACAAAATTGATGGGTTCTTTTTCTTGAAACACAATGGTACTTTAATTTGGTAAATTAGTGATTAAGTTAAATTAAATTGACTTCTTCTGTAATATACATTGGATTCCATCATTTTTGTTTAATAAATAGTTAAATTCAAAATCCTTCTTGAAATAACGCACACATCTGTGTGAAACAAATTTGTGATGTTTTATCTGACATAATTTCTTTGTGCAATTAAAACTGTGAAATGAGACATATCTGGGCATGCTCACATAGTAAAATAATCTCTCCATGATTGTTTATGTTAATAGGATAATATAACAATAATGGATAATGTGTTCTAACATTTGCTAATCTGTTACAGAGCATTGCAATTATAATGTTCTTCTTATACGGTAGAAAAAAATCTAATTAACCATGGAAGTATTCCATGCCAAACAAGACTCGAAAACCAAGGAACAGAGTTTTCTGTTATGTATAATCCCATTTGCGTAGATTAAATTTTTGTTATGCATTATTTTGTGTTAAATAATTATCTGCTTACATTCACTTTTGGAATCACGTTCACATAGGTATGTTTATTTAAAATAATAAAAAATGTAATTAACTTAATTTTTCAATTTAGTTTCAAATTAAATGGAGTTGCCTGTCAATTTTAGGATTTTGATATTTCAATCCTATTTAATACTTTATCTTACTAAATCAATTATATTTAACTATTAACTATATATTAACTATTTAAATCCATGTATATTCATATATATTGATATATGTAAATTAATATCTAAATATATATAGTGCCTTTCTACTAAGGGCAAGCTGTAGCCTCACAATAAATTGAGATCACAACTGCTCAGATAAATTGATTTAAAAAAAAGTTTCATACACATTGGCCTGACAAGTAAATGTAATTATAGATTGTGGATGTGCTATTTATCGTCCCAATAAATCCATTGTAGGTATTTGATTTTCTAGATTTACATTTAAAACTGACAAACACAGGAAGCACAGGTTTGAGGTCAAGACTGAAGGAGGAGTAAAAGATCCAGCACTGGAACTGTGTCCCTTTGAAGCACCACTGTACCATATAAATATATATATATATATATATATATATATATATACACATATACACACACTATATATATATATATATATATATATATATATATATATATATATATATATATAGTAAATAAATAGTACATTTGTGTTCACATTTGAATGTCTAAAGCAAGTTAAAAAACTGTTTCCAGCTCAGAATTCCGAGAAAAACTGTTATTACACTGCATTCTGGGAAGCTGAGCCAGGACATGCAAATTTGCCCACAAATGCCTCGCTCTTCAATCCATAGCCCATTTTAAACATGGCTTCCTTTAAGCTTATGCCTGCTGTATTACACAGCTTTTATTCAAAGCCAAGGTTGGATTATTAAAGCTGGGAATCCTATCCACATACAGCTGTTTCAAACTTACTGGCTATCATCAACCTGGAGCGGGACCCCAGCTCTATATAAACTCACGAAAGTGAGTACACCCCTCACATTTTTGTACATATTTTTTTATATGTTTTCATGTGACAACACTGAAGAGTTTACACTCTGCTACAATGTAAAGTAGTAAGTGTACAACCTGTATAACAGTGTAAATTTGCACACTGAAGCAGAGCATGATCCACTATTTTCGGAGACTGGGCCGCAGGGCAGTATTCCAACATGATAACGACCCCAAACACACCTCCAAGATGGCCACTGCCTTGCTAAAGAAGCTGAAGGTAAAGGTGATGGACTGGTCAAGCATGTCACCAAACCTAAACCCTATTGAGCATCTGTGGGGCATCCTAAAATGGAAGGTGGGGGAGCGCAAGGTCTCTAACATCCACCAGCTCCGTGATGTCATCATCGAGGAGTGGAAGAGGACTCCAGGGCAACCTGTGAAGCTCTGGGGAACTCCATGCCCATGAGGGTTAAGGCAGTGCTGGAAAACAATGGTGGTCACACAAAATATTGACACTTTGGGCCCAATTTGGACATTTCCACTTGGGGATGTACTCACTTTTGTTGCCAATGGTTTAGACATTAATGGCTGTGTGTTGTTATATATATATATATATCACATATAATAGTTGTCAAACTACGAAACGTCGTCACGCTTTGCGAGCTTGTGAAGCAAGCTTTCAAAAACTTTCAAAGCGAGGGACACAGTTCGTGGCACAAATGCGGACCCTTGCAAAGGTGGAGGCTCTACGCCGCCTCACAAGCGGTTACAAACACCCACAGAAGCGGGACTTTGAAAAAATACATCTAACAGGCAATGACTATATCCGGACTTACACCAAAAAATACGACCCGTGACTTAGAAAAAAAAACATTACGAACTCACAAAAATACGACCTTAACGGCCGAACCGGGCGCAGCTGAAAACATTCAAAAACCAATAAATATACACAAAAATGAAATAAAAACTTACCCACAGCAAGGGCGGGCACCCAGGACCTCTGCAAGTGAAGTTACACCTCAATTTAAGTCCAATTTACCAAATTTAGACACACTAAAATCCCCTAAGCGAGAGAAAAAATGGCTGCTGCAAAAAACGAAAACGAGGCTACACGACCCTAAAGCCGCAAAACACCACCAAGCACATACAGCTTTTCCAAAAAGCCGTGCGAGGTACAAGATACACTTTTAGCAAGGACGCTAAATCATGCACACCCGCGTACTACATACACATTCGCCGCCATTTTACAACACTAACTTACACAATGGGGAAGTACACAGCTACACTAATGGCTTCCCCTCGCACACGCAGCCTATTTACACTACACACTGCACACATTGCTGACACTTACACCTCAGCTCCACAACAGTGCAAACCGACATTGTATACTGCAGGAACATCAAAACAGATTGTCAGCTCTCCAACACAATACTTCCTGCATATATCACTTAGAAATAGGTCAAGTATATCAATTTCTTAATTTATTACTTATTTAATTAGCATACAAAAATACATATACACCAAAAAAAAATCACTATTGCAATAAACGCAAAAGCCATTCACTGCACGCCTCAAAATGAGCGCGAACGTTGCTCATAGCCCACAAAGCTTTGCAATAAGCGCAAAAAGCAGATCAGCGCAGGCCTTACAATGACAACAAAAGCGACTCTGATAAAAAAATATACAACAACCAAGAGGCTTGCAATGAGCTCCGAAGGAGGTCAGACCACCAAAAAAATTCATGTCTGTGGAAAACAGCATTACCCGCCTTACAATTTTATTGCCCCGTTTTTGACGGGCTAGTCGCTAGTATATATATATATATATATATCACATCACATGTATAGTTGTGAGCAGCAAAAAATGTTGCTAATGCTGGCGTCATCAAGGGGGCGTGGCCTAAAACCTGATCTTAACAGAAGCTGGCAGCCATTTGCATTTCAGATAAAGACAGCAAAGTGAGAGAGAGAGAGAGAGAGGGAGGGAGAGAGGTACAGAGTGAGAGAGACAGGTACAGAGAGAGAGACAGGTACAGAGAGAGACAGGTACAGAGTGGGAGGGGAACAGAGAGAGAACGAATTACAGAGCAAGAGCGCACACCGACAGAGAGGGCGCACAAAGACAGAGCACAGGGAGAGTGTGCACAGATAGAAAGCAGAGAGAGCGCACAGACAAAGAGCGCACAGAGATTAACAAACAGAGGGAGGGGTATAGAGACAGAGAGTGCACATAGACAGAGATCACACACAGACAACAGTGCACACAGAGCGCAGATAGAGAAAGCGCACATGCATAGAGCACACAGAGGTCGACACAGAGAGGGCACACAAAGAGCGAGAGAGTGCAGACAGAGAGCGTTCAGATAGAGAGTGCACAGACAGAGAGCAGAAAGAGTGCACAGACAGAGAGATCACACACAGACAGCACACACAGAGAGCAACAGAGAGCGCCAAGAGAGAGAGTTTACAGACAGTGAGAGCACACAGACAGCACAAAGAGAGAGAGAGTGCACAGAGAGATCACACACAGACAGTGAACAGAGAGAGAGAGCACAGACAGAGAGCAGAGGCAGAGAGCACACAGAGAGAGAGACACACAGAGAGCAGAGAGCACACAGAGAGAAAGAGTACACAAAGAGAGAGAGAGAGCCATAGAGAGAGCACACCGACAGAGAGCACACAGTGATTCACACACAGAGAGGGAGGGGTACAGAGAGAGAGTGCACACAGAGAGAGTGCACAGAGAGAGAGTGCACAGAGAGAGAGAGAGTGCACAGACAGAGAGCAGAGAAAGAGAGCGCACAGAGAGAGAGAGACACAGAGAGAGTGCGCAAAGAGAGCGTACACACAGAGAGCACACCAAGATCGTCAGAGAGAGAGAGTACACACATACAGCGCACACAAACGGCGAGAGAGAGTGCACAGAGAGAGAGTGTGCTGACAGAGAACAGAGGGAGTGCACAGGGAGATCACACACAGACAGCACACAGACAGAGAGCGCACAGAGAGAGTGAGCCACAGAGATAGTGCACAGAGAGAGAGAGACAACACAAAGAGAGCATACAGAGATCAACACATAGAGGGAGGGGTACAAAGAGAGAGAGAGAGCAAAGACAGTGCCCACACAAACAGCGATATAGAGAGATCGCAGACAGAGAGATAGAGCGCAGACAGAGATAGCGTAGATAGAGAGAGCGCACAGAGAGAGAGGGCACAGAAAGAGAGAACACACAGAGATCGACAGAGAGAAAGAGGGGTACAGAGTGAGAGAGTGCACACAGACAGAGAGCACACACAGACAGCGCACAGACAAAGAGAAAGAGTGCACAGAGAGAAAGCACACAGAGAGAATGCAGAGAGCATACAGAAAGAGAGAGAGCACAGAGAGAGAGTGCACAGAAAGAGCTCACAGAGAAAGAAAGCGCACAGAGACAAAAAGTGCAGAGAGAGCGAGAGCATACAGAGAGAGAGAGAGCGCACCAGGAGCGAGAGAGACAGGTCAGAGAGAAAGAAATGAGAGCGAGACACACAAGAGAGAGAGAGAGACAAGGCCCGTACGTGAGGGTCGTACGTTACTGGCTTGAGAGTTACAGGCTTCAAAAAAATTACGGATTTACCACAGCCATTTTTTTCAAGCCCGTAACTCGGAAGCCATTGGGAGACCACCAAAAGAGGCCAATTAATACAAAAATTAACTTACAACCTCACATACAGCACCGGGGGAGAGGCAGGCAGCCCGTAAGTGAGGCTGCAAGCTAATATATTTAGCTTGATATTTAACTGGTTGAATTTCCCAAGCCTGCAAATGGCTTCACACCCGTAAATGCAAACAGGAGCACAGAGGAGTTAGAGGGGGGAGAAAGGTAGAGCGGGGGAAGACACAGGGGGGGGGGGGGGGGGAGACAGAGACACAGGGGTGAGAGAGGGGGTAGAGGGTGTAAAGAGACAAAAGGGAGGGAGTGGGGTGGAAAGAGACACAGGGGTGAGAGAGGGGGGAGCCCACGGGAGGGAGATAAGGGGGAAAAAAGCCAGGGGAGGGAGAGAGGGCAAATAGATAAGGGAGGGAGTGAGTGGGGAGAGGCTTGCGATGAGCGCCAAAGGTGCCCAAAAGTTGCGGATTGGCCGACCCCTGCAATGAGAGGCAAAGCTACTCATTGTGGGGCTCATGATGAGCCCCAAAGGTGCTTATTTCGAGGCCCGGAAAGTAGAGGGGGGAGAGGCTCGCAATGAGCGCCTTTGTCGCTCATTGCCGTGCACGGATGTTGTGAATTGGCGAGGCCCGCAAGTTAAAGCGGGGAGACCCTCGCATTGTGTGGCAAACAGCATTGCCAGGCTTCAAATTTTATTGTCGTCATTTTTGACGGGCAAGTAGCTGGTATATTTTGTAAGTTTTGTGAGCATTTTGTATCCATGCTGTTTCTTAAATTTTGTGTTTTTCCTCTGCCATTTTTTTCGTGGCCAAATATGGGTGTAATTTGCTTGCAACCTCACTCCAAGGCTTCCTGTGTCTCCCCCTGTGCTGTGTGTGAGTGTGTTTTATTTATTTTTTCTTTTGGTGGGTTTTTTAAATTACACACTTGCACAGTGATGTGAGGCTCGTCTAAGTGCTGCGCCGCTGGATGCAATGAGCGCCTTTGGCGCTCATTGCAGCCTATGTACTGCACAGCTGCTTTGCCTCGCTTTGGAAGACTCGCATGTGTGACGGCACCGCTGGCTGCAATAAACGCCAAAGGCAGCCTAAGTGCTACGGGGCTGCTTCGCCTCACTTCGCGAGGCACGCATGAGTGACAGCGGCGCTGCGTTACCAACATTGCAAACGTTACGAACAACGCAAAGATCCACAACTATATGTGTGATATATATATATATATATATATTTATATATATATAATAGTTGTCAAACTACGAAACGTTGTCACATTTGCAAGCTCGCAAAGCGAGGTCGCATGCAGAGAGAAGCATTTCGGGCCTCAAATGCGGACCCTCCCGAAGCGAGGGTCCGCATTTGCGGAAGGTGGAGGCTTTACAGCGCATGAGATGCAAACAACACAACCCCACAAACCTCTAAACTCACAGAACTTAGTCCTACGGCGCCCCACCCCACACACTTCTAAACTCGCTGCACTTAGTCCTCTCCTTCCCCTCCTCCTCTCCCTCCCCTGTGTCTCGCAAAACACTGCACTAACCCCCAGAACCGTGCAAACACAAAAACACTAAAAACACACTAATAAACCCAATAATGACCAAAAAACACTCACCCACAGCACAAGGGGACAGCCATGACATCTGGAAGTGAGGTTACATGCAAATTTAACCCCAAATTCCATCGTGTTGGCACTCGAAAAACGACTAAGCGAGGAAAAAAATGGCCGCTGAAAAAAATTAAAACGATGCTCCACGACTCCGGCCCGCCCAGCCACAACTTACCATTGAAGAGATCCGAGATAAGCTTGGAAATCTGCATTGACCCCACGGGATCCGAGATAAGCTCGGAAACCCGCATTAACCCCACATTAACCTTCGCAGTGTTGGTCCCCGATTACTACTATGTTGAATTAGGGTTTCTGTATGTAGATATAGCATTTATTGTATGTTAGATAGGGGTATGTATTTTAAATAGTTAGGATTTATTGTATATTATATAGTATTTATTGTATGTTAGATAGGGGAATGTATTTTAGATAGATAGTATTTATTGTATGTTAAATAGGGGTATGTATTTTAGATAGTTAGGATTTATTGTATATTATATAGTATTTATTGTATGTTAGATAGGGGTATGTATTTTAGATAGTTAGGATTTATTGTATATTATATAGTATGTATTGTATGTTAGATAGGGGTATGTATTTTAGAAAGATAGGATTTATTGTATATTACATAGATTGGGGGATGTATTTTAGATATATAGGATTGATTGTATGTTAGATAGATAGGGGGGTATATGTATTTTATTTTATTTAATTTTATTTGTATTATTTCGTATTGTATGTATTCTATATATATTTCCTTTTTAGGTGTGTAACTTTCTGTAATGTTCCTTTTTTTATTTTTTGTGACTTAGGTTTTTTATTTTCTGTAATGAAGATTTTTTTTATTTTCTGTAATTACAGTGGTGGGGGGTTATTAAGGTGGTAGGTAGGTAGTGTAGGTAGGTAGTGTAGGTGTTAATTGGTTAGTGTAGAGGGTGTTAGTTTAGATTTAATGGTTTATTGGGGTGGGTTTAGGGCAGTGTAGTGTTTGTACTTAGTGTCTTGAGGTTACTGGAGAAACCTCAAAGCCCTTATGGGGTAATGTTAGGCTTCTAACTGTCCTATGAGGGTCTTTAAATACCCTTATGGGACTATTGGGGTCACTTATAGTGTTATTACATGCGTTCATTAGTGTGTTAGAGGGGTCTATATAGTTGAGGCACACAGTACACTCACATTGTGTGACAAACAGCATTTGAACATTTTTTTATTGCCCCGTCATTTTTGACGGGCAAGTCGCTAGTATATATATAAAATATATACATATATTATTGTAACCACATATAATATCCTCAATAACCCCTGTGTGCTACATGGGCAGCAGCTAGACGTCATTGTAGTGAGTCAATATGATGCTGGATGGCCATGCAGACTGCAGTGCATCCGGCAGCTGCTGAAGAGTGCGTGGTGAAGGATCCATAAGGTGAACATGGCGATCGAGGTGGTCCCACAGGTGCTCGATTGAGGGTCAAGTTCAGGAAATTTGGAGGCCAGGGAAGTACTTGGAAGTTTTTGTCATGCTCTTCCAACCACTCCCGGACAATTCTGGCCTTATGACATGTTGCATTGTCCTGATGGAAGATCCCATCCGCTAGAGGGAAGACAGTCAACATGTATGGGTGTACTTGAACTGCAAGGATGGATAGATAACCCAATCAGTTGAGAGTGCCTTCCAGTGGTACGAGTGGACCCAGACAATGCCAAGAAATCATTCCCCAGACCATAGTGCTGCCGCCAGCAGCTTCTGTTCTTCCAACAATGGCTGCAGAGTGTTTGTTCTCAGAGGTTTTGTGCCTGACACGCCAACGCCCATCCAGTCGATGGAGCAGAAAACAGATGACCCATCTGGAGCAATGCTTGCATGTCCTAATGAATAGCGAGACTGCCTGGCCTAGGTCCCAGCATGCTCGTACCCAGGTCCTAGTCTTTTTCACTTCACAGTACGTGAGAAATTAAACCTACTCTGTTTCCCAACTACTTATTAAGAGCCCAGTGATTAATTGGCATACCAAGGAACGTGCTCTTGTACATAGACTGAATATATTCTGAATAATCTTCTGGATCCTGAGAACATACGATAGCTATAATTATTGTTTTTACTGAGTTAGTATGGGAATGATTGTTGGCTGAGTTAGTATGGGAATGATTGTTGGCTACTAAGCACAAGATCAAAGCTCACTCAAAAAGCACAAATTTACATTTAAATACTTGTGTCCGCGCCCATAAAAACAGTAAAATTCCAGAACTTGACTTCAGTTTAACAAATGAACTTTGAAAATTATAATTGATAACCTATGATGTATCTTTTGGGTGTAACATTTTTTTGTTTTATGTTTACTTTGCCCCCCTTGTATAGAACAAAATAACATGGCAGCACTTTACAAATAGATCATAGGCAAGCTTTGAAAATTGGGACTACTAAATCTTCTTTAAAATACTCTAGTTTCACTTAAAGATTAAACTATTAGTATATGTGAGATAAATATGCACAATTTTTTTATATAAAATGAATTAAAATGTCTATCTAACGCTTTAGTTTGATCCCTTGCTCTTCCTTATAATGGATTCCCATTCTTTAGACTGTACATGGATAATTTAGACTATACAAGTCTCTGAGATGCCAACTCATCCCATCTAATAAAATTACCATGTTGTTAAATTTCCCACATTACATTTCATCTAATCCCCATTTCATTCTGTCAGCCTTATCCCATACACCACTAATCCAATGTATCCAATTATCAAACTACTTATCAGTTGCAACACATACCATTTTCCTTTCCCTCACTCTGATCATCACCCTTCACTGCTCCCTTCATTCCTATCAAATCACCTACATTATATCTAAATTTTTATTAAAAACATTCATTCTTTTGCAGCTCAGGCTCCTCATCCAAGTACCATTCAGCATCACTTATGGTACATGATGCCACTTCTAGGACTAGTGCTGTAGGTAGCTGACCCTGCTCTGCATTGTAACGTTTGCATTCTTATTTACCCTGTGAATTTGTGTCCTATCTATCTATCTATATCGATCAATATATATATACAAATATGTACAGTCAGTGCCATAAATATTGGGACATCGACACAATTCTAAACGTTTTGGCTCTATACACCACCCCAATGGATTTGAAATGAAACTAACAATATGTGCTTTACCTGCAGACGTTCAGCTTTAATTTGAGGGTATTTACATCCAAATCAGGTGAACGGTGTAGGAATTACAACAGTTTGTATATGTGCCTCCCACTTTTTAAGGGACCAAAAGTAATGGGACAGATTAACAGTCATAAAACAAACTTTCACTTTTTAATACTTGGTTGCAAATCCTTTGCAGTCAATTACAGCCTGAAGTCTGGAACGCATAGACATCTCCAGACGCTGGGTTTCATCCCTGGTGATGCTCTGCCAGACCTCTATTGCAACTGTCTTCAGTTCCTGCTTGTTCTTGGGGCATTTTCCCTTCAGTTTTGTCTTCAGCAAGTGAAATGCATGCTCAATCGGATTCAGATCAGGTGATTGACTTGGCCATTGCATAACATTCCACTTCTTTCCCTTAAAAAACTCTTTGGTTGCTTTTGCAGTAAGCTTCGGGTCATTGTCCATCTGCACTGTGAAGCGCCGTCCAATGAGTTCTGAAGCATTTGGCTGAATATGAGCAGATAATATTGCCCGAAACACTTCAGAATTCATCCTGCTGCTTTTGTCAGCAGTCACATCATCAATAAATACAAGAGAACCAATTCCATTGGCAGCCATACATGCCCACGCCATGACACTACCACCACCATGCTTCACTGATGAGGTGGTATGCTTTGGATCATGAGCAGTTCCTTTCCGTCTCCATACTCTTCTCTTCCCATCACTCTGGTACAAGTTGATCTTAGTCTCATCTGTCCATAGGATGTTGTTCCAGAACTGTGAAGGCTTTTTTAGGTGTTGTTTGGAAAACTCTAATCTGGCCCTCCTGTTTTTGAGGCTCACCAATGGTTTACATCTTGTGGCGAACCCTCTGTATTTACTCTGGTGAAGTCTTCTCTTGATTGTTGACTTTGACACACATACACCTACCTCCTGGAGAGTGTTCTTCATCTGGCCAACTGTTGTGAAGGGTGTTTTCTTCACCTGGGAAATAATTCTTCGGTCATCCACCACAGTTGTTTTCCGTGGTCTTCCAGGTCTTTTGGTGTTGCTGAGCTCACCGGTGCGTTCTTTCTTTTTAAGTATGTTCCAAACAGTTGATTTGGCCACACCTAATGTTTTTGCTATCTCTCTGATGGGTTTGTTTTGTTTTTTCAGCCTAATGATGACTTGCTTCACTGATAGTGACAGCTCTTTGGATCTCATATTGAGAGTTAACAGCAACAAACGCAAATAGCACACTTGAAATGAACACTGGAGCTTTTATCTGCTCTTTGTAAATGGGATAATGAGGGAATAACACACACCTGGCCATGGAACAGCTGAGCAGCCAATTGTCCCATTACTTTTTGTCCCTTAAAAAGTGGGAGGCACATATACAAACTGTTGTAATTCCTACACCGTTCACCTGATTTGGATGTAAATACCCTCAAATTAAAGCTGAAAGTCTGCAGTTAAAGCACATCTTGTTCGTTTAATTTCAAATCCATTGTGGTGGTGTATAGAGCCAAAAAGATTAGAATTGTGTTGATGTCCCAATATTTATGGACCTGACTGTATATACACACAAATTTGACAAATATTCACAGGTTACATAGGAACTCAGTTAGGACAAGCCAGAGCAGGGTTAAGCAAATTATTGAGATTTATTTATATCTTTAACAATTACTTATCTTTAACACAATCTGTAGCTAAAAGCACTGGAGGCCTGGCTGAAGAAATATGTATCCCATCATTACTTAGTATGATGCCTGGGCACAGTAATACATCTATTTTATCAAATCAGTATAACCAAGAACTAACGATTTATTTCTACATGATATAATCTCTTCCAGATGACTTATTTTGGCATACAGTATTTTAAATGATCATTAAATGCTCAGAATAAATTCACATTACATTTGAAATTGGAAAAACAGAATTTATGAGTTTTTCTTCTTCGGTCTATCACACATACTTGTCTCATTTCTTTCTGCCAAGACATCCATCATTTTGGACATCGTTTTGATTATTTTATGATTACAGTTGCCCCTGCATTACTAGTGCTTCTGAAGATGTATAAATTAAGATTTTTACCTCCAGTTCAAAAAAATATATCTGTCATTGAGGAATTAATGAAACTTCACCTGTAATTACCGACGATCAGACAATACTACAGTTGTAGTCAGTTGACTTAATTAGACAGTATCATAGTGGGTTTTGACTTTATGTATCTTGGAATAGTCTTTAGATAGTAGATCCTTTTTTGGGTTGGCTTCCACCTAAAATTCAGTTTGTTTTATATTAAAGATCACTTTTAGAGAAGATTAACCATCTATGTAGAAGTATGAAACTTGTTTACTTTGCCAGTTACTCCACCAACTTTGTGAAAAGCAAAAGTACTTACGTTAGGTTCCGTTTCTGTCACTAACATTTCATATTAGGTCAAAACATTAGGTCAAACATTTAATGCGAATTAAAGACAAACATTTCCTTTCATTTTTTTTATTATTTTTTTTAGATCAAATTCCATTTTTTAACTCTGATGCTTATGTCAGCTACTCTTTCAGGAGTATGTGTCCATGTAAACTAATATGTTGCCCTTTCTTCACTGTGTAGATTAAAGTCCCCTCAGCAACTAAATTCTCAAGTATATATATTATAGTATACTATAAAAAAACTTTGAAAGAGTGGTGCATTAAGGAGGGGAATGGGTTTTTAGAGCACTGGGCTGACTTCTCACTTGGGTACAATCTCTATAGTAGGGATTAATTACACCTTAATGAAGAGGGAGCTGCTGTGCTAGGGGAAAGGATGGTAGAAAGGCTGGAGGAGTTTTTAAACTAGTAGGTGGGGGAGGAATTAGATAGAAATAATGGGGTAGAAAGTGTAGATGGGGGTAAGGAATCGTTTAACTAGTCAAGGGGGGGAAGATGGGGAGGGTTAGTATAGTCAATAGGGAGGTATTACTAAGTAACTCCAGTACAGTGGCAGACACTTCAGAACTACAGTATCATAACAACATAAGGTGTATGTTTACTAATGCCAGAAGCTTGCCAGGAAAATGGGAGAGTTAGAATTATTAGCAGATAAGTAATTGGATTTAAAAGGCATTACTGAAACATGGTGGGATGACTTTCATGACTGGACTGTTAATCTGGATGGTTATAACCTAATTAGGAAAGATAGTGGCAATGGTAAAATAGGAGGAGGTATTTGTCCTATGTTAAGCCTTAATTTAAGCCTATAGAAATTTAAGACTAGAAATTATTTATTTTGGAACTAATGATAATTTTGAATGCTTGTGGGTAGAGTTAAATAGCAGAGGAACAAATTCTAAAAGAATATTGATAGGAGTATGCAATAAACCTCCAAATAATTGGTGTCCCTGCCACTTTGCATAAAGAAGTAACCAGAATAACAGATGCTCAAAAAAAAAACAATGCAAATTAAAGCAGATAAAAAGCGTAACTCTGATACAAAGACTGATTTGGAGATAATCCTGAGATACAGAACTTTCTATGCACCTTAATTTGACCCAGATTAAAGACAATTGCGAGACTATTGTTTTTGGGACTGACACTTTTGTATCAGTATTAAGCTTCATGTTATGTGGGCAATGTAGGTTAGCAGCTTGACTCATTCATACATGGATATAGGGTTATCAGCAGTTCTTTACTTCTGATATTTTAATTATCATATGTGTATAAAGTTAATTGACACATTTATATGTGCTGTATTATTGGGGTAGTAAGAATGTAACTGTTCCCTATAGAGAAAAATGTTGTGCATTGATTTATAGCACCCTACATATTATGGTATAATAAATCTAATTTTATTTTTTATCACTGATTATTTGTTATGTTGATTACTGCTCAATCAGCGACTTATTGCCATAGAAGTTATTGTGCATAGTATTCCTACATTCCCTTTTGGAATTACCAGTTTTTGGTTATATTGATTTAAGATAGCACATTATACTTATGTGATAGATTATCTCAGGTACAGCACTGTATGACTGATTATTGTATGATATTTTATGTTTGTTTTAGTCATAAATTAAAATATTTGTAATTAACTGAGGTTTTGAAACTTGATGTTAATAAAAGTTATGTTTTAGATGTTTATTTTTTGTTGTTCTGCTCTGATTAATTGTTAGTCTCATTTTTATTTGTCTATACTTTTACAGATTTATTAGGTATTTGCATGTTGTTTGCGGAAGATTAATGGTCCATTTTAATCATCATGTACTGATAACTTACATGTAATAATATTATTATTAATATTATTATTATTAAGAAGAAGAATACAAATAATAATAATAATAGATTTTGATTCCCAAGTCTACACTTTTTCTAATTGACCCTTGAAATTATTTTTGGGTCCAGTCTGAAGTGGACAGCAGAATTGTTGACCCACATGTGTCTACTGAAGGTAGATTTGTGCTTCTATAATCCAGTCAGTATATTCTTTGTTTTTAGTATATACTATCTGATTAAGGGATCATGCATTGTAGTGGTTTTGTTCGATATTGACTTTTTTCCACAAAACACAGGTTAAAAGAACAGGTCTCATATCTCAAAGCTGTCAACAAAAAGAAAACTTCTATATCAGCTAAGCTCCAATGTAGAGTTTTAAGCTTGGAGGAGTTATGGGAACTAGACAGGATCCTCACCATATAAATTGTTCTTTTCTGCAGTGATCCATTTTCTGGACTTGCATTTGTATACTTTTGACCTGATAAAACAAATAGAAGTAGTTTTTAATATTAGTTACAGAACTAATAACGTGATGCATCTCTTGAATTTCTGTACATTGCTTCTTCACATTTTGTTTCAGAGACAGCCAATCTGGACCAGTAGAGGTATATGCTTAAATGATGGGGGGTACTGTTTTGCATGGGACAGTCAAAATTAAGGAACTCCATCCTTAAGGGACTCTTTATGGAAAAATGAAAATTCCATATTGAATGTTTTTGCATTATGAAGTTTTATTCTGGTTTCTTACACTTATAGCCACATTAAATTCGAAGCTCGTATGTGCAACGTGAGACCCGCAACGGCTGTGAGCTTTAAGTTTTGCGGATTTATGGTGCTATTAAATTGGAACAAGCTGCGAGTTAGGGCTTGAGAGGCCAACCGGTAAACCATTTTTTTCTCTTGTTGGATGTGCGGCCGTGAACATGATCAATTAGTCTAACTTTGAGTTACAAGTTGGGATGGAGCCAATGGAAACAGAGATCAACAGAATTACGTCACTGAAAAATGGAGGTGGGATTTCAAAGTCTTACAGGGTTCAATTACGAGTTACGATCGGACCCACATTCTAGATGTAATGCAATATTGATAAAGCCGTAAATATGATATTGTATTACATGCAAGTTCCATTATATGTATTAACACAATTGTCAGGAAATTTAAAATGAGATCAAGTATTTTTTGGGGCCGATTTGCGAGCTTGAGAATTTTGTGTTATTAATTCTAAAACCTAACATCACTTTCCCTGTTCATAAACGTACAGCAGTGTGTGTATATTTGCATTTAAAGTGCTACGGGTTGGACATTACCCCCCTTGCGGGTACTCTCTAGCACTCGTTGGTGTCTTGGCTCCATTTGTGAGTTTGGATGGAATGTAATAGCGCAATTGGAATGTAGCGGTTACGGGCTTAACAGATCATAGGATTTGCAAGCTCGGAAGTCGAATTCTCATGTCCCGTAGGGTTTTTTCGACCCTAACACCGCAGGTCGGCGGCGGTCAGGTTTAAGAGGCCAATTTAATAACCGTAAGTCTTGCGAGCTACGTTACGAGCTATGATTTTACAAGTTAGGGGAATTAATGGGGCTGTTAGTCAGGATCAAAGCTTTTAAACAATTTTTTCATTGAGCAGTGGCTTAGTTTTCCTCATTAAAAACTGGATTTATGTCTAATTATATTTTTAGTAAGAATCAAAGCGTTCATAAGTATATTTTTTTCATTGTACATTAGCCCTTTAAGATAAGATCAGGAGCATCATGTCTGGAATGAAGGGGAGATATTGCAAATATAAGATGAGCTTACAGATGTTTGAACTGCTCTCAAACCAATTTGTTGGGAAAATTCTCTGAGACAGTAAAATTAATTTGCAGGTGACTTTCCCATGAGGTGATGGAAGTGCAATGAATAGCGAGATTATGAAACGCATATTAAAACCTACAAGGATGGATGGTGGATAGAGAAAATGCAAATAAGAGACTGTTGGGCAGATGACCCAATCAATTTACTATATCTTTTGTTTTTTTCATATATTGAAATATTTTCCTAAATTTTCTATTTTGAATATTTTAATGCTACATAAAAGGGAGGTTCTGCTACCATGTTTGTGGAAGTAATGTGCATTAAAGGACCACTGAAGTGTCATATGTATAGTATTTTTCTTTGAAGAACTTAACTTGATAATGGGCAAAATATTTTTACAACATTTAAAAATTAATAAATACAGTCCTACAATTTTAACTATTTTTTTCAGTATTACTTTATAAATGGCAGATAATGTTCAATGTTCCTGACAGGATTAGAAACCTGGAGTAGTGGAGGAACAGTGGATTTAATTAAGATCTTTATTGCTCTGTCAAAAGACTGTTACTTCATATAGCCCCACTGACAACAGAACTCAATGGAAGAGTAAGTCCCATAGGATAACCCTCCCCTTAAATTACAGGCAGACAAGTAGACCAAGATGTACTCCCCGTGACACAATCAGCAATATCTAATGATGATTTTCTTTAAAAATACAATGTTCGTGTTTTAATATTTGCTAATGCTATTTTTTAACATAAGTAGCACATATATGAAGTTTTTGCCAAACTACAGAGGTTGTTTAAACTTAATAAATTCTCAACCATGTAAAACTATATACATCTTCAAAAATAAAAAGAATGTGCAAGTTCCACACCTTGGTTGTAAATGCAAGTAAATAGAGGATTGCCATGCTGTTGATGTTGGGTATCCGAGAAATGTTCTCATCGTATTTTTAATTTTAAGGCTTGCCCGGACATGTTCAATTCATTCAGTTACTTGAAATAATTAAATACTTTCAGCAGAGCCTATACCACCAACTTAGAGATTGTCTAGTGGTCTAATATTCAACTACTTGAATTTTTTTGTTTTCGTCACATACTGGACATCTACCAATCATATGAATATATATGTAAAGATGTCGAGAATAGTTCGCCGGCGGACTGTTCCCGGCGAACATAGCATGTTCGTGTTCGCGGCGAACTGCGAACATATGCGATATTCGACCCGCCCCCTATACTTTATCATTGAGCAAACTTTGACCCTGCAACTCACAGTCAGCAGACACATTCCAGCCAATCAGCATCATACCCTGCCTTCCACACCCTTTTACCTCATGGACAGCAGCCATTTTGGAATCATAACTAACTTGCAGTCTTACTGAGAGGAGGCTGAGTGTAGGTGATACTGCATCAATAGGGAAAACCATAGCTAGGTTACTGTACACAGTGTGCAATACAGTCCTGAAGGACTCTTTTGATCTCTGCTGCAAGGACACCCCTGTGTCTTTCCCCCCCCTTATCATCATCCTCCCCTCACCTTAGCACCTAACCCTAACACCCCTCACACCTATCCCTAACACCTAACCCTAATACCCCTCACCCTAACACCTAACCCTAACACCCCTCACACTTATCCCTAACACCCCTTACCCTAACCCTAACACCCCTCACACTTATCCCTAACACCTAACCTTAACATCCCTAGCTCTAACACCTAACCCTAACACCCCTTACACTTATCCCTAAAACCCCTCACCCTAACCCTAACACCCATCACACTTATCCCTAACACCCCTCACCCTAACACCTAACCCTAACACCTCTCACACTTATCCCTAACACCCCTCACCCTAACCCTAACAGCCCTCACACTTATCCCTAACACCTAACCCTAACATCCCTCACCCTAACACCTAACCCTAACACCCCTTACACTTATTCCTAACACCCCTCGCCCTAACACCTAACCCTAACACCCCTCACACTTATCCCTAACACCTAACCCTAACATCCCTCACCCTAACACCTAACCCTAACACCCCTTACACTTATCCCTAACACCTCTCACCCTAACACCTAACCCTAACACCCCTCACACTTATCCCTAACACCCCTCACCCTAACCCTAACACCCCTCACACTTATCCCTAAAACCTAACCCTAACACCCCTCACCCTAACACCTAACTCTAAAACCCCTCACACTTATCCCTAACACCCCTCACCCTAACCCTAACACCCCTCACACTTATCCCTAACACCCTTCACCCTAACCCTAACACCACTCACACTTATCCCTAACACCTAACCCTAACACCCCTCACCCTAACACCTAACCCTAACTCCCCTCACACTTATCCCTAACACCTAACCCTAACATCCCTCACCCTAACACCTAACCCTAACACCCCTTACACTTATCGCTAACACCCCTCACCCTAACCCTAACACCCCTCACACTTATCCCTAACACCCCTCACCCTAACACCTAACCCTAACACCCCTCACACTTATCCCTAACACCCCTCACCCTTACCCTAACATCCCTCACACTTATCCCTAACACCTAACCCTAATATCCCTCACCCTAACACCTAACCCTAACACCCCTTAACACTTATCCCTAACACCCCTCACCCTAACACCTAACCCTAACACCCCTCACACTTATCCCTAACACCTAACCCTAACATCCCTCACCCTAACACCTCACCCTAATACCCTCACACTTATCCCTAACACCCCTCACCCTAACAACTAACCCTAACACCCCTCACACTTATCCCTAACACCCCTCACCCTAACCCTAACACCCCTCACACTTATCCCTAACACCTAACCCTAACAACCCTCACCCTAACACCTAACCCTAACACCCCTCACACTTATCCCTAACACCCCACACCCTAACACCTAACCGTAACACCCCTCACACTTATCCCTAACACCCCTCACCCTAACCCTAACACCCCTCACACTTATCCCTAACACCTAACCCTAACATCCCTCACACTTATCCCTAACACCTAACCCTAACATCCCTCACCCTAACACCTAACCCTAACACCCCTCACACTTTTCCCTAACACCCCTTACCCTAACCCTAACACCCCTCACACTTATCCCTAACACCTAACCCTAACATGCCTCACCCTAACACCTAACCCTAACATGCCTCACCCGAACACCTAACCCTAATACCGCCTTACACTTATCCCTAACAGCCCTTACCCTAACACCTAACCCTAACATCCCTTACCCTAACACCTATCACACTTATCCCTAACACCCCTTACCCTAACCCTAACACCCCTCACACTTATCCATAACACCCATCAACCTAACACCTAACCCTAACATTCTCACACTTATCCCTAAAACCTAACACCCCTCACACTTATTCCTAACATGCCTCACCCTAACACCTAACCCTAATACCCCCTTACACTTATCCCTAACAGCCCTTACCCTAACACCTAACCCTAACATCCCTTACCCTAACACCCATCACACTTACCCCTAACACCCCTTACCCTAACCCTAACACCCCTCACACTTATCCATAACACCCATCAACCTAACACCTAACCCTAACATTCTCACACTTATCCCTAAGACCTAACACCCCTCACACTTATTCCTAACATGCCTCACCCTAACACCTAACCCTAATACCCCCTTACACTTATCCCTAACAGCCCTTACCCTAACACCTAACCCTAACATCCCTTACCATAACACCCATCACACTTATCCCTAACACCCCTTACCCTAACCCTAACACCCCTCACACTTATCCCTAACACCTAACCTTAACATCCCTAGCTCTAACACCTAACCCTAACACCCCTTACACTTATCCCTAAAACCCCTCACCCTAACCCTAACACCCATCACACTTATCCCTAACACCCCTCACCCTAACACCTAACCCTAACACCTCTCACACTTATCCCTAACACCCCTCACCCTAACCCTAACAGCCCTCACACTTATCCCTAACACCTAACCCTAACATCCCTCACCCTAACACCTAACCCTAACACCCCTTACACTTATTCCTAACACCCCTCGCCCTAACACCTAACCCTAACACCCCTCACACTTATCCCTAACACCTAACCCTAACATCCCTCACCCTAACACCTAACCCTAACACCCCTTACACTTATCCCTAACACCTCTCACCCTAACACCTAACCCTAACACCCCTCACACTTATCCCTAACACCCCTCACCCTAACCCTAACACCCCTCACACTTATCCCTAAAACCTAACCCTAACACCCCTCACCCTAACACCTAACTCTAAAACCCCTCACACTTATCCCTAACACCCCTCACCCTAACCCTAACACCCCTCACACTTATCCCTAACACCCTTCACCCTAACCCTAACACCACTCACACTTATCCCTAACACCTAACCCTAACACCCCTCACCCTAACACCTAACCCTAACTCCCCTCACACTTATCCCTAACACCTAACCCTAACATCCCTCACCCTAACACCTAACCCTAACACCCCTTACACTTATCGCTAACACCCCTCACCCTAACCCTAACACCCCTCACACTTATCCCTAACACCCCTCACCCTAACACCTAACCCTAACACCCCTCACACTTATCCCTAACACCCCTCACCCTTACCCTAACATCCCTCACACTTATCCCTAACACCTAACCCTAATATCCCTCACCCTAACACCTAACCCTAACACCCCTTAACACTTATCCCTAACACCCCTCACCCTAACACCTAACCCTAACACCCCTCACACTTATCCCTAACACCTAACCCTAACATCCCTCACCCTAACACCTCACCCTAATACCCTCACACTTATCCCTAACACCCCTCACCCTAACAACTAACCCTAACACCCCTCACACTTATCCCTAACACCCCTCACCCTAACGCTAACACCCCTCACACTTATCCCTAACACCTAACCCTAACAACCCTCACCCTAACACCTAACCCTAACACCCCTCACACTTATCCCTAACACCCCACACCCTAACACCTAACCCTAACACCCCTCACACTTATCCCTAACACCCCTCACCCTAACCCTAACACCCCTCACACTTATCCCTAACACCTAACCCTAACATCCCTCACACTTATCCCTAACACCTAACCCTAACATCCCTCACCCTAACACCTAACCCTAACACCCCTCACACTTATCCCTAACACCCCTTACCCTAACCCTAACACCCCTCACACTTATCCCTAACACCTAACCCTAACATGCCTCACCCTAACACCTAACCCTAACATGCCTCACCCGAACACCTAACCCTAATACCGCCTTACACTTATCCCTAACAGCCCTTACCCTAACACCTAACCCTAACATCCCTTACCCTAACACCTATCACACTTATCCCTAACACCCCTTACCCTAACCCTAACACCCCTCACACTTATCCATAACACCCATCAACCTAACACCTAACCCTAACATTCTCACACTTATCCCTAAAACCTAACACCCCTCACACTTATTCCTAACATGCCTCACCCTAACACCTAACCCTAATACCCCCTTACACTTATCCCTAACAGCCCTTACCCTAACACCTAACCCTAACATCCCTTACCCTAACACCCATCACACTTACCCCTAACACCCCTTACCCTAACCCTAACACCCCTCACACTTATCCATAACACCCATCAACCTAACACCTAACCCTAACATTCTCACACTTATCCCTAAGACCTAACACCCCTCACACTTATTCCTAACATGCCTCACCCTAACACCTAACCCTAATACCCCCTTACACTTATCCCTAACAGCCCTTACCCTAACACCTAACCCTAACATCCCTTACCATAACACCCATCACACTTATCCCTAACACCCCTTACCCTAACCCTAACACCCCTCACACTTATCCATAACACACATCAACCTAACACCTAACCCTAACATTCTCACACTTATCCCTAAAACCTAACACCCCTCACACTTATTACTAACATGCCTCAACCTAACACCTAACCCTAATACCCCCTTACACGTATCCCTAACAGCCCTTACCCTAACACCTAACCCTAACATCCCTTACCCTAACACCCATCACACTTATCCCTAACACCCCTTACCCTAACCCTAACACCCCTCACACTTATCCATAACACCCATCAACCTAACACCTAACCCTAACATTCTCACACTTATCCCTAAGACCTAACACCCCCCACACTTATCCCTAACACCCCTCACCCTAACACCTAACCCTAATACCCCCTTACACTTATCCCTAACAGCCCTTACCCTAACACCTAACCCTAACACCCCTCACCCTAACACCTAACCCTAACATCCCTCACACTTATCCATAACACCCATCAACCTAACAGCTAACCCTAACATTCTCACACTTATCCCTAAGACCTAACACCCCTCACACTTATTACTAACATGCCTCACCCTAACACCTAACCCTAATACCCCCTTACACTTATCCCTAACAGCCCTTACCCTAACACCTAACCCTAACATCCCTTACCCTAACACCCATCACACTTATCCCTAACACCCCTTACCCTAACCCTTATACCCCTCACACTTATCCATAACACCCATCAACCTAACACCTAACCCTAACATTCTCACACTTATCCCTAAGACCTAACACCCCTCACACTTATTACTAACATGCCTCACCCTAACACCTAACCCTAATACCCCCTTACACTTATGCCTAACAGCCCTTACCCTAACACCTAACCCTAACATCCCTTACCCTAACACCCATCACACTTATCCCTAACACCCCTTACCCTAACCCTAACACCCCTCACACTTATCCATAACACCCATCAACCTAACACCTAACCCTAACATTCTCACACTTATCCCTAAGACCTACCCCCCACACTTATCCCTAACACCCCTCACCCAAACACCCTAATACCCCCTTACACTTATCCCTAACAGCCCTTACCCTAACACCTAACCCTAACATCCCTTACCCTAACACTCATCACACTTATCCCTAAAACCCCTCACCCTAACACCTAACCCCCTCACCCTTATCCCTAACATCCCTTACCCTAACACCCCTCACACTTATCCCTGTGTCTCTTCCCCCCCTTATCATCAAGGGAGGGGGGAGGATGATGAGGGAGGGGGAAGAGACACAGGGGAGGATGATGAGGGAGGGGGGAAACAGACACAGGGGAGG
The DNA here is from genome assembly GCA_027410445.1 of Discoglossus pictus. Taxonomy (NCBI): domain Eukaryota; kingdom Metazoa; phylum Chordata; class Amphibia; order Anura; family Alytidae; genus Discoglossus; species Discoglossus pictus. Next base: position 126,429,943 of record CM050170.1, read on the forward strand.
ATGATGAGGCAGGGGGTAAAGAGATACAGGGGAGGGTGATGAGGAAGGGGGGAAAGAGACACAGGGGAGGATGATGAGGGGGGGGAAGAGACACAGGGGAAGATGATGTTGGAGGGGGAAAAGAGACACAGGGGAGGATGATGAGGGAGCGGGGAAAGAGACACAGGGGAGGATGATGATGGAGGGGGGAAGAGACACAGGGGAGGATGAAGAGGGAGGGGGTAAAGAGATACAGGGGAGGATGATGAGGGAGGTGGGAGGATGATGAGGGAGGGGGGATGAGACACAGGGAGGGTGATGAGGAAGGGGGGAAAGAGACACAGGAGAGGATGATGAGGGAGGGGGTAAAGAGATACAGGGGAGGATGATGATGGAGGGGGATGTTAGGTTATTTATGCCCTTTATGGAATAAAACCAGACTCTGCATCAACTATGTAATTTTCCATGGGAGTTTTGACATGGATCCCCCTCCGGCATGCCACAGTCCAGGTGTTAGTCCCCTTAAAACAACTTTTCCATCACTATTGTGGCCAGAAAGAGTCCCTGTGGGTTTAAAAATCCGCCTGCCCATTGAAGTCTATGGCGGTTCACCGGGTTCGCCGGTTCGCGAACATTTGCAGCGGTTCGCGTTCTCGGTTCGCGAACTGAAAATGTTATCTTCGCGACATCACTATATATATGTTTATTAGATGAAAACTAAATTTCACTCTACATTTAAAGCTATTTCACAAGATAACCTGCAACTATTAGAAATAGAAAAATCTTGTGTTTTGAAGAAATACAATTTGTCCAGTGTCAAATGATTATACTGGTGCTAGATCACACAAACCTCAGCTAATGGGGATTTGGCACAACCAATTCATCACACACTAGCTTATATTTTGTTCGGGGTGTCTTAAGACTGCAAAACAATGTGTTTTGTTAGATTTTTACAATTTAGAGCAATATCAGGGACACAACATTTATTTAGTGAAAGCTTTGTGTGAGAGTTTAGCTGCCTCCGGGACTATTCTTATATACGGTACATTACTGACCACACTCTTCATATTTCACCTATACTTCTTGCAAGGTGTATTCTGAGGCTTCACATTGAAGCTGTTAAGTCCATGTAAGACAAGTAGAATCACATTTACCTCATACCATTCAGTATAAATTGGAATTTAAAGTATATATAGTATATCTTAAATCAGAGGACTGCTATTAGGGACTCCATTAAAAAGAACTTTATCATGAGCGCCATTGTTCCTTCATGCATAAAAACTCTGAGTTTGATAGTGTGGAATTTGTTCTTGGCTTCCATTTTGGGGAGGAAGCAGTGAGGAGGAAAATAGGAGGCTTACATGGGGAGTAAACTATTCATTATGGCTTCCTTATTTTGTGGTCTATGTGATGTATGATATATGCTTAGTAATATAGTCAACAGCTTTTGTTTATCTGCCTGGTGTGATCACTTTATTTGATATTTAAACCCTTTGTATTTTTGGGATGGTCAGATCCCTTGCACAGACTTCCCACGGGTGAAGCTCTGTCAATCTGTCTGTGCACTTTCCAACTATTAGCAAGTATAATATGAAGTCTTGTTATTGGGTGAGACAAACATAAAAAGCATCTGAGAGGACTTCTTCATCAACAGAACCTATATGCTCAAAACTCAGATATTTCATATACCTAAAAATGTGGCAACAATTATTCCATGAATAGCCCATAATTCTTGACTTAATTTACTATATACATATTGTGTTTGGTTGTGCTCAATCATAAGGTTTCCATGGCAAAGATACTGGAATGGTTGCCAGATAATTTCCCAGTGGAACACTATTTATCTGACCTCTCTGCTATGAACTGCCCATTTGGGTGACCCTACAACTGATTTACTCAGACAAGTACAGCGTCTTTATTTCCTGTGTGCAGTGATTTGGTACAGGTGAGAGGTGAGTGTAATTTTTTTAGCCTGGATTAAACTTGCATATACGTTTGGACCTTGTGTGTGACTGTTTGCAGGAGGAAGCTCAAGAAAAGGGTCAAATTGTAGTATTTTTTGTAATTTGTAATTATGAGTCAATTCAGTGGTAACCCCACTCAGTGTACATCTTGACACATGTATGAACTGCTGGAACAACTGATCCAGGGTCCATACCTCTGTTGCCTCTCTGGAAGCTCAGGTTAAAGAACTGGAGAGGAGAATTGCAGCACTTAGTGATATTGCTCCACTGGCAAGGGAGCTAGTGCTCACTGAGCACAGTTTAGATGGGCCTAGAGTAGAGGGTGGAATTGGGGCAATTGAGGATGTCCAGGGAGGTAGCTGGGTTACAGTTACAAGGGGAAGCAGGGGGAACAGGAGGAGGCAGGCCAATACTGAGTTGGTAAGCACCAACAGATTTGCCAGATTGAGTGAAACTGTTGGGGATGTCCATTCAGGAATGACAATGTTAGATAGAGCTGTTCCATCTAACAGCCAGGAGAACGGTTCTACTGGAGGAGGACAGAATAGGCAGAGAAAAAGACAGGTTTTGAATGGTAGGGGACTCTGTTATTAGGAAGGTAGGAAGGGTGATTTGTCACCCAGATCCCAGCAATTCAAGAGTTTGCTGCTCGGGTTCAGCATGTTGTGGATTGGGTAGATAAATTATTGGGAGGGGCTGGAAATGAACCGGCGGTCTTGGTACATATTGGTACCAATGACAAAGTTAGTGGAAGATGGAGTGTCCTATAGAATGATTTTAGAGAATTTAGCCCAGGGAGACAGATGGAGCTTAGGCAGGTTAATGTGTGGCTAAAACAGTGGTGCACTAAGGAGGGATTTTCTGTTTTTAGAGCACTGGACCGACTTCTCAGTTGGGTACAATCTCTATAGCAGGGATGGATTGCACCTTAATGATGAGGGAGCTGCTGTGCTAGGGAAAAGGATGGTAGAATGGCTGAGGGAGTTTTTAAACTAATAAGAGGGCAGATTTTAAAGGTCTAAGGGCAGCAATACAAAGTATAGACTGGGACAGAGAACTGATGGATAAAAATACTGAACATAAATGGACAACATTTAAATCCTTACAAAATATACATATTTATGACCATATACCAAGTGGAAATACAAGTAAAAGGAATAAATCCCATCCAATGTGGCTTAACAATGATTTAAAGATCAAGATACAGAGTAAAAAACAGGCATTTGAATTATACAAACAAGAGGGGACAGAGACTGCTTTATGGGAGTACAAGGAAATCAACAAGGCTTGCAAAAGCGCTATTAGACTGGCTAAAATAGAAAATGAAAAATTTGTTGCGAAGGAGAGTAATACTAACCCTAAAATATTTTTTAAGTATATTAATAGGAAGAACGTGAGGAAGGAAGCTATAGGAACATTACAATGTGACACAGGCTGTCTGACAATTAGTGACCAGGAAAAGGCAGATGACCTTAATAGGTTCTTTTCTTCGGTATATACCAGTGGTTGGGACACTACCTTCACCAAATAACTGGTTAACGCAGGAAGAAATCCAAAAGAGGTTGGAAAAAACAAATGTTAATAAAGCTCCGGGTCCTTATGGAATACATTCACTGGTACCGAGAGAACTGGGCTCTGTAATAGCCAAACCATTATATCTAGTTTTTCAAGATCCACTCAACACAGGTTCTCTACCAGATGACTGGAGAAAATCACAGGTGATAACTATATTTAAGAAGGGAGGACAAGCAAATCCGGGGAATTATAGACCAGTGAGTCTCACTTCGGTAGTGGGGAAGCTTTTAGAAGGGTTAATAAGGCATAATATACAAGAGTATGCCTAGTCAAACAGGATTATAAGTAGGAGCCAACATGAATTTATGAGGGATAGGTCATATCAAACAAATCTAATTAGTTTCTATGAGGAGGTTAGTAGGAACTTGGATCAAGGCAACTCAGTGGACGTAGTCTTTTTAGTTTTTGCAAAGGCTTATGATACAGTGCCACATGGGAGACTATTGTGTAAACTAAGGGATACAGGAATTGCAGTAAATATATGCACATGAATTGAGAGCTGGCTAAAAGACAGGAAGCAAAGAGTTGTTGTGAATGGAACATACTGAGACTGGACTAATGTGGTAAGTGGGGTTCCTCAGGGTTCAGTATTAGGTCCTCTTCTTTTTAACATATTTATTAATGACTTAGAAGTAGGACTGGAAAGTATTGTCTCCATTTTTGCAGATGACACAAAGTTGTGCAAGGTAATTAAATAAGAAAATAATGTACTTTCCTTCCAAAGGGATTTGCATAAATTAGACAAATAGGAAATTAAATGGCAGATGAGATTTAATACGAATAAATGTAAGGTTATGCATCCGGGAAGGAAAAATAACCATGCAATTTATAAACTTAATGAAACAAATCGAGGGGTATCAGATATTGAAAGGGATTTGAGAGTGCTTGTGGACAACCACCTAGGTAACAGTTCTCATTGCCAAGCACCAGCTGCAAAAGCAAATAAACTATTAGCATGTGGGAGTGTTATCCTAGGGGGTATTATTCTGCCATTAAAATCTATTGGTAAGTGGCTATATGAAGATATGATTTATATTCACCTCTGTAAAAAAAAATCTGAAACAATGGTTCCTCACCACTCCTACCATATTTCTAATCTTTTTACAAAACTAAGACACATTGTGCATCTTCATTACAGTTAGTTTGTAAAAAAAACACATGAGTGGAATGAATAAACTGGGGACTCACATTTGCCATCTTCTTCATTCCACCACCATGCATGCCCCATTTTGTTCTTTCTGGTGCTCACAGTAATTCCTCTTCCCATGACCTATTTTCACTATCCTTCATTTTTTCTCCATCATTCCCTGTACCAAGAAAACTCTTGTGCCACGATTACAAACAGAGCAAATGGGAGGGGAAAAAACATCTATTTGAAAAGGTCTAAAGTAAATAATCAAACTTAGACAATCACATTAATATAAAGTAAACATATGTTTGCTCTCTAAAATGGACACGTTCATTCAGGCATTCATTTAGTCAAATATAAAAACACCTATAGATTCAGGCATCCACTCAAGCACAGAAGATGTTGCATTAAAGGTAAATGGGAGGCATGGGGATACAGTAGAAATGTGTGGGAAAAAGGGATTCATAACCACTCCCAAGACCCCCAGGCATTTATCATACCTGCATTTGCATTTAGTTTTGGCTGTTGACTGTGTCATCTGACATCCATGACTTCCTTCGCTATATGTTCGATGGATAGTCCTTAAGAGGGTTAGGTAGGAGTTTAAAGCATTTTCATGCCTCCATAATGTGATGTAAGTGAGTATTGCAAAATTAGAAGGGAGAAGAGCAGAATTAGATGGGGTGGTTAGCTACTTAGAGCAGCATGTGCACATAGCTTCCAGGGAAGGTTTACTTACCATGGGTATCCATTTAGGAAGAATATTAGTGATGCGAAGTAACACTGTTTGGCAAGATTGAGGGCATAGTGATACTAGTGTAGAATTAACTTGTAGTGGCAGAAGTCAGCTGAAGTTCGAGACTTCCTCTATAGTCATTCAGCAGTGCGGGAGCATTTCTGGATGTAGAACGTTTGCGTATTGTGCCATGGTTGTAAGCGAGAGTTAGAGCGTCTACCTGTGGTTATAGGAGCAAGAGAATCAAGGGTTTAAGTAACAGTCATGTTGTGTTCTTATATATGAGTTTTGGTACATGTCTATATTGCCTTATTACTTTGTGATTTGGTGGAGGAAAGGAGCATAGCAAATACACAGCTGAAACACAACACTGATTCAAATGTGTAAACTAATTATATAATTAGGGAATTAAGTGACTTCACTTTTTGCCAGGAGAAAGGTTTCAATAGCCTAGTTATTTTTCTGGCTAACCATTCTCATACATGTGAAAGGTGATATATGAACCATCAGTTATACTGGGTTGCACACTTGTTATATGGTTAATTGTGAAAACTTGGGTTCATTATGTTGCCTTGGGTTGGTTTAAATACAACAAAGCAAAGTATCTGGTTGGTGCTTTTGATTTAATATTGAAAATAAGAATAAAGAACGTGTTAGGAGGAGTCAGTAGTCAAATCTAGTGAGATTTTACCAAACTTGGCCCTTGCACTAAGTTGTCTTTTAAAAACTAGACAAGGCAGCATCTCCTTCAGTGATGAATATTTTAATTTGCTGGATTTATTGTACAACAACTAAACTTATTATTCACGTCTGGTTTCACTGTAGTTGGGTTAAAACACATTCTGTTTTTGTATCTTCCTCATAAAATCCAAACTAAACTCCCATCACCTCAGTACTAAAGTTTCTATATTAAACATCTCCTGTAATGCTAACTACACCATCATTGTGCCAACTCAGAAAACCCAAGCCTTGGAGTCCTATTAAACTCATCACTTCTTTATTTTTCATGCTCAGTTCCTAACTCAATCTTGTTGCTTTTCAGCTAAAGAATATCCAAAGTCTATTACTTTTTTTTGCACAACAATACAAGAATTCGAATTCACTCAGTAGTTGGATTTCCCCAATAGTCAGAGACTCTAATGTGACACTAAGTACTAGTGTTACACTCATGCTTGAGTAGCATACAACTTCACTGGTACCCTTCAATTAATACTTAAACGTTTGGTTTCTGTCTACTTAGGTCTTTTTTCGATATAAAAAATGTTTATTCTCGCAAGAAATGCACAGATTTGTTGGGGAAAAAACCCACCCTGTTTCAGGATCACCAAAGAATTTAAGGTAAGAACGAAAGTGAAGACGTCTCAGCAGCTTCAAATTTTTATTTAAGCTTGGAGAGGTAACATACAGTGGGATAAGTACAGTAGGCTCGGAGGCACTCACCCCAGCTGGTTTTTATAGCATTAAACAAACAACACCTCATAGCCTTTTACCACAATTTTAGCATAAGTTTTTGCATGATTATGTCTGTTACTTTACTATGTGCTTTGTAAAATGTTTTGCAGAAGTGTAACACATTCTAGCATACGCCATTAGCATGATTATATCTGTTTTCTGACTGATGTGCCTTGTGGTTAAACTGTTCGCACAAACCGGAAACCGGTTATAGGTCATAGCCTACACTGTGCGCTTTAAAAAAAATTAATAACCCCCTTTTGATACTGTAAGTATCACTTCCTGTGAGTTTCCTACAACATGGAGCCGTTTAATTACTAATAGTCCTTTGCATAGTGCACCTGGGATCTACTTCATCATTCTTTTGATTAAGGCCTAACAACATTATTCACCTATCTAAGAAATATGTCTTCTCACACATCACCTTGTAACTGTTTGGGACGCACAGCTATTTCCTTTGTTTCTTCTAAATCTTTCGTAATAATAGCACAATTATCATCAATATAGGAACAACATTATTTTCCTACGAGAGCACATACACATTCTTTGGAATCCAACACATAGTCCAAACTCCTAACCTGGCCAATAGATAGTAAACATGGGCACCTTTGCAATCGTAGTGGGAAGAACTCTTATGTAATACAGATATATTATAGTTGGTGGAGGATAATTAAAGGTGATAGTAGTGTTTGTGCACTCTGACCATCCTATTCTCTTCCCTTCCCCTGGGCTCCAAAATAGTTATATTCTTTGATGGTATAGGCTAATTTAAATGAAACACTATCATTATATTTGAAGGGTAAATAAGGGTTCAGTTTTCCTGCTAGGTTCAAAGCAGTGGCTGACTGCACATATGTAAAAGAATATCCTTGTAAAGGGCTGTGTGCAACCATAAATAAATAAAAAATCATATGTCCCTGAGTTAAATTTTCCACTGGGAGCCCAAATAAGGGTTTCTCCAATTTGTCATGTATTGCAATATGTGCACCGTCCAAGCAATTGCAAAGATTAAAAAAGGCCAGCAAAAACTCCCAACACGGAGGTGTACGTATTATGTTCCCATGGGTGTTCTTCCTCATCCCACTTCTTATCTCTGTTGTTTGTGTTCCTACTCTTAGCCATTGTGGTGCTTGTATGGGTGGTGATACTAGGCCGGGTGCCAGGTGTACCAAAATCGTTATTGAATAGCAATTCAGTAAACAGTACTATCCCCATTGCAAATGTAATAAAGATGAGCTACAGAAAATAACATTTAAGAATGTCACAGGTAGTACAATTCTTTCTCCATCTCTTATGGCCTGAGCCAGCAGCTTTAGTCCAGTTTGGCATGAGGTAACAGCTCTGCGGACCTGAAGCAGGCTGTCCTCTCCTCTGAGCCTTTTTGCTTCCATGGCTTGCAGTGCGAGTTGTCTATCCAGAATCTTTTTTTGAGCGGCCTGGCTGCAATGGGAGTGGCAAAAAGTGCTTGGTAAAACCCTTCCTGCTTAGGTTGCTTCCACTTTCTCTTAAAAACTTTTATGTACCATTTCTCCATTTTCAAAAGATTTTGCTCCTGGTTCTGCAGGACAAGGTACATTTTGGGAGATATGTACCTGCAGGAAAATAGATTTGGAAACAGTAGCCAGGGCTTGAAGATAATATCTAAATTCCTGCTGTAGTATGTCAAGCACTGGTATTAAAGAGCAAGTTTTAAGGTGGGGCACCTCTATTGGTATATCTGTCACTATCTCATGGGGGGTTAAGTGTGTGACTCTATTGATTGCACTTCTCATGCTCATGAGTGCTAATGGCACGGCCTGGACCCAGTTAAGATTTTTCTCATGACATATCTTTGCTAGTTTTGTCTTTAATATCCCATTTGCCCTTTCAACTATACCATTTGATTGTGGGTGATATATACAAGAAAACTTATGCTCGATCCCAAATTTGGTGGTCACACCATTACTTCATTACTTCCTTGTTAAAATGGTCCCCATTGTCTGACTATGGGTTGTGACAGATACCAAACCTAGGAAATATTTCCATACAAAGATGTTTAGCTACAGTGGCTGCATTCATATTTCTGCAAAGAAAGGCTTACACTCGCCCTGAGTACCTACAGATAATGAACAGGACATATCTATAATGCTCCATCATTTTAGTCATGTCAATAAGTAAATTACCGGTTCAAAAAAACCCAAAAACCAAATGAACTCTTCGGAGGGGGCATAAATCCAAAAGGGCCAGTAGTAGCCTTTAGAGGCTTATTTCTGCAATTATAGCACTTGTTTATGAAGGTTTGCACCACTTCTGCAGGTAGGGTGAATACGAAGTTTCACTTCTTAATCATCTGACTTCTGGATAAGTGTTTTGATTCATGAAATTCTGTAAAGACCAGAGGTTGCAGTGAGCTGGGTAACACAGTTTTGTCCCATTACTCCAGTTATTATATAATGAACACACCCTCTGCTTTCACAGACTGCCTTCTCTGGCAGGGGGGCTCCTTGCTGGAGTTCAAATATGGTCTGAAAACTTGTAGAGAGTTTCCCGGCTAGGCATCTGTCTTTGGGGTCCGCAGCTGGCCTATTTTGCTTCCTCGTCTGCTCTTTGGTTTCTTAATCAGTCCTTTCCTCCAGTATGGGCTGCACACTTCACTACTGCCACTTGTTTGGGCACTTGAATTACTTCAATCAACTCTTTTAACCTTGGAGCATGTTTTACCGGGTGTTGTCAGTTCTGTGGTATCCTCTTTCCTGCCATATTTTGCCATGTGCATGGGCGACCGCATGCATTTGCGGAATCACTGTAAATGTTCACTCTTTTCCCATTTCCTATCTCGCAGGTCTCTATAGAAAGCAGTCAGTTCCGCTTGTTGAGCAGATTGGTCTTTGACTAGGGTTATGAATTTAACAAAGTGATATCCCTCTTCTTTCATCTTTACTATTGCAACTCCTTTGTCTCTCTTTCCCATCAATGAACAGGGTCATGTCAGCAGTCAGGTATTTTCGCAGTGGGATTTCAGTGTGGCTAATTTCCACACAATTGTGTGCTTCTCCAAGAGCAATGCGGGTTCACTATCTTATATCGCTCTATTGTCAGCCCAGGCTGGGTAAGAACTTCATATCCACTTCTCCATTGGGCAGTGAGACATGAATTTACCCAAGTAAGTAATGCATATACACCGTGAGTCACAAATAGCGTGGTAGGGGTCCCCATAGTAACATTGTTTGCTTTTTCCAAACTGAACTCTGCTGCTGATAAGGCCCTATCACAGAGGTGTAATCCTTTTGCTACTGCATATAGCTGACAACTGAAGTAAGCTACTGGATGACGGTCCATCAATGACTTCTGGGTTAATAATATGGAATCATATTCCCCTTTTCCTGCTGAGAAGAGGTAAAATGGCCTGTCATAGTTTGGGATAGCAAGCACTGGAGCAATGGCTAGATACCCCTTCAATTTGAGAATGTTATCTTCCATCTCTCCAGGCCATACTAACCATTTCTCATTGCTGTGGACATCAGAAAAAAAGTCACAAATCCATTGTCTGCAACCACAATGTAATTTATTGGTCTCAAATCCTGAACCATTCGCCATTTTGCTGTGGATAAGTGTATCGCACACGCTAGTTGTCGGATAAAAAACTCCACTTTTCAACCTTCAAAGGTCTCTTTGTTGCCCTTGGTGGCTTCTGCAGACATCGGGTATTGTCGACTCTTGGAAAGGATGGTTCCAGGTTCTAAATGTACTATCACTACTGCTACTGCTCCTTTTATCGTTTCTAAATCATAATCTTGGGTAGTCCATAATATCTTAGTAATTCCTTCCACATGTAGCTCTGCATCTTTTTTTTGAAAGAAAAATATTTGGAAATCCTCCAATCTTACCGCAACTGCCACTCCTTTCAGTCCCAGAATGATGGACACAACCTCAAAAGCTGAGTTTTGGCCTTGGCTGGCCATCCACAGCTCTGTCCATTCTGCAAGGTATTCCTCATCACTCCCAGTAGGGTCATAGTAGAAGGTACAATGCCAATTCACCAGTTCTTCATTCACTACCTTTAACTTTAGTTGAATACTGTGTCTGAAATATCCCCATACTGCTTGAAGCCAGTTGCACGCTGGAAGCTTAAAACAGAATACCCTGGGTCTGGGCTGTTCAGATCCTTTCACCACTTGTATGATCTGCTGGGGGATGCCTGGAAAGGTGGTGCGGATACCACTCAGGGTACAAGAAATAGTAGCATTTAAAGCACACAGTAAGTTATGTCCTAAAATAGTAACAAGAGATTCAGGGTGGTACAGGATTGAGGCCTTTAACTTCAAATGTTCAGGGGAACTTATGGCCAATGGGGTGGTGCAGTGTACTGTCTGTATTTGCCCAGAGAATCTTTGGGTGGACACTATAATTCCAGATAGTAAGAATATATCCCGATTGACACAAGTATATGTAGCACCTGTATCAATCAGGAATTTGCATGAAGTTCATTCAATAGTTAGCATGACCCTGGGCTCACTTCCCGCTCCTTTTGTACTTGCAAGGGCATTCTGTCTAGTGTCCCCATTTTCCCTTGGGCTGTCCTAGTAGGACCAGTCCTCCTGCTTCACTCCTCCCCAGGAAGGACACTGCATTTATTTGGGGTAGAACGTCTAGAAAGTAGAATATCACATTCAATTTGCCCCTTTTTCTGTGCAGTTTCTTGACCTGGCCTCCCACTGACCTCCCACAGTTCCAGCATACTGGTCCTACTGGTCCTGCCCTTCCTCTTCTCCCTAGGATATTGGGGGTATGCAGGATATGTAATTGGGGGAACTTTGACAGGTCACTGCCTTTTCTACTTTATCTTGGGGGGGTTCTAATAAAGCAAGCTGTTTCTTTACAAGCTAATCCATCAGCTGTTACTTCTGCTTAGCCTGCTCTTCTTCCTTTTCTCTAAATCGAGGGATATAAGGTTCTTGCTTCCATTAAACCAGGGGCATTAGGATTTATAAAATCACTCAGTATTTCCCTTTTCTGTTTTATATCTTGGCATCTTTGTTTTATTTCCTTTTCCCATATCCCACAACAGCATTCATGAGTATCTTAATGCTCATTTTCCATATTATACACTATTATACATTATTTCAATATTTGCAAATCCCTAGAATCCCAACTACCCTTTTCTGGCCACCACCTGGGACAGTCATGAGTCCATTTATTCTACTTTTTACAAGTATACTTTAAACATTCCTCATCTCCAGGATTGTTCTCACACACTTCCTCAAGCAGACTAGAGAAACCTCTAACCCCCTTATTAGATTTACCAAACAAAATCCTAGACTTATGCACTTTGGCACACTTTTCACTCCTCCAATGTGTTTTGGGAACCTTGTTCTCCTGATATCCATGCAATAATCGCTTTGCCTCTCAGGGAACAGTTTCCCTCAGCATTTGCCTTCCTTTGTTATCTTCTGCAGGCCTTTAAGGCCTCCTTTCTTCTTCTTTAGAGGCAAGCGGTACTTCCTGGTCAAAGCGTCCATGCATGTTCATTCCACTACAGCCCCGCCCCGAGATTCGATTATTTTTCCTTTTTATCTACTAAACATTTTTCAAAGCAAAAATCCTACCTGGTTCTGAGGTGATCCACATGGATTGGTTCTCCTTACAACAGTCCGGTTATCAAGGGCAAGACTCGGCCTAAAGATACTAAACTGACTTTCTCCAACCATTTATAGGTCATGGTCTACACTGTGTTTTTTTAATAATTTTTAGCCCTTTACATTTTACAAGTGTATGTGATCTCATTGGATGAGCTGATGACTCGATTTTCATGAAAACAAACAAGCCACCAAAATACACTCAAACATCTTCAAATACCCTCTATCAAAGCAAAGCCAATACATGTGTCTTCATGTCCCTTTAAAGGACCACTTGTGGTCATTCATTTAAAGAACCACACTTGAGAATAAACAATATTTATAATAAAGAAAAAAATAGAGCCTCTTATTTATTATTTTTATATGCCGGTATGCTGCTGCTGGATGGTGAAAGGGCTTGAGCACCGTAATGAAGCTGTGAGCTATACCATCTAGGGTCACCCAAGATGGGCAGATTGTAGCAGAGAGGTCAGATTCATTTCTGTCCACTGGAGAAGGAACAGGCACTGACTCCAGTATCTTTGCCATGAAAACCTTATGGATTATCACACCTAGAGAAACAAGATGTGCCTGGTGTACTGTGATCCATATGGTCATCAAAATTCAGACATGACTGAACAACAAAATGCTGCTGTGGAATCTATCATTTTATCTTCCAGTGATCTGAGTTTGGAGGAGACTTAATACGCAGGAAGTTTAAATGTGCACAATGGGAATTTAGAATGTACAACTATAGAGTAAATGGAAGATTGCAGAAAAAAATGCACATAAAACAAGGGAAAACTATAAAGATTGTATATAGTTTTTAACTTTCTAACATCGGTTTGCCCAATGTCAAGTTTTATTTAAAAATCCATATAGAAAAACATTGACCACAGTGGTCCTTTAAGCGTCACTATTTCATATTTTAAATCTCCCTACCTTCTTCCCCATTTCCAACCCATAGTATCATACAACGCTATTCTCATCACAAATTTTGAGCAACCTTTGTATTCTAGCCATAATTTAAATGGTGCCATTAGGTGAGCTATTGTGTGTATGAGCGTGCCAGTGTATATATTTGTAATTGGAATACTTTGTGTGGTGTCCGCATATCTCAGTTGATTTCTGTTACTAGGACATTAATTTCTTTTTATTGTACTGAATGATTCCTAGACTGTGAAGAGGTTAAAGCTACAAACTGTTTTGTAAAATAAATGCAAACTACAGTGTATAATTTAATGTTTGTTACTATGGGAATGGGGGATTTCTAATTATTTAATACATGTTCTTCTGAGTGAACAAATCAGATAGTAATCAATAGTGTAATTTAGACTACATCCCTCAATTCAATTTCCAATTAACTCCTCTCTAGCAGATTTTCCTAATGTTTTTTGCCGTCCGTTTCTAATAAGATATGTGCCCCTGCGTCCTTATGCTAGGGAGGGGCGGCTGCATCCTAATTGTGCATTATGAATGACTTGTGTTACCTTGGATTGAAACCAAAAATGGTCCACTGTTAAATACCGAGTTCCTCATTGATGAAGTAAAAAAGTGTTTTACTAAATAAACCCAAATTCTTAATGAAATATTCATTTAAACATCATGTTTTATAAAATACCCATGTACTTTAGGAGCACATGAAATAAAAAAAAAAAAATACAAATAAAATATATATAAATATATATATATATATTTGTATGATAAAATAATGTACTGTATTTCTAGGTAGCTGAAATAATTTAAACTCTAATTTAAAAGTTACAGTGTAAGGCAGTCTAAATTACATGTCAGGCATCTTACCCAACTAAAATTTTCAGCTCAGATTCTTAAATGATCACTGCACAATCAAAACAAAATAAAAAATATATATAATGTTTGATATGGGTATGGATTGTAAGAGCGAAGCCTTTGTGGCCCCGGCCCCACACTGATGAGAGGCAGTAACCTTGAAACGGCTGCACATGGGTGGCATTCCTAGCTTGTGTATAATCCAACCCTAGCTTTGCTCAAATCTTCTTCATACAGCAGGCGTATGTTTAACGGAAGCCATGTTTGATATGGTTATGGATTGCAAAAGCAAAGCCTTTGTGGGCACTTTTGCATGTCCCTGCCAAGGTTCCCAGAATGTAGTGTAATAACTGTATTTCTCAAAATTCTGGGCATGAAATACATTGTTTAACTTGTTTTAGACATTCAAATGTGCTATTTATTTACTATGGGCCTCATTCAATTGTGATTCGGCCAATTGAGTAGGGCTCTAAATAAGCACATAACTTATTTCTTTTAAAGAAGTTTTTAGTTAGTAAGCATCTATCCAAAAGCAAGGTTTTCACTAACTAAAAACTTCTTTAAAAAAAATATGTTATGTGCTTATTTAGAGCCCTATTCAATTGGCCGAATTGCAATTGAATGAGGGCCTATATATATAGTTGTGTATTATTATCTGATTTACATTAAAAAAACAATGTGAATGAAATGCATTAAACATTCTTAAGGTTCACTGCCCTTCTGTTTCCTGTAACAGATTAGGACAAAGGAGGAGAAAACAATCTCAACTGACTATATTTAATATTGTTTTCTCATACAAAAAATGGAATGTTTAAAATTAGCTTGTTTAAATGCAAGCTAAGAATTTAATGGGCATCCTGTAGTCATTTAATATCACACATACAGTGCCTTGCAAAAGTATTCACCCCCTTGACTTTTTATCTATTTTGTTACATTACAGCCTTAAGTTCAATGTTTTGTTAATCTGAATTTTATGTGATGCATCAGAACACAATAGTCTAAGTTGGTGAAGTGAAATGAGAAAAATATATACATAAAACTATTTTTTAGAAATAGAAAACAGAAAATTGGCATGTGTGTATGTATTTACCCCCTTTGTTATGCAGCTCATAAAAAGCTCTGGTGCAACCAATTACCTTCAGAAGTCACATAATTAGTGAAATGATGTCCACCTGTGTGCAATCTAAGTGTCACATGATCGGTCATTACATATACACACCTTTTTTGAAAGGCCCCAGAGGCGGCAACACCTAAGCAAGAGGCACCACTAACCAAACACTACCATGAAGACAAAGGAACTCTCCAAACAAGTAAGGGACAATGTTGTTGAGAAGTACAAGTCAGGGTTAGGTTACAAAAAAATATCCAAATCTTTGATGATCCCCAGCAGCACCATCAAATCTATCATAACCAAATGGAAAGAACATGGCACAACAGCAAACCTGCCAAGAGACGGCCGCCCACCAAAACTCACGGACCGGGCAAGGAGGGCATTAATCAGAGAGAGCAGCGCAGAGACCTAAGGTAACCCTGGAGGAGCTGCAGAATTCCACAGCAGAGACTGGAGTTTCTGTACATAGGACGACAATAAGCTGTACGCTCCATAGAGTTGGGCTTTATCGCAGAGTGGTCAGAAGAAAGACATTACTTTCAGCAAAAAACAAAATGTCACGTTTTGAGTTTGCGAAAAGGCATGTGGGAGACTCCCAAAATGTATGGAGGAAGGTGCCCTGGTCTGATGAGACCAAAATTGAACTTTTCGGCCATCAAAGAAAACGCTATGTCTGGTGCAAACCCAACACATCACATCACCCAAAGAACACCATCAGTGAAACATGGTAGTGGCAGCATCATGCTGTGGAAATGTTTTTTAGCAGCCGGGACTGGGAAACTGGTTGAGGGAAAGATGGATGGTGCGAAATACAGGGATATTCTTGAGCAAAACCTGTACCACTCTGCGCGTGATTTGAGGCTAGGACGGAAGTTCACATTCCAGCAGTACAATGACCCCAAGCACACTGATAAAGCAACACTTGAGTGGTTTAAAGGGAAACATGTAAATGTGTTGGAATGGCAAAGCCCAGACCTCAATTCAATAGAAAAGTCTGTGGTCAGACTTGAAGATTGCTGTTCATAAGTGCAAACCATCCAACTTGAAGGAGCTGGAGCAGCGTTGCAAGGAGGAATGGGCAAAAATCCCAGTGGTGCTCATAGAAACTTATCCAAAGCAACTTGGAGCTGTAATTGCCGCAAAAGGTGGCTCTACAAAGTATTGACTTTAGGGGAGTGAATAATTATGCACATTAAATGTATCTGTTATTTTGTCCTATTTGTTATTTTTTTCACAATAATAAAAAAAAAACATCTTCAAAGTTGTGGGCATGTTCTGTAAATTAAATGATGCAAATACTCAAACGTTCCATGTTAATTCCAGGTTGTGAGGCAACAAAACACGAAAAATGTCAAGGGGGGTGAATACTTTTGCAAGGCACTGTACACTAATTACATCATTCTCTGTGTGGATGTCTGAAAGAGCACAGATGAGAAAGGAAAAATCATTTGTGGACTACCTGTATGTACCAGAACTTACTATCTGGCTCACTGAGTTAGGCATGTACAAAATCACTCATATATGCACTCTCGCACACACTCAGGAGTATGCATTACCTCACAGTTTGTGCACTCATATAAATGCACAAACATGTCAGACAATAGCAGGAACAGTCAAACTAATGACAGCTTTGATGTGGGAGAATCCAAAGTGAAGTGCTGAGATATTGTAGACTGCCATGGCAACAGTGACAGTTGCAAAATGAAACTTTACCTTTCTTCATGAGACAAAGTGGGAGCAGAACATTATCCTAATATTATGGAGACCTAGTATTTCTCTGTTTTTGATATGTGCTTAAGACAGTCTGCCCTCAATCGTGCCAAACAACACTACTTCTCATCACTAATATTAAACCTGTCCTCCAACCCTATACGTTTATTTGCTACATTTAACACCCTCCTCGGCCCACCCCCACCTCCTGCCCCTTCCTGTCTAACTGCTGATGACTTTGCCAGCCACTTTAAAACTAAAATTGAAACTATCCGAAATGAGCTCTCTTCCCAGCTTGGCCCTATCCCACCATCCTTTCCACAAGCCGACAACACCCAACCCTTACCCTTCCCCAATCCCTCCTCCACTATGGATTCCTTTGACCCTGTAACCAAGGATGAAGTATCTACTTTATTATCAACCTCTCACCTTACCACATGTCCGCATGATCCTATTCCTTCACAGCTAATCCCTCCCCTATCCACTGCACTTGTCCCAGCTCTCGCACATCTATTCAACCTCTCCCTAAGCACTGGCAGGTTTCCATCCTCCTTAAAACACACCATAATTACACCCATTCTCAAGAAGCCCTCATCTGACCCAGCTTCTGCCTCCAACTACCGCCCTATTTCACTACTTCCCCTGGCTTCTAAACTGCTTGAGCGGCTTGTTTACAATCGCCTCACTCAATTTATTTCTTTTAATTCCCTTCTTGACCCCTTCCAATCTGGTTTTCGTGCCCAACACTCAACAGAAACAGCCCTCACAAAAGTCACCAATGACTTGCTAACTGCCAAATCAAAGGGTCACTTCTCCATTCTAATTTTCCTGGATCTCTCTGCTGCCTTCGACAAAGTTGACCGCCCTCTTCTAATCCAAACTCTCCGCTCATTTGGCATCCTGGGCACAGCTCTTTCATGGTTCACATCCTATCTAAAAGTTTGTACATTTAGCGTCTCCTTCTCTGGCACCTCTTCTTCACCTCTCCCTCTGTCTGTTGGCGTTCCCCAAGGTTCTGTCCTAGGCCCCCTCCTCTTCTCCATCTACACCTCCTCCCTTGGCACCCTCCTAAAATCCTTTGGATTTCAGTATCATCTCTATGCAGATGATACTCAAATCTACCTCTCTGCACCCGATTTATCCCCCTCTCTTTAAGCTCAAGTTTCTAACTGCCTCTCTAGCATATCCTCCTGGATGTCTACCCGTCAACTCAAACTCAACATGTCTAAGACTGAACACCTAATTTTTCCACCCTCTACTACAGCTTCCACTCCTCAAATATCTCTCACTGTTGACAACACCATCATCACTCCCACCTCCCCACCCTCTCTTTTATTCCTCACATCCAATCGAAAATTAAATCTTGTCAGTTTCACCTAAAAAACATCTACAAAATTCGTCATTATCTTACAGACACTCTAATACACTCTCTCGACTTGACTACTGCAATTCCCTTCTTGCAGGCCTCCCCATCTCTCGTCTGTCTCCCCTCCAATCCATATTGAACGCCTCCGCTAGACTCATCTTCAATACCAAACGATCAGTGTCTGCAGCTCCTCTCTGTCAATCACTCCACTGGCTTCCCATAGCTTCCCGAATCAAATTTAAAATCATGACCCTAACACATAAAGCCCTCAACAACAGTGCACCCCCTTATATCTCTGCTCTTGTTTCAAAATACTCTGCCAACCGCCCCCTTCGTTCTGCTAACGACCTTCTTCTTTCCTCCTCTCTCATCACCTCCTCTCACTCCCGTCTTCAAGACTTTTCTTGTGCTGCCCCTACTATTTGGAACTCCTTGCCTCGCTCCATTAGATTATCTTCCTGCCTCAAAACCTTTAAAAAATGACTAAAAACACACCTATTTAAAAAATCATATCACCTTCAGCCTTTATAATTACAACTGCACACTCCACAGCTTAATAACACTCCCACCCACAATCTACAGTACAACTCACAGACCCCTCCAATTGACTAAACAAATTGCATTCACGTTGCCATTTTGTATTTGTCACCCTCTTGTATCACACCTAAACCCTTAGATTGCAAGTTTGCGAGTTTTCAATTGTGTGTCCGTGTCTTGGAAACAAGCACTTTGTACATTTGATTATATGCTCAAAAACAGGGCCCTCCATTCTTTAAGGTGTTAAGTTTGTTTTTTGCCATGTACTAAACCCCTGTACAGCGCTACGGAATATGTTGGCGCAATATAAATAAAGACAATAATAATGATAATAAAGACATAGTGAGGAAACATGATGCATTAATACCCCTTTCCTATTCAGTGCTTGGGACAGAGTAACTTACTAACTGCATATTGCCCAGATCCTGAAGCAGCCTACTTCCAGAGATTCCCTAGCACCAATACACAGGAACCGTAAGAGGAGAGGATGTAAATTGTGGGACCCATTCCTTGTCCGCTCCAGTCGATCCTTCCTCTTGAGCATGTTCAATTACATCTCCTTTCTCTGCATTGTACGGTAACACCACTCCACCATTAACATCTCGAAAATCCTTTCTGCTGCTGTCAACCAAACAGCTAAACACTGCTTGCCTCATGTCACTGTATTTAATAACATACCCTACATTATACAATACATCACTTTACTATATTCTGTTTTTTAGAACGACAAATTAATATCTAACAATGACTTAAAATACAAATATGTGAATTCTAGCAAGCCACATCTGTGACGAATAAAAAACATCTATAAAATGCTACATCTGCAAAATAATTAACTTTGACATATGTGCACTGTATTATCTGTAGATTTTCTGATCACTGAGAGAGTGACACAACTTAAATAAAGGAATAGACAGGGTGTGTCATGCTCAACTACTCTTTTGTTTCTGATATACAGATTTTTAAATAAGAGATATATCAAGGATACGGAAACGTTGCAAATTATTTGCCTGTGACAGCCCTTTCAATTGTAACCAGAGCTGAGATTTCACTAATGCCCATTGCAGTCAGTTCCAGCCACCACTGCCACAGCGTGTTCCAATTATGGTACTCAGTAGCTCATCACCGTTTCTTTCTTGTGCTCAGATCTGAGCCTCATTAAGGTGATATCTGACAGGTCTAGTCAATGCTAAATTATAACTCTTAGGTTATTCAGACATTTTAAAATGACATTTGGATGACTGAACTTTTTAGTCAGGTAGCAAACTGAGTTTTTAATATTTCATTGTACAGTGCTATTTCTGTACCTTATCAAAATACATTCTTTGGTTTTCGTCGGAGAGAAAAAAAATAATATCTTCTTCTAAAAGAAATATTTTAATAACCATGCGGTATATTCAGAATTCAGCTTTGCTCTTTGACAAAAGTCATAGTGTCCTGTTCTGTGCTTTTTTATATGTCTTTTTCTGGAAATTATGAGATGAAATGGCTGATAGCTGCTATTTGCTTTGAAAAAATGTCTGTGTCACTTACATAGATTTCAAATGACATTAGGACTGGAATATTTCTATCTGAGTTGTACTTTCTTATATCTTTGGCCATGTGGTCACCAGTGCTGAATTATATGGACTTAAAGGACCATTTAACTCATTGTAAGTGCTCTTTATTTGTTGAAAGTGCACAAAATTGTATGTTAAAATTATGTATTTGTTTTTACTTAGACTAATAACAGCTAAAAAATCTACAGTTTTAAATATATATTTACATACAAGTCTATCTTGACTACTGGCTGTTGAATGAGTAATAACAGATTGCTTAGCAAAACATCCCCTAAACTTAGTTTACACTGCACTTACCTGTTAATTTATAGCTTTCCAGTTTTAGGTGAGCCCAGCATTCCATGCCTGCAGTGATAGATATTTTAAGGGTTAATTTTTTACTTGTTTTGATCACTACATGGAGCACCACCAGAGCACTGGTCTAATTGCTCAAATTCCAGACAGGCAAGAGAGCAGAAACCAGAATTTTCTGCCAAACCTATTACAAGCAGGCTAACAAAAGCCTTCCCATTGACTTCAGTGGGGTGACACCCCTGCAACCTGATTGGTCGTAGTAAGGGCAGTCTGTTAAACATGTAAACACAGATTTTATTTTAATTTATGTCTCAGTGAAAAATGCACATATTTTAAAAAAAATCTCAAAGTATTTCAATATGCTTTTAGTAAATATGTGAAGTGGTCCAAATTGTGCTGAATTAAGCAGCTTTTTAACTGACCGCATTAAACAGGAGGGCAAGGTTTTTAAATGTATTGATTATTAATAAAAATCCTATTCAATTAGTTCTAAAAGCAATATTTAATATGAAATCTAATTTCAAAGATTAAAGTAGGCAGTAATGCTGTTGGACTCCACCCATATAAGGTCAGACATTTTAAAATAATTGAATGTGAATTTTATTAATGATCAATCACTATAATAGTTGTCATAGTGTATAATGCTCCCGCCGCGCATGCGCATTGGCGGCGGGAGAATACACACTATGTGCCGCGCATGAGCAATGCGCCACTTCAGGAGTGAGAGTCGTGGAGAGGGGGGAAAGACGGGGAAAGGGGGGAGAGATGGGGAAGGGGGGATAGACACATGGGGGGAGGGACATGGGGGAGAGAGACATAGGGGAGAAACTTGGGGGGAGAGAGACAGAGGAGGGAGGGGGAGGGGCACAGCAGAAGGAGAGGGGGGGACACAGGTTACGGAGAGGGTGGAAGAGACCCATGGAAGGGAGAGGGGGATAAGACATAGGGGAGGGAGAGGGGGGAAGAGACACAAGGGAAGGAAGAGGGGGAAGAGACACAGGGAAGGAAGAGGGGGGAAGAGACACAGGGGAGGGACAGGGGGAAGAGACACAAGGGAAGGAAGAGTGGGAAGAGACACAGGGAAGGAAGAGGGGGGAAGAGACACAGGGGAGGGAGAGGGGAAAGAGACACAGGGGTGGAGAGAGGGGGAAGAGACACAGGGGAGTGAGAGGGGGAAGAGACACAGGGGAGGGAGAGGGGGGAAGAGACACAGGGGAGGGAGAGGGGGGAAGAGACAGATCAAATATTATACCGTCATTTTTGACGGGCAAGTTACTAGTGATACATTAAAACATCTAGCATCTGCAGTTAAGTCGTTACAATGGGTCTTTACGGTCTCAGTTTTTTTGCTTTTATAAATACAGACTAATAATAGTCAAAATGATTTTAAAATAGAAAATAAAAAACAGACTATCATGTATTAACAAAATGATGATATTTAATTATCCTTTATAAACACAGTCAAGATTTTGTTTGAGCAACACTAAACAGGGAGGGTCCTTGTAGACATGAGATGTCTCTGAAATCCTTATGGTAATACGTAGGCTGAGAGACACAGTGAATTAATAGAAAAAAATAGTTTCCTTCAGCAATTAAAAAAATGTTTGCATAAACAAGCTGTTACAAATTAACAGACCCTACCCCCAATCAGAAAGGCTCTCATTACACCATGCAATTTCCCAATAATTGTACAGTCCTTTGTAACACAATACTGTTTTCCAGATACTGCTCTATAATAGTGATGTCTGGGTGGAGCACTGACCCTATTTGAGGCTTCTTAATCTCTTCACAATATGCACATATGTCTCTTTAAACAGTACCTGGCCCATTGGAGTCTTAGCAGACTCTCATACTGTTACACACAGATTTCTTCTCTTTACAATACAGTTTGTCTCAGCTCTTGCCAGTGCAATTGGAGCTTTCTCTAAGGAAATATCTCTCATTCCTCTCTTATCTGGACTGCAGGTCATTATAGCACCTCCTGGGTGATTTCAGGTGAACTTACTGATTGTTTTGAAGCTCAGTTAACACCTTTTGCTCAGGACTGGACATACAGCTTTGCTCTCTCAGATGAACGTAGATTATTTGTATCACTTTGTCACAATATATGTTATTTATACTGTTAATGAATGGTTAAAAGGACACTGCAAATGTTCTAATTTGGCAGTTAAAACTATAGGAGGGATAGTCAATTATTGTTTTCAAATATGGCAAGGTCCAAATCTATTTGTGAAAATAAAAAATGGTCCAGAATCCATACTTTCTATGCTTACACACACTGATGTTTCACCAAAATGGCATTCTAAAGAATATTAATTAATAATATATTACGAGTGAAGAGTACTTATTCTAGAGAACTCAGGAATGGAACACCAATTTAATGAAAGTTTATTTAAAGATTTAGAATTTTAAGGACTGATTTGTATTAAATGTAATATTCAGAGGAGGTCCAGAAGTAAGAGACTAAAGGTCATGATTTGGACCCAGGTTCACAGCTATATATAATAATTAGAAATCTATCAAGTGAATGTGTATTAAAAAATAGCATTTTTATAAAGTGTACTTAAACTTACATTAGTCATTTTTATCGGTCAACCAGTTTTTCCAGGTTTCTCTCTTAACCCTTGCTTTTAGCTTTGTGCTAGAGTCTAATGATTGCCGATTACTCTCTAAAGGTGAAAACAGGATCAAATTAATTCTAGCTATTCCTTTAGGTCTTCTGACGTATGTGCAGATCATAACAGAGTAAGGTAGGTTTACAGTAGATTTACATTCTGTTTCAACTTCCCACACTGTTATCTTTTCTCTTCCACTGTATAGATATGCCCAACATCCCATAGCCTCAAGGGTGGTTAATCATCTATATCATACTAAGTGTCAAATACAATAAATACACTGATAGTATCTAGAACAGCCTTGTGCTGTTTTACTATACAAATTGTTTCAAACGAAATAATACAATGTTTTTAATAAGAGTACAAATTGACATTGGGATTTAAGAAAGGTAATTTGGTTGTCAATATATTTTGCCTGCCGCACCTAATATTTAGTCCTGGACATCATTGGCTTGAACCTGAATGCAACACTGCTGATTTTTGTGATTTTTTTATGGTGGAGAATTAAAACCTTCTTTATACCAGGTACACTGTTTTAAAATCCCACAGAGGTGCATTAAGCATCATAACCGATTGATAATAGTACAGATTCTACTAAAATAAATATTATCAAGAGCCATGATAGTAATTTGCAGACTTAATAAAGGTCATTATATCTTTCAATGTTGGCTTATAACATTAACCTGTCTGATAGTTCATAATTTCCAATTATTTCCACATCTGAAACAAAAGAGGCTTGTATATATAATGAAATATATGTCAAATGTCCTAATTTCGAAATATATGTTAACAAAATTAATGGTTAAATATGTCTACAGTGTCTGGTGGCATGGAGTCATGCGTTTGTATATTATGAACCAAATGGTATGACACATATTTTAGTACACATCTTAGTACATGTGTACCACATTAAGAAGAAGGGCAAATAAATAAATGTTGAAACCTCTAAACATTGATTAGGCCAGTGGCAGAGCTAGTGAATGGAGGGCCCCAGTGCAAAATAATGTGGGGCCCCCTTCCAACTTCTCAATACAATGTAGATGCCTGTAGAGGTCAATAAACAGCCACAATTACATGTAGATGATTAGATTACCCCTAGATTACCCTCTCTATATTAAATAAAGTGGCCCCCTTTACTCCAAACCTCCAAATCCTATATTACGTAAAAGAAAAAAAAAAAAGAAATTTAGTTATTATACAGAACTGAGACCAGGTATCCAATTTCAAATTTTCCTCATAAATCGTAACTCGTAAAACTATGTATTGGCTGTTGGAAGTAGGCATTGCTATATGTTAAAATGGAAAGAAGCCCCACTTTTCAGACCATAGAGTGACAACAGAGACTAAACATTTTCCTGAGAAACAGGACACATTCTGAGTGTATTTCTTTTAATATAGTTTGCATGCTTATGTGTGGAATAATGATCTCTATTGGTTTATATAGTCTACCTGCAGAGAAACGTCAGGGCAGACCATAGGCAGAGGAGGCAGACTGCAGGTAGGTCACATTACATGAGCAGATGAGGCAGACTACATCCGGGTCACATTCACAACAGCAGATAGACTGGTAACAAAGCAAACAGACATCATCTGGAATACTTCTGAATATTCTACATATTGTCGGAAAGTGCTTTAAACAGAAAAACTCAACTGTAGAGTGGTGAGTGTAACATCTAGACCAGGAGTAGGCAATCTTGATCCTGGAAAGCTGCAGACAGGGCAGGATGTGAGGATACCCCACCACAGGTGACTGACTCACCTGTGCACAGAAAGGAAATCCTCAAATCCAGGCCTGTGGATGGTCCTCCAGGAATGAACTTGTCTACCCCTGACCTAAACCAAGAGTAGCTGATTTTTTTTTACAGAATTCACCAAGGACAGAGTGACACATCATACTTTTAATGCATCTGCATACAAATAGAAAAAGAGACACACACATCACACAACAGACATTACTTAATAGTGTGTCCTGTAGCATAAGGCTCATCCTGGTTGAAGTCTTTTTTTGCCTGCAATAAATCCGATTTTTTTTTTTAACTACAGAGGTCCTTGAAGGTTTTGCCCATTGATTAAGCAAACACGAGCCCCTATTACAGAGCAACAATTACATTGAACAAGCCCGCAACTACAGAGCCAAAAGCCAAAATCGTAAACCATGTAACATTGGTAGCATTTCAGAGCATGATCATGATCAATTAAGCAAGGCCGTAACTGCCGATTATTAAACAGCCAATAGTAAATAAGACCGTAATCATGTTGTCAGTAAATCAGGGAGGTTAAACCACAATCAATTAGTGTCGGACTCGCAATCCAGAAATGTTGAAATCTAAAAATATAAATAAATCTACTATTCTAATCCTTGGAAGTTCAATGATATGTATTAACCCATTGATTGCCGGAACCGAAATAACACAGAAAATACACATAAAAAATATTTTTTTATTACAGATTTGTGAGTTTAAGACTGTTGTGCAATTAATTCTAATGTCTGACATCACTTTCCCTATCTTTTAAAGTGCAGTATTGAATTTTTTATTTGCTTTTACAGTGCGACGAACAGGTGTTCAACCCCCTTGTGAGTCCTATTTGGTTCTCGGAGGATTTTTCGCTACATTTGCTATTGACGGGTGGGAAAACAATTGTGGGCTTGAGGAGTTGTAGCAATTTAATAGTGATTTGTGATTTTAGCCATTGCGGGCTTAACAGATGGGTTGGAGTTATGACATATTTAGTTATGATTATGACAACCATAGGGATTTTCAGCCTGTAACCCGCAGATCGATTGCTAGTAGCTAAAAGAGGCCAATTTAATAGCAGTAACTTTTGCAGGCTACATTACGGGCTACAGTAACTACAATTTGGACAATTTAATAGGGACCATACTATTCATTGTGTTACTTTCACTAAGCTTAGCATGTGTATGAAAAAGTTTGCTGAGGGCTGCTAGATGGGGTTAGATTGGCCCATTTAGGGTTAGATAGGGTTTGGTATAGGTTAATGGGTTATAGTTAGGGTTAATAATGTAGTTTAGTGCTTAGGACCCTCATGGAACTTGTAGTGTCCTATAGGGGTCTATATAGACAACTATTGGACTGAGGAGGGTAAATATAGTCTCATTGGGCTCTGTGTAGGGCCCCATGAGTGACAGGGTTAATTAAGGGCTTATGGGGGTCTGTATTGACCCCCATGAGTGACAGGGTTAATTAAGGCTTATGGTGGTCTGTATTGACCCCCATGAGTGACAGGTTTAATTAAGGCTTATGTTTAGAGCCCCATGAGTGATGGGGTTGATTTTAGTTGCCTGGCAGGGGTTAATATTTTTTAGCGCGGGTCCTTTTAGGACCTTTATAGTCCCTTAAGGACCCGCGAAGCGGGAAATTTAAAATCTTAAATGCAGCGGGGTCACGATACGCGCCGATTGGGGACCCCCACTGCAAGGGGTTAATGTGGGGGGCTTCGGGGGTCCCTATGGACCCCTGATGCAAGGGGTTAATGTGGGGACACTTTGGGGGTCCCGATGGGGACCCCAGCATAGAGGGGGGTTAATTTTAGGTGCCACGGCAGGGAATTTAAAAGTTTTAAATGCAGGGGGGCCTGACCTATGCCGATCGATGAGCCCCCGCTGCAATGGGTTAATGGTGGGGGGCTGCTGGGGTCCCAATGGTCCCCTGCAGGAAGTGGTTAACGTGGGTCACTTCGGGGTCCCGATGGGGACCGCCAGCATAGAGGGGGGTTAATTTTAGGTGCCGGGGGGGTATTTGTAGTACCCCCCCACAGCAGGGCTTATATGTGGGACTGCCGCGGAGGTCCCGTTCAGGACCCCCGCAGCAGTTGATGAGGTGTGGGAGCCTGCAAGATCATCTCGCAGGCTGTCACTCCTCATGTACATTTTCTCTATGTTGATACGGGCAGCCCCTAATAGCAATGTAACTTTTAGAAATTTGCAGCATGTAGGGTTTAAGTAGAAGCCTCGTATCTTTGAGGCTGGAATGTAATAATTCTGTTAATATCCACTTTTGCCAACCATGCTCCCTTACCTGCCTTCATAACCAACCAAAGCGCTTGCTTAAAGGAGGCATAAGTGACCGATGCCAGGTCTTTATCCCATCATTGACTGATAGGCCCTTTGGGTATGACAGATGATGAATGAGCCTGAATGAACCAAACTCTTTTTTAGGGACTAGACCTAATGGACACGATGGGCGCTGAATCAAAGAGACCAGCCATCCTACCCTTTTCTTCCTTGGCATAATAGTTTATTCAACACTAACAAGGGGTTGTCCCTGATGAAAAACCCTGTGAACAGTAACAGCATCTGCCTCTCTGCCCGGAAGCCTAGCGTACAACTTTAAACACGCAAGCATCTTATTGCTATTAGCACGCAGGCTCTTTCCCTTTTGCAACAGGCTCCCCAGTATTTTAATTGTTTGCTCTTTTGAAAAATCTAAAAGGGTGCTTAGTGCTGCATTCAGAGTATTCGTGCCTAAACTGACAGGACTCCACCCAATTACATGTGCCCTCATTGAATGCGAAACAAAACCCTTTCTTTGCTGAACTAACTACTGCAGGTTTAGACCCTGACACTACTATTGGGAGTAAAGGGGTAACTATTTTTAGCCAACTCCCTATATCCCTATCATCTCATTGCATACTTGGCCTGACAGTCATTTTTCATCTAAATTTCTTATCATAGGCCCACCAAGCTAGGCCGCCATATGTCTTAATAGTCCCTTGAATCTCGTCCAAATAACAGAACAAGGAGGGGCATTAATCTTGATTTTTCTCACCCACTATGCTGGCAAAGATCACATAAGCTTGTAACGAGTTACTTAAAGTTTTGGGAATTTTTCTATATCTACACTTGCATTCCTCCTCCTTTTTTGTCATCTTTCTTAACCTCATGCTTTATCTCTATGAAATTATCCAATGGGAGCAACGAGAATATTTCTATAAACTTCCGTTTCCAAGTGTTTTCTCTTAGTTCCTTAGATACATGTTCCCTGATAGGGCCAATTGAACATAAAGCCATTTTTTTTTACATGTTTTTGCAACCTTAATTACTGCTTCAACATCCACTTCCTGCAAATCAGACTTACTGGAGCTTATTGCCTCCTCCACCCCCATGTTAATCCCTTCTGGAGCCCTAATCTCACCCTTACTCCCAGTACTACTGGTTGGCACCTGCCCACTTGGATGTTACATGTCAGCCTATCCTGATCAATCCAGGCTACTGCTGGGCCCAATTCCTTATTACACTCAAATTTTGAAAGTAAACCTTTTAAACCTGCCTGAAATGTGGTATGTGTAATATTATCAGCATGCATGTTTTCTATATACTCATCGCTATGCCTCCTGTCTGAATTTGACAAGGGGGCTGTACCACCTGCTAATGCCGCTGCTGCAATTGTGTCCCTTCCTTGGTTAGAGGAGGGGAGTTGCTGGCTCCTGGTAGTGGGATTCTCCTTCCTTGCTCTGTTTGCTGCATTCTGTATCCTCCTATCTTCCCAGGAAGGCAGATCCTGGTCCTTACTTCCTCGTTTGTCTTTTCCACTCCTATAACGATAAGAATCCCCTGCGACCCTTTCACTCCGACTTTGCTCATCATATTCTCTAGGTCGTTTTTGTGACCTCCTCCTTGAACGAGACCTCCTGTTATGGAAGAGCATAATTCTGCTCCTGCGTCCTGTTGAGGCTGATCGTTTATTCCTGTAAAGACCCCTTACAGGCGATCCTCTGTATCTGTAATTATAAGAATAAGTTGGCCGCACGACCTTACCATCCCTATGTGCATCATCCTTTTACTCCTCTTGTGTCCTGCGACCTGGTGTTGCTGACCGTCGATGCGATAACACTGAAGATAGTCATCTGACGTGGTGCTCCACCTGTTGCCTCCTCATGCGAACCTGTTGATGCTTCATGTGCACCAATTTCTGGCCATGTCATGCTCCTGCTAGAAGTACCTTCTCTTGGGTCGCAAAATGTAGAAATAGGACAGTTCCCAGTAACTGCTACTAGTTCCTCCCTATCATTGCTAATGCTCAGCTGCACTATGGGTCCTTCAACCTCCTGGCAACTCTCCAGTTCTAAATCAATACTATCAACTTCCATGCTGTCACTTCCTATCTTCTCTGTTTCATTACTAGCTTCCTTGTTGACTCCTTTCCTCTTGCTGCCTTTCTTGTTATTCCCATTTTCTTGCCAGCCCCTTCTCTCGCCTTTTACTAACATACATGTTTCTTCCTTTAACCCCTTCTTGCTGTCCCTTATGCACTTTATTTAGTGTTCCTTTCTTCTTTCTATTACCCCCCCCCCCCCCCCCGCAGCCTCATCTATGCTTTCCTCATCCCATCCCCAAGATCACCTGCTCCTCCATTTTCTTTCCCTCTTGGTTCTACACCTTCCTGGGGCGCCTCAGATCTCAGCAACTCAAACCACGTGCCTCATGCTTCTTCCTCCACTGTCTCAGACTTGGTCACATTAGACACGATGAACCTCTCCACACCCCTTGCAATCCACGCCGTTTGTTCCCTGCGCCCTGGCCAGGTCTTCATGCGCGCAATGATCTTTTCCAGCTCGTCTCCACTGCCCGCAAGCTCTGGCTTCTCTCTCTGCTGGCATGCTCTACTGCCTTGCCCGATCTCCCGCAGCCTCCTGTCCTCGTCCTCCAAAACGCTGTCATCAGGTGAGTGGGAACAACATGGTGATCCATGGGCAGCTCCTCGTTTCACAGTCTGCTCCTGTTGCTGCCTCGCCAACCTCTATTTTGCTGTCACCCTCATGGGACTAATTACTCTCCTTCTTGGGGTGTTGCTGGGCCTTCTTTTCCTGGGGATAACCTCCCTTGGACTCAATTTGTATGGGGGCCTTTATCTGCTCTGTGGGCACGGCTGAGCCTAGCCTTGGTCCAGGTTGCTAGCTTGAACTTGCCCACCCTCAGGGGTTGTAGGAGTGCAAATTGCTGCCACAACTGATTGGAGACACTCAGGCCCATACACAGCAACCTGTGCTTTTAGTTGATCCACCAATCCATTGACAATAGGGGACACCATAGCTGAACGAAGCTGTGCTGATCTCCAACTGCTCGTGACAAAAAGGCAGGAAATCACCCATTATATCACTTCCCCCAACTCCATCCTAAAAGCCCAATCACTTAGCACTAAGCCCGGTCAAATGCCCCTTCCCCCTATGTTGTCTCCAGGGGCTGCCTAAAATCACTAAACTGACATGATTTTCACATTTACACGCCCAATTTTCCACACTCTGTACCAGCAATGTAGTTATTATTGATTATTATTGGAAATACTATTAGTTTAGTGTTTTTACAGCTTCTACAGCACAGCATGCCATGTTTGCTTGCTAGCTAACAGCATGACACTGGTAGTGGAAATCCACCCCCTTGTGGGAGCATCCATAAAAACATATGGAAGATTTCTGGATTTTTCTAGGTATATAATATCCCTGTGTATCATTTACTTTTCTGTACTTTATTTTATTATGAAGTGCAAAGAAGTTCTATTTTTACTGCTTAGTATGAGATGCAGTGTCTTCATACACTGCAGAGGGCAGACCCATACAGGGACTATTTGACTTTAAACAAACAGAGTTTATAGGGGCTTCTTAATAAAAGAAAGTACATAAAAATAAATAGAGACACATGAATATTTTATATCAGGTAACATCAATGAACCCTCCATATCCTTTTAACTCAAAACACAGTTCTACAGGTCATAGGTGTCCAAGATGGCAGGAGAAAAACGAGAGATAAGGGTGTTGTTCTACAAACTGGTAGACTGCAGGTCTGTGATAAGTAAGAGAACGTACATTTTATGTGCAAATTGCATTGATGGGTATCAAATGAAATAAATAAAATGTTTTACCAGAGTCCCTTTAAGGCTTCGTTGGGATTGCTACAAACAAGGATCTCCCGATCTCAAGATTTAGATTTAATACTGTGTGGAGAGGAAATGAAATCAATCATTAACATCAAAACATTTTATGTGTTTGAATAAAAAAACTAGCACTGAAAATGCTAAGCATGTCTTCAGTTGCATTTGCTTAAGATCCTATATAGCTCCCACTATACCTGTTTAACCCATATGGGATGTATCTCTCATTTGCTCAGAATGGCAATCTTTTCCACAACTTTGTTTTAATCAAATTTGATTGATTTTGTTTAATAAAGAATTAAATTGAATTTCTTTTTTATATAGTTTCTTTTCCTGAACTGAGACTGAATCCTATTTTCTTTTCATTTTGAGCAAAGAACAATACAGGTCCCATGGTGTTAGAATGGATTACTCTACAGATTCTGTTCTCTTCCACCTGTGGAGCCTCAGACTAGGAATTGATTAAGTAATGGGTTACTGTGAATTCTTTTTTTAATACATTGCATACTGTTCTATAAACTTCAGATTCAAGAGAAAATCGGCCTAATTGTTTTCTGGCCCCAATATCTCCCTCAAGAACAACTCTCCAACTCCCAGGAAGGTAATATAAAATTATTTCTGCCTTTGAAATGTTTTTACTAGAAATATTTTTTTATAGATCTAAATAACCTTTGTACTACTCTCCAGGCATGCTTCTGAAATGGAGAATTGTATGAAAAAGACTACAGTGGTAATTTCTTTTTTTATATAAAACAATAGGTTTCATATTAAAAATGTTTACACATAAAATGATTGAAGGTGCTACTTAATGTCCCATAGAAGAAGACAAGGCCTTAAACCTTTTTAGATTTCCTCTGATCTGCAATATGCAGATTAATTGTTAAAGGTATAGAGAAGTTTCTTGGGTTTCAAATGTTTCCTAAAAAACAGCCACTGATTAGTAAAAAAATATGTATTATATTGAAAAGTTGAATGTACTTACATATTTATATGATGGGTACTGCTATCTGGAATTGCACACCCCTTGGGTGTTACATTACAGTGGCTACAGGCTGCACAGCATCTGGGTACAGGTTGTGACTTCCAGAGGAAGTGCTACCAGTCAAATGGTTGCTGTGGTCACAGCTTAATTCTCTCTGCCTGTCTCCTTGTGGGAAATGTAAACACCAACAGCAGTGATCCAGGAGACAACTGCAGGTATAAGCTACTGTGAATGTACTGTACAGATTGGAACATGTTAGAAAGTACTATTTATTTTCATATGCATCTGACTACATATCCCAGGCTGCTTTACAGCACAGACAGCAACCCCAAATGTTTCAGCCTCTGCTTCCTCCTGATTGGCCAAAACATTTTTTAAATGAATGCTCATTTAGCCTGGGTTTGGAGAGGGTGTTAACCCTGTTTTTCAACTGTCTGAAATTACAAGATATTTTGCTAACTTAAAGGTAAGTGTTTAAAAATGTTTGCATACACTAATGATTATCCTCTATTAGATGCATTCATAATTCAGCTCACTTAGGTATGCCTGTAATTGTTAATTGATCCAGAGGAAGGCAAAAAAAAAAAAACAGTGAAACTTTGCCGATTGTCTCAAAAGGGAAAAAAAATTACAATTATTTCCTGACCCCAGATACTGGAGATCAGGCTCCTCCATGGAACAACACTGCTTCTCTAATTATCCAGGATAACCCTGAATGCCCTTTTGTTTAAGTTAACTATTGAATCTGCTGTTACCACCTGCTTTGGTAGATAATTCCACAGATTAAACAACCTTACTGTGGAGGAAGGTAGAATCTTTTATCTTCTAACCTCAAGAGATATCCTAATGTCAGTTGAAAACCTATTGGCATAAAAAAATCACTTGAAAAAGCCTTGTATTGACCCTGGATATATTTATATAAAATAATCTTATCCTCTCTTTTTCTAAAGAAAATAATTTTGATTTGGTTAGTCTTTCATCACAACTTAACCCCTCCATTCCCTTTATTAGTTTTATTTATTAGCCCTTCTCTGTACTTTTTCCATCTCTAAAATGTCCTTTTTATGAAGTGGTGCCCAAAATTGTACTCCATATTCCAAATGAGGGTGTACTAGAGATTTGTATAGTGGCAGAATTCAATTTGCTTCCCTTGCTTTTATACCCTTCTTAATACATGCTAATATTTTACTTGCCTTTGCAGCTGCTGTTTGGCATTGAGCACTGCTACCTAGATGGTTGTCCACAAGCACTCACTAATCCCTTTCAATATCGGATATCCCTAAATATACTCCATTAATACTATAAATTGCATGGCTATAATTTCCTTCCCAAATGCATAACTTTCTTCATATTAAATCTCATCTGCCATTTAGTTGACCACTTCTATATCTATGCTAAACTCTCTGGAGGGAAAGTACTTAATATTCTGATTTCATTATCTTGCACAACTTAGTGTCATCAGCAAAAATGGAGACAATACTTTCGAGTCATTAAAAAAAAAGTTAAAAAGGAGAGGACCTAATACTGAACCCTAAGGAACCCCACTAACCACATTATCCCAATCTTAGTATGTTCTATTGACAACAACCATTTGCTCCCTGTCTTTTAGCCAGCTCTCGATCCATGAGCAGAAATTTACTACAATTTCTGTATCCCTTTGTACAATAGTCTTCCATGTGGCACTGTACCTATTTTCTTTGCAAAATCCAAAAATACTACATCCATTGACTTGCCCTGATCCAAGTTCTTACTAACCTCTTCATAGAAACTAATTAGGTTTGTTTGACATCCCTCATAAATCCATGTTGACTCCTACTTATAATCTTATTCAGATAGACATGTCCTTATACATTATCCCTTAATAACCTTTCTAAAAGCTTTAACACTACATAAGTGAGGCTTACAGGTGTATATTTCCCTGTATGTTCTCTTGCTCCCTTCTTAAATATAGGTATCACATCTTCTTTTCTCCAGTCATCTAGTAGAGACCCTGTTTTGAGTGAATCTTGAAAAATTATTTATAATGGTTTGCCTATTACAGAATCCAGTTCCCTCAGTACCCTTGGATGTATTCCATCAGGACCCAGGGCTTTATTAACATTTATTTTTCCAACATCCTTTGGATTTCTTCCTGTGTTAACTAGTTATTTGGTGAAGGTAGTGTAGCCCCATTATGTTGCAGTGTCCAAACCACTGGTACCTCCCTTGTGTATACCAAAGAAAATAACCTATTTAGCTCATCTGCCTTTACCTGGTCACATTGTGCTGTTCCTATAGCTTCCTTCCCTTCCTGGCCTTCTTCTCATTAATATATTTGTAACTAATTACCTTGTTGATTTCCTTGTACTCAGTAAAGCAGTATCTGTTTTCTTTTGTTTGTATAATTTAAATTCCTGTTTTTACTCTGTATCTTGAAGCCTTATTAAATTGCGATTTGCCAATTCAATAGGGCTCTTTATAAGCACAGAGCATATTTTTTTTTATAGAAGTTTTTAGTTAGTGAAGACCTTGCTTTTGGATAGAAGTTCACTAACTAAAAACTTCTGTAAAATAAATGCTCTGTGCTTATATAGAGTCCTATTCATCTTGCCGAATCGCAATCTAATAAGGCTGAAGATCCTTAAATCATTGTTAAGTCACATGGGATGTGATTTACTCCGTTTACCTTTATTCCCACATGGTATATGGTAATATGAATGTATATTTAAGAAGCATTGGAATATTGTCCATTTATGTTCAGTATTTTTACCTTCCAGTTCTCTATCCCAGTCTATACTTTTTATTGCTGCCCTTAGACAGTTAAAAGCTGCCCTATTGAAATTAAGGTTTTTTTCAGTCCCTTACAGTTTTGTTTTTTAATTCAATCTCAATCCCAAAGTTTGCTCCATTTCAACATTTGATACCATATCAATATTATTTGTGATGACTAAATCCAAGATAGCCTAATTTCTAGTAGGTTCCTGTATAACCTTGGCCAGATAATGATCCCTGACTGCACTCACGAACCTGCTCCCCTTAGCTGAACTGCTGGTCTCATTCATCCAGTTTATTGCAGGGTAGTTAAAATCTCACATTAATAAAACTTGCCCATGCTTAGCTGCATTTAAAATCTGTAACACTAATTGCATTCCCTCACTTTCAATTATATTTGGGGGTTTATAGCATACTCCAACTGATATTCTTTTTGAATTTGCTACTCCGCAAATTATCACTAGTTCCAGCATAAATATCTTCTCTGACTATAGGCTTAAATTCAGGCTTAACATACAGGCAAATCCCTCCCCCTCTTTTACCATTGCCCATATCTTTCCTAAATAGGTTATCACCATCCAGATTAACAGTCCAGTCATTGGAGTCATCCCACCATGTTTCAGTAATGCCTATAAAATCCTATTACTCATTAACTGCTAATAATTCTAACTCGCCCATTTTTCCTGGCAAGCTTCTGGCATTAGCGAGCATACACCTTATGTTATGAGTCTGTAGTTCTGAAGTGCCTGCCACTGTACTTGAGCTACTTAGCAATACCTTCCTATTTACTAACCCTCCCCCTTCTCCTCCCCATGACTCTATACTTTCTACCACATTATTTCAATCAAGTTCCCTCCAGCACCTTTAGTTTAAGAGCTCCTCCAGTGTTTCTACCATCGTATCCCCTAGCACACAAGCTCCCAAGTCATTAGGGTGCAATCCATCCCTGCTATAGAGATTGTATCCTAGTGAGAAGTCAGCCCAGTGCTCTAAAAACCCAAACCCTTCCTTAGTGCACCACTTTTTTAGCTACGCATTAACCTCCCTAAGCTTTTTCTGTCTCCCTGGTAGTATCTCAGAAAATACTACCTTGGAGCTCCTTGCCTTAAGCTTATTCCCTAGTTTTCCAACACTATTTTTAGGACACTCCATCTTCCACTTACTTTGTCATTGGTAGCAATATGTATCAAGTCTGCTGGTTTCTTCTTCACAATGAGAAACCTATGCTATCTTAATCACTTAATAATAAGGGGCCAAAAAGAAAAAATATTGCAACATGTGAATTCTAATTGGCTGGAAAACCATCCTGAAATTATGTTTTGTAAAGTGGGAAGGAAATATTTGAACCTGTCTTTCTTGAGTTCAACACCAAACAGCCTTTTTCTTGCTCCTATATATCATGATCAGAAATGTGTGGGAGCCCATAAAGCTTTAAACCTGGTGTACTAGAGAGCTGCTAGTTAGACTCACTGAACTGGCACCAGGATTCTATCTTGGAGCTGCCAGCAGAGCTAAATACCTCAAGGTCCAGGAGAATGTAGGTCCTTAGTATGAGAAGTGTAACACTTGGGGAATGATCATTAGAGATCAAGGAGTACAACCTAAGATATGTCTCCTTACCAATTCCCAAGACAGTATAAACACAAATGATATTCCTCTGCAGAGCAAATTTAATATATTATGCAATCACAAGTTCTAGTAGTAAGCCAAAGTGTGATAGCTAGTGGATCCTAATGTATCCTAATGCCCCTTGGATGCAAAGTATTAACATAATCCATATCATATTATTCACGATGTAAAGGAACCTTTCTAAATAGGTTAAGAGAATATAAGCAGAGAAAAACCCTCCCCTTTAATTGCTCATCACCATGCATTTAACCAGTAGAGTTATATAATTACTCATATTACTGATTAATAGAACAGTGAACTTTCTTCACATGTGAAAATCCTTTTTTTTGTAAAGATTCATGATAGAAAATAAAAAAGATGAAAAGATTAGTGGATATTCAGTGGAGTAAGCTTTGTCCGCTATTTTCAAGTTTTATGTGTCTCTTATTTCAAACAATATATAGTTTTATGCTTTTTATGTTTTGGGGAATGTTGACGTTATAATCCATTCGGTACACAAGGCGTTTCACCAAAAACACATTTCAGATTTAAAATCGTATCATTTTTTTAGACACCAAAGTGTATGGATCCCTTTATATTTACAGCCTTATTAAATTGCGATTCGGCCAATTGAATAGGGCTCTATATAAGCACAGAGCATATTTTTTTACAGATGTTTTTAAATAGTGAACTTCTATCCAAAAGCAAGGTCTTCACTAACTAAAAACTTCTGTAAAAAAATATGCTGTGTGCTTATATAGAGCCCTATTCAATTGTCCGAATCACAATTTAATAAGGCTGTTATTAGTGTCTGGTATCAGCTTGTTTATGGGACCCAGTACTGCTGTTATTAGTTTAACTGAAGAGGATATTTTAGGGATCAATATTAAGAAAACTGTTTTTTTTTTCATTTATTTTTTACTGCATTCAATACGGATAACAAACAAGCTGAATGTATGAGAAAGAAGAGCAATTAACAGTTTCCAAAGGTAAACAGAAAAAGTGTCTGAACCAAGATCTCCTCAAAATTACTTCTTGCTGAAATGTAACAAAGGCTTAAAGAAATCTTTAACTGCACACAATAAAATTATAACCTTATTATACTTAGTAAGAAGCAGAAATAGTGTTTTTTTTCACAAGGCATGTACTTCTAGTAAGCTGTTAGTATGTTGGGTCGCCTATTGGATTCATATTTTATACCAAATTCCACATGTCCAATCGATGTTGTCTTTATCCCAAACTGTGTTGACATTTACTGCCCTTAATTAGGGCTCTGCTATGTTGTTATATGAATCTGATCTAGAGACTCACAGGACATTATTTATGGTGTTTGCCTTTGTCCCATCATAAACTCTGAGCAGATATATGAACTTTTCCTGGTGCATCATTTCAGTAATGCTAAATACTTGATAAAGAGAAGTATATTCTCAAAAGCTTGTCAGAATAAATTAATATGTATGCCCAATAAAAAAAGGTACTGCATCACCATATACTGCAATACTCGGTTTACTCAACTAGATTACTGGACAATCCCGGCTACTTCACTCTTCTCACACACACACACACACACACATATATATATATATATATATATATATATATATATATATACACCTATGCACCACACCTCCCCACCCCACCCCATGCCTCCTCAGCCTCCCTTGGCACATGGGCACTTGACTGCTTTGCCTCCTCTGACCCTCCCCTATGAGCACATCTTAATGACATAATTTTGCATTCCCTGCTCCACAGTAAGTATCAGCCAGCAGGGGAGGAGAGGAAGAGGCACAGCAATCAAGTGCCGTGGATCAGAGTAAGTAACTATGGGGGGGAGCAAGGGGGGCTGTGGAGGCATGGAATGGACTGGGGTGGAGAGGGGGCATGGGGTGAGGTGGCATGGGGTGAGGGGCTTAAAAAATAAGTAATACGATTGCACTGGGGGCCCCTCAAAGGTGGGGCGCCAGTGCTTTGCACCGCCTGCACTCTTGATTATCCACTCTTACAAAAACCCTCCACTTCAGCAGTACTTAAACACTTAAAGATTTATCTCTATTTGCTATATTATTTATCACTTTTGAGTGTTACATACGGGGTATAAGTATTTATAAAATTGTTTTTGTGACAATTGGGGAATATATGGCCATTAACCCCTTCTGGTTTGCTACCTTGTTGTGGTGAAGGGGCTTGTGTACCTCAATGAAGCTGTGAGCTATACCATGTAGGGTCACTCAAGATGGGTAGATCATAGCCGAGTAGTCCACTGGAGAAGGAACTGATAACCCACTCGAGTATATTTGCTAAGAAAATCTTATGGATAAGTACAACCAGACACAAGATGTCCCTGCCATGCTGCGATCCATAAGGTCACAGAGAGTTTGACACGACTGAAGCAACAACAACAAATGACACTTAACAGAGAGACATGTATTCACAATAATATTTATTTTTTAATTTATTATTATATATTTACTTAGTGTCTATATATATATATATATATATATATATATATATATATATATATATAGATTATTTATATTTAAATCAAAGACACACTGGGGAAAAGGGTATTAAAACAAAAATAACCAACAATGTAAACCTACCATATTTTTACTTAAGGATTCTTTTATATGAGAACGTAAATATTCAGTTACAGTATGTTATTTGATTTCAGACCAAACCTTGAACTTTGCAGGCTCTGAAATATATTTTTTCTCGTCATTTATTTATGAAATCTGTTTTTCTTGAGTCTGACGTTGTAGACGGCAAGAACATTCAGATGCTTTCGGAATTACATACCATCAATACGAAGAGAGTTCCATTTATAAATCCCCACTTTAAATCTTTATGAAGGCGGATATAGAAAATGCACCATCCTGGAAACTAAATTAGCCCTCATTTACGTAGAAGTTCATTCCAGGCAGACTAATAGTGGTGCAGATATAATTGGTTCCTAACATGTGCCAGTTTAGGCTGTTCAAGTCATGGAAAAGATGCATTATGGGACTCATTTTTTTTCAAATGTTAATAGATTCTGGATTTTTGCCAGCCATCCAGCTGTGCACAAAACACCAAGATGGTAAATAGCTTTTGATGTGTGTAGAAATAAATGGTAACGACCGTTACGATTCCTCACACTGAATGCATGGCAACCAGAACAAAAATATGTCCCTATTAACTAAATTAAGCAGCAATGTTTTGAGTTTCTGATTTCAGCAATTATATTATTTTAGAAACATTATATCAAAAGAATTTAGCATACTGAAAGGTATTGTATTTATTGAACTTGATATTACTATAGAAGCTTAAGTCAAATTAATATGTTTATTTAGTTTATGATGAGACACAAGTTGATGTATGCGAGTCTGTTGGCTGGAAACTGTTAAATTACGGAACATGGATTAAAAAATACCATTAGATTTATCAAAGCAACTTATTCCATAGAATCTACTAAATATATGATAGCAGTTACTTAAATGTTTATTTTTATTGCTTGGGTAAATATACTAGGCAATGAACATGAGCTTGATGAATCTCAGAAGGACTGCAGTCCATAGGGTCACAGAGAGTTGGACGCGAATGACAAAACAATAATAAAGCATTCTAGACTTAATTGCTTTATAGAAGGGGCAATTTTGCCCCACAATGACCTCATAATATTATTTTACCTTTGCCTTGTGTGTTTTCTGTACCCATGTAAATAGCACTGCTGACAATCAGCCCCATTAAATTGCTACGATTTTATGAATCATAGCTCGTAACGTAGCACTTAAAACGTATTGCTATTAAATTAGCCTCTTAAAGCAAACTGCAGACAACTTGCTGGTTAAGACACAGCAATCCCCAAAAAAGGGTCTCACGTTGCACATATGAGCTTCTAATTTAATGTGGTTGAATGTTGATGATTTATAGATATAATGTAATTATAATGTGTATGCACTGTAATAATACATGGTACATATTCACCTTGAATTTAGTGTGTGTTTTGCCCTTCATTAAGGTTTTGAAGCAAGGTTCTTGTTTTAGAGATGGACTTGTGCCACTTGATTCTAAGCCAAAATATATAATATGAAAGAGAAAAGAGACCATATCTGGTAATGCTTACAAATTGCTGTGACATTTGTAGATACAAAAGATAATTGTTATTATCACTGTAAATACAAACAGATTTATGCTGATGGGCCTTTCTCATATGAAGGGCTAACCATTTTCCTAGTTGCAGACAAATATTTTTGATTTTACTAAAAGTTCCCTCAAGCGGGAGCTGAACCACCACTTAATAGTTTCAAGCAGCTCAGGAACCTTGCATTTTGATTATAAGACAGTTCTATGATGATAATATTTAGACTTAGAATCACACTTTTGTTCACTTTGTTTTATCCAAACACTATCACACAGGTGCTTGATAGCAGACAATGCTCCATTTCAACAAAAAAATGTATTTGGCTCTAAGTGGACACTTACAAGGTCACACATACATTTCATATTATTTCATGGTTTGCATGATAGTAGACATAAATACATTTAGATACCATTTTATTGCTATATTTTAATTATGTATGTGTATACAAACATGGCATGAGGTCATTTCAATTGATCAGTCCGGTGATTGAGAGTGGGTGAAGAGGAAAGAGTTTTTCAATTAGGCCAGAGGGGGGCTCAGGCTCTCTCTGTCACTCTCTGGCATGAACTTCTGTCCTTATGTGTTTTCTCTGTTATTATTCAATATATCTATCTTTACTACAAATTCTTACTAAAAAGAAGACAAAAAAGGGGATTATTTCTAACCAAATTTAAGAAATAGTTTTACTGAGACAGGGGGTCTACTCTATAACCTCATAATCAGTAACGTATGCTTCTATTTTTTTTTATAGCAGGACTGAAATAGTCTATATACCATATTTCTGTTACATTTTCATAAGGCGGATACAGCTTTAAATAAGGTATTGGAAATCATGGTCCGGATATGGTTCCCAATACATTACTTTTTCTCCTTATGCACATTGTATCCAAACAGACTGATTAAATGTATTCAATTCTGTTATGAAGTTGTCTATGATCTAACCTAATCTCTGTATAAAAATAAGAGTTTTTACATTATAACATAATTAGTTTTCTTCTAATTCTGTAAATCATGATATATTGATTGCTATGTTAGCTTTATACCTGATATCACTATTTGCTATTTCATAGAGTACATTTATTGTCAATTATGACTATATGCTTATATCAAATATATTCCGTGGAAAAGATGTTTGATTTGTATCCGATTTATTATCATCTGTCTCAAAATAGATTATTCTCACATTAATGATACATACAGTGGTCCATTCTTGGTTTGCTATGGTTTCAAAAAAATGTGGTTCTGCATAAAGTGTATACTTGTCTATAAATAGATAGTGTACCCAATAAAATGTATTTTCTAGACATTGTAATATTTTTGTCAAATATAAATTGCACAATAAAATAAACACAATGTGCTTCAGAAAGCAATGGTGTATGTTGTTTGATGTTATCGGTTGTATGGTGATTATTAGGAATTGTTTGTTTTTTATTATTTTTTTAACTAAGTGACTTAACTAATGTTATCCTTCTCTTAGTAATTATCATATTAAATTCAGACATCATTTACTTTTTAGAAGTTTCCAGAGTGTCAGTTTGTCACCTTATGGAGCCTCCCCCAGCTGCCTGTTCTCTCTCATGTAGACTTCCATGTTTCATAGCTGTGACTTAAAGCCACAACCATGGGAGAGGCTTTACAGCACCAGTTTCTCATGATGCTCCAACATATGTTGGTGCATTACCTTTTACGCATAATAATAACCTTATGCACTCACTCGCAAGGACTCCTCCACTTCACTGCCTAGGGGCTCCAAAAAGATAGGTCCAGCACGGGTTAGAGTTATATAAAAAGCCATCAAACTATTGGCAACATCAAACCAATAGTAATTCACTCTTCCTGACTATTGATTTACAGTAATTTACAGTAAGATGAACTGGACTTGCTTCAGATTCCCAGATTCCCCATGTTTTGTTCCAACATATTTTTATACTTAGTACTTTTTAGTAAAAATAGTTGGGTCTCTTCATAATCAAGCAATACTCTATTACCAAATGAACACTTTAAGTATAGCCAACTATATATGAACATTATGGTTCTGGTGTTTAGCCATGAGTATTTTTAATAGTTATTTGCTATTTAAGAACTTTACAGAGTATACTTTGCTATACAGCACCTTTATAGTTCAAGACAACTTTTGAATGAAGATTCTGTTATATTTAGTTATGGATTGTGCATGAAATGGTGAAAATATTGTATATTAATACAATTAGACTAACTGGTGAGTACTGGTGATAAATATGGAGTATGCCAATCACTTCCTCTCATTTGTTTCTTCTAGCTGCTCAGAAAAAGGTTAAACATTTTGTAGCAGTTTTGAAGACTTGGGTACTGCAGAATTTTAATACAGATATGGATACCTTACTTACTGTGCCTATGGAGATCAGTGACACCTCACTAGGGAAACATATTTATCACTGAAACATACAACTTTGCTGATTTCCCCCTGATTGACATTTTATAGCTGACCTTCCCTTAGGGCAGAGTCAGTGTGACATTATATAGGAAATTTCTACTTTGCAATGGCACAAGACCATACCCTCAGTGAACATTATACCATAGGGTATGATATTAGGCTGTATCCTCTGTTGCACTCATACTTTCCAAACCATCAGCAACATTAAATTCCCTGAACATGTAAAACCGTAGCCTGTAACATAGACCGCAAAACTTGCAGCTATTAAATTGGCTGCGTAAAGCAATGACTTAAGGGCAAAAAAACCCTATGGGATGTGGAAATCTGAACTGCTCGCCCGCAAAATCCTTTGTTCTCTCAAGCCTTTAACTGCTACAATCCAATTTTGCTATTAAATTGCAACAAATCCACTGGCGTTCAACCCAGTAACCCGCTAATAGAGCAAAAAAGCCAATGAGTACTAGGGAGGACCGGCAAGGGGGTTAAAGTCCTATCCGTAGTACTGTAAATACAAATATGCACACTCTACTGTACTTATAATTAAAGGGAGAGTGATGTTAGGTTTTAAAATTAATAGCACAACATTCTTAAGCTTGCAAATCTGCAATAAAAAATACTTTTATGTCTGTTTTGTTTCCATGTTATATCGATCCCAGCAATCAATGTGTTAATACATATAATGGAACTCGCATGAACTTGAATATCATATTTACTGATTTATTAATATTGCATTATTTCTGGAATGCGGGTCTAATCGTAACTCGTAATTCAAACCTGTAAGCCTTTGAAATCTAACCTCCATTTTTCGGTGACGTAATGATGACGATCTTATTTGCCATTGGCTCTGTCTAAACCCGTAACTACAGGCTTGACTAATTGATCATGTTCACGGCCGCACATCCAACCGGCACAAGAAAGGTTTATTGGCTTGCGTCTACGGCCCAAAACTCGCAGCATGGTGGAATTTAATAGCTCTGTAACGCAGCCGAATTTCAAGCCTGCCGCCTTTGCAGGCTTGCTGATGCCGATACAGGCTTCAAATTTAATGTGGCTGCATGTTGTTGGAATCCCAGTCCATAGTATTTGAACAAGTTACTTTGAGTCCAAAAACAGAAAAAAAATTCAATGCACAGGAATTGAATAAAAATAGAAGTGTTGGTAGACATCTTGGAATATAAAGAAAATGATATATTCTTTCTATTTATTAGATAACACATACCATCTATAATAAATATATTACTAATATTTTTGCCTTTTTTCTTGTTTTATAAATCACTGTTATATTGCATGTTATCATTTGTGTATATTTATCACTGACTGTTAAACTATTTAAAAAATAAAAACAAACATTAAATGAATGATGAAGAAAAATAGTAGGGTTGCAAGTCATACAATAGTCCCAGATTATGTGAATGTATAAAAGTCAAACTAGTCCTGTAAGTCTTCTAAGTCTTGCAGATCTATTTACCAGACTGGGGAACTTTAAGTACTCTGAAACAAAGCAACTTAAGCTTTCAGCTATGTACCCAACAAGTATTTTACCCATGCTACACCTGTGCTTACTTTCTATACTCAGATAATCTCTTTATATCCATGTATTTTATCCTTGGTTTTAAAGATTTAGACAG
The DNA here is from genome assembly GCA_027410445.1 of Discoglossus pictus. Classification (NCBI taxonomy): domain Eukaryota; kingdom Metazoa; phylum Chordata; class Amphibia; order Anura; family Alytidae; genus Discoglossus; species Discoglossus pictus. Next base: position 126,474,743 of record CM050170.1, read on the forward strand.
TTTTTGTCTTTGCTTAGGAATACATTTTGAAATAAAATATATATTTTCCACAACGTTTAGTTTTGTCCATTTTTTTACACTATAATGTAGTTTGGGTTAATGTATAGCTATTTACTGAATATATTGTATTTATACAATGTTAAAGTTTGTAATCTGCCCATCTAAAAAGAACATGCTTAAATGCATAAGTGTAATATTAAATTCTGGTTAAAATAAAGTATATTCTTTTCTTAATATCATTTGAAGACATTTTTCTGTGCTTTACTTATATATTATATTACTTTAATCAACCACCTGCAACACCATAGTCCTCTTCAAACCTTCTTCAATATACATAGAAATAACTTAATAACTGCCTGTTGTTTTTTATACCACAGTAGCTTATTAAGCAAGTTTTGTAAATGCAAAATAACTGAGAATTTAAATTTCACAGAAATTTTGTAAAATTCAATATTAGGTTATAGCATCTGTTATGCTATACAGCTGAGGAGTCCGACACATAGTAGTTTGTAAACTACATAATAGTCGTTGGACTGAGATCCCATCAGGGACGTAGCCCATTTCTGAAACCCTACAGCGCCACAGACTTAAAGGATCACTGTGGTCAATTATGTTCTATATGGTATATTGAACAACACATCCTGTAAATCGGGCAAAATGCTTTTAAAATTGATATAAATAAACACCACCTTTACATTTTTCCTTATTATGCAATTGTTTCCTAATATGATAATATATAATTCAAAAGCAGGCTTCTAATTTATTTCTGGAGTTGAATGACAGAAATGTACTATATGCCACATTCCCACTGTGCAGATACAAACTTCCTGTTTATTGCATTTTTCCTCCACCTCAGGAAGTAGATCAATGGAAACTAAAGTGGCAATGGTAGATTCCATTGCTGAAATTTGCATATAAAACGTATAGATTAGAGGCTGTATGATTAACTTATATTCTAAAAACATATTGTCTATTTTAAAAATGAGTTCTTTAAAAGAGGCTATTTAACAATTAATTGAGTACTTACTAGTGTTTGGTTTGTAGTGAAAGGTGAGGAAGAAATACAAAAGAGCACCATCCTACTCCATCCTATACCAAGCCTACCTTGTTCTCTTTATCCCTACACATCTCCAGCTATAGTTATTTCTCTCCCTTTTCATGTGTACAACTGGAAATTCTGAGAGACAGAATCTGAAGGACCCCCAGGGCGGAACCAGTGAGCAGTGGGGGTCCCTTGACTTGTGGGAACAAATTCCCGGCGGAGGAGGCGGGGGAGGGCCTTGCGCGAGAATTTGCAGTTGCTCCGCCCCCTAGGCCAGCGCGGGCGCCATCTTGCCTCACTCCGCGGCAGGCAGGGAAGCAGGCAGCATCATGGAGCTCAGCGCTGGGAGTTAACAAAGTGGTGGTGATATCTGTGCATCATATATAAATGCACATGTAGTGTAGAGTAGTTCAGTGTGTGTTCCTATTTGTTATTCTTTCTCTCCCTGTGCATCTGTTTTATCTTTCTGTGTCTGGAGGGGGGGTTCTTATATTTTGTCTAGGTATTTTCTCTTAATTATTCTGTGGGGCATTTTCAGCTAGATTTCCTTTAGATTTTTGCTGCAGCTGTACCTGCCAGCTGGGAGTCATATCCCTGTGTTTTGCTTTTCAGTGAGCAAAGTGTAGGGGTGTGTGTGCTAGTGTGGGTTGTTTTCATGTATCATCCCTCATTGTCCTTCCTTTATGTCTGTGGTTATGGATGTTGGGGAGCTAGTGGGATTAGAGCGCATTTTGGCGGAGGTGCGATCAAGAGCCATCAGCCATGGGGTGAGATGGCTGGAAGACCGTCTGGGCTGTGGGCAGGCCGCAGCAGCACCTGCGGCAGTTCCTTTCACGGGAGACGAACTCCCTTTATCCGCGGGGGAGCAGTTGGTGGTGGCTGTTTCCCCTAAGGGCATTGGGAGCGGCATTCCTCCCCACAGGTTGCCCAGGGGCTTTCTAGGCCTCAGAAACAGCCAAGGTAAGGAGAACTGGCCGCAGCCATGCTGCCGGCAGTGGCTCTCGGCCAACTAGTAAGCCTCAAAGCAAACCCCCACGGCGCTCTAGTGGGGGTTCTTTATCCATGCGGCCACCGCAGAGCGAGTCTAGGGTTCAGAGGAACCAGAGGGGTACCATTAAAAGGAGTGCCACCAGGGCTCCGACACCTCAACCTGAAGCTGAACTATCAGGAAGCAGGAGTGGTGATAACGTGCCAACCTTGATTTAACAGGGCTTGCCGCCATCCCAATCATCGCAGCTAAGAAAAAAGAGAAACGAGGTGGAGAGAGAGATGGTTGCGGACAGGATAAGGAGAGCTGAAACAAGGCGATCCCCACATCCCGTGAGAACAAGGAAACCAACAGCAAGGGACAGCCCTCTTTCTTTCTCTTCACTCAGAGTCAATAGGAAGCACACTCATGCGAAAAGCATTGACGGTTGGTTACCCAGCCGGGGGGGCAGCGGCCGTAGATGACCTAATTAGTGACAGCAGAGGACCAACTGGGGCTATGAAAGAGGACGGTAGAGCTGTTCGGGAGGTTAGAGCCGACAGTCCTTTGACTGGGCTGTCCTTACCGTATTCTAACTACGAGTCATCCCTGGACGGGAGTGGACTGGACGATAGGTATAGCAGGCAAGAACAGAACTCACATGGTTCTTTTTGCCTTGACAGATCATCTAGGGCCAAGATCCCGCTCCCAAAGCCGCAGTTCTTACCGCCGCGTCCGGGGGGACTCCAGTTCGGAGAGGTAGTCATGTGCAACTAGTGCGAAGAGCAGGCTGGGTTAAAGGGATTCATGAGGTCTTATGATGTTAACCTGAGCAATGAGGATTTAGGAGAATGGGTGTCAGGTTTGGCAAGGCAGGCCTGGCGTGGACCAGGTACCATAGTACAGGAGAAGGGTTGTGCCTCCCGGGCGGCGAGTGGCTCTGGGGTAGTCTAACCGCCTTCCCCAGCAGACCCAGTAACAGCGCCCGGCGCAGTCAAGATATCCGACAGCTCAGTCAAGTCGACGATGTTATGCAGCTTGGATAGCTTAGGCGCTCATCTACCATTGGAAGTAAAAAAGCGGATTTGGAATTCATCGAAATATTCTCATTACTACACTCATCAAGATTAGTGGATTCGCAGGACAGAGGGCCGGTGACATTTGAGAACTGGCTGCAGGCATTTTCCATCCTGGCGTGCATCATCGGAGAGAGGTTTCCCGAGCAGTGTCCAGCGCTATTCATTTACATCGTCGAGATACAGGGAGCGCACTGCACCGAGAGTTTTCGTCAGACCGGGGATGTTGTGGAGTGACAAGGCCATTGCGCACTGGCTGAATGAAATGACCCCTATGCGGGTGGTGGTGCCCCTTCTAGGTGGGGCTGGCGGGCCCAAACATCCCACCATGTCGGGTGGAGCAGTCAAGCGGGCATGCTACTCCTTCAATGAGGGAGTTTGCAAGTGGGCGCCTAACTGTCGATATAGGCACGTTTGCTCGGGCTGTGTTGGTGAGCACTCGGTGCTTAGATGTGTAAAAAACAGGGAAACCGGCAGACATGGTGAGCCCTCTGGAAATGGGAACGACACCAGTATCGCTGGACGTAATGCTGCCATGGCTAAGACGCTACGGTAAGAATCCTATAAAGGGACAAGCAGCGAGGCAGCTGATCGACGGTTTTCGTGAGGGTTTTATAATTCCGTCTAAGGTGGATCAATACTTTACTGTGCAGACCGCGAAACTAAAATCAGTGGCTGACTTTCCAGGTGTAGCCGAAATTTTTTAAAAAGAAGTCAAGTTGGGCAGGATGGCAGGCCCATTTGCGGAACCCTCTATACACTGTTTACGCATATCACCTTTGGGTGTGGTGCCAAAGAAAGAACTTTCAGTTTAGGCTGATACACCACCTGTCGTACCTGAACGATCAATCAGTCAACGATGGTATCGACAAGGATCTGTCGTCAGTTTCATATGCGTCGTTTGATTTGGCGACCGAGATAGTTTGACGGGATGGCGTGGGGCCTCTGTTGGCTAAGGTGGACATAGAGTCTGCATTTCGTTTGCTCCCAGTTCACCCATCAAGCCACTTTCTGTTAGGCTGTCATTTAGGAAGCAGCTACTTCGTGGACCTATGCCTTCCCATGGGCTGTTCGATGTTGTGCGCCTATCTCGAGACTTTCAGCAGTTTTCTGCAGTGGGTATCCTAGCATAGTTCATTATTTGAAAGACTTCCTGTTCGTGGGACCGGGGGGGGCAAGAAGTGTGTGCGCACTTGCAGGCCACGTTCACCAGAGTGGCACATTCCTTTGGAGTTCCGTTGGCAGACCAGAAAACAGAGGGTCCAACCACCTGCCTTAGCTTCTTCCTGACGATGAAGTGCAGTTTACCATCGGAAAAAGTCAAGGATTTAAGAGGCGTGTTGGCGGCTCTCGCAGGTGCGAGGAGGTTTCTTTCCGGCGGCTCCAGTCCATTCTTGGGAAGCTTGCGCACGCGTGTAGAATCATTCCCATGGGAAGGATCTTTTGTCGTCGGATCTTGTTAGCTACGGTTGGTATCAAGCAAGCACACCATTTCGCCAGGATAACTGCATCTGTAAGAGAGGAAGTGGCGGTTTGGGGGGCGTTCTTGGAATCCTTCAATGGTAGGGCATTGATTCATATTCGTAGTCAGTCTAACATCGAGCTGGCTTTGTTTGCGAATGCGTTGGAGTTTAACGGATTCAGTGCATATTTTCCGTGGAAAATGGTGTGCAGCGTCATGGCCGGAAAAATGGGTTGAGGCGACCTAACCAAGAATTTAGCCTTCCTTGAGCTATTTCCTATCGTGATTTCAGTCTGTATACAGGAAGGTGTGGTTTAAGTGGGCCGACTTAGTGGCGGCGGCAGGAGGCGAGGAGTCTGATGATCATAGGTTAAGCATACTGCTGTGGTTCATACTGCAATCTAGGGATGCCGGTAAGTCGGCGGCATCAGTGTCCAGTCAAGTAACTGCGTTAGCTTTTATGTTTAAGCTATCTGGGCAGAAGGACTTGACTAAAGAGTTTCTGGTAAGGAGGGTCCTGAAAGGACTGGCTGAGGGGCTGGCGTGTAAGGACAAGCGGCGCCATGTCACATTTTTGCTGTTGTTGCGTATCTCTGTGGCACTGGAGGAGGTTTGCCACATGGCCTAAGAGACGCTGCATTCAGGTTAGATAAACTGGTTGCGGGTACCAGGCACGGCCCGGGAGGCATTCAAGTGGAGGACGTGTGGGTGGAAGGTGACAGGGTAGTGTTATGGCTAAGGAGGTCTAAAACAGACCAGGCGGGTCATGGCTGTTGCAGCGGCTGCCGGGTTTGCCCGGGCAGTTATTAACACACATGGACGGGCTCGCCTTGTCGCGCTTCCACTTCTCTAAAGTTTTCAAAAGTTGTTTGAGCAAATTGGGACTATGCCAGGCTGAATTTCGAACTCACTCTTTCCACATAGGGGTAGCGACAGAAGCAGCTGGTTTGGGACTTTCGGATAAGGTGCTTAAGAGGATTAGAAGGTGGCAATCCAGCCGTTTCAAGTTATACATACATCCGGCTCCAGTCGCTTACTAAGTTTGCCATGCCGTTGCAGACCATCGGAACCAACTCTGGGTGATCAGGCACTCCTACATATACTGGGCGGAGCGTTTTGCCATGAACTCGGAGGATGGTCTGCAGTTGAGTATGCCAAATGAGCACGGAGCAGTGGGCTGGTTTGGTACGAGAGGAATGAGGTGGAGGCAAGCTAGTGGGTTGATGGAGGGTGTGGAGAAATGCGAGGGACCCAGGTAGCCTGGACAGGTGGCAGGCAGAAAGTGAACAAGCTGATGTAGAGTTTCATTAGAAAGATGGGATGGATATCTCTGCGCCATCATGAACTGGAGGACTCTAATGCGCAGTCGTTTTTCTTGAAAGATGGAGTACATCTGACGGAAATAGGCTTGGAGTTGCTTATGTTGAAGTTTAAAGAAGGGGTACGGCGGGCCTTAGCGATGGCGGGGAGCGCCTCCATAGAGGATTCGTCCGGAGTCGCCGTGGTGGGTGGGGGAGTTGCCCGGGCCAATGGTGAGAAGGGGCCATCCTCACCCCTGGGAAGGTGCGACGACAGCACAGAGGCTGACCTCTTGAGCGTGGGCTCAAGGGATGGGGTTACTGCCAAGCCCGGGGCTCCTCCCCCATTGTAGCGGATTTACATATGCCTTTTGCATAATATGTTTATAAAACTTGCTGGGAAGGTGTGACGACGGCACAGAGGTTGACCTCTTGAGCGTGGGCTCAAAGGATGGGGCTACTGCCAAGCCCGGGGCTGCTCCCTCGTTGTAGCGCATTTACATATGCCTTTTGCATATTATGTTAATAAAACTGCGGCCAGTAGTACCTCCAACAGTCGTGTTGTGTCTTTTTTGGGGGGTCAGGGACTTTGGGTCATACCAGTTCAAGAATGAATGGGATTATTATTAAGGTAAAGGTAGATATGTGGGAGGAGTGAGAGCTTATAAAGGGGGGGGGGATGTGTGAAGCTCTACATGATGTAAAATCTCTGTAAGATATCAACAACATTTAGCCAGGTGTATATATCATAGTATTTAAATATGAAAATATTGTGCCCCCCCATCAAAGAAAATATGTTGGTTCTGTAGTAATTCAATCTAATTGTCATTTAAAATGTACACTTCACTTAAGAACCTCCCCATGTCTACCTGTTTTCTCTCATGTAGGGTGCTATTTCGCATAGCTGTCACTTAAAGCCACAGCCATTGGGAAGGGGTTCATGCTAACAGTGTCTCCTAGTAATCAGGTACATAATGTATTACTATCATCCTTCAGCAGAATTATGCACAGGAAATGTAAAGCACCTAATGTGCTCTTAGATCGCCGCTGTGAAAATTACTCCCTGCATGAGAGAGAACAGGAAGGGCTATATGTTATCTACAGTATATTAAATCTGTATCCAAGCACCTTATTTAGTGATTAATAATTATTTAATTACATCTGGCACAATATATACTTATGTGATTGATGTAACCAATTGGATGCTATATGTCTCATATGTGTTTGTTTTTTTTTCAATATTGTTCTATTTGTTTTTGTGTAATTGGAACAATCTTACTGGAAAGAGATTATAGACATTCTAACTTTACATTCTGGGTGATATAACGTCTCAATTTTTTTACAGCACAGAAACCTGACATTTTAACAGGGGTGTGTAGACTTTTTATATCCACTGTATTTGGTAACTACACTAAACTAAGTCACCTAGTTAAAATGTATATACAACAAACAGATTGTCCCTTTAATTTCAACATTTTGCCAGACTGTAATAGTGATAAAGTGCATGTTTAAATAAAAAATTAAAAGATATTAGACATGGAAAACCAAAGAGATAATATAATCAACTGGACAAATGGGACAGTTATGCACAAATCAGCAGTCTAGATGTTATGAATACATTATAAGTAATGTGAGGGGCTCAATTGGCAATGCACTAAAGGTGCAGGAGAACATATGTAGGTTGCGACCAACTTGAAATCACATTTCATAAAGCAGAGACATGCTACAATACTTACTATTGATCCGTGAATCCACATTGCATGGTCAAGTATCAATAATGTGGAAGTCCATTTTTGGAATATATATCATAAGTCTGACTCGGGAGAACCATTGTATACAGTAAATGGCTTTTCACTCAACACATGAGCTGAGTATGAATACATGTTTTGTTGGCTAAGGATGTCAATAAGATTCACAGGACATTTTTCTACTCCAACTCTTCTCTACCTGATGACTTTTCACTGCACCTCTCTTTGACCATTATATTAAGTTCTTGAGTTCAAATACCAGTTCCAATAAGGGATTTAAACATAATGTTCCATTATCGGTTCCAATAAGGGATTTAAACATAATGTTCCCTTATTGGAACTGGCATATGAACTCAAGTAGCAGGTCAAGTAAAGGGTTTTTGACTAAATATACTTTATAAAGTTACCATTGTTGTAAGATAGATTTTAAAAACACCAGATGATAACTCAAATATTGATATAGTAGGGCAAAGCATTAGTCAGATATCAGACCCCATAGATAAATTAGTAATCCCCTTCTTAGAGATTGGCTACATCTGACTACATTCCGAAATCTGACTTTCTAAGTGGTATGTTTTTAAATGCCTTTGCATCTATAGTATATGTAATAGTAGAATATATCCTTAAAAGGTTGCTGTGGTCACATTTATTTAAAATATACTATTTGAAAGACCCCTTCTGGATCGCTACATGGGGCATGTGCACGTCAATGAAGCTGTGAGTTATATGCTTGTAGGGTCACCCAGGATGAGCAGGTCATAGCAGAGAGGTCAGACAAATTAGAGAAGGAAATGACAACCCACTCCAGTATCTTTGCCAAGGTAATGTTATGGATATGCACAACCAGAGTCATAATGATATGACAACAGAAGATGAGCCCCTCAGGTCAGAAGGTGTCTACCACAATAATGGGGAAGAGAAGTTGTTGAGACAACACCCTGCAGCAGATGTGTCTGGAGATGAAAGGAAAGTGTGCCACCACAAAGAACCATTCAATATAGGAACCTGAGATGTTAGAACTATGAACCTAGGCAAACTGGACGTGGTCAAACATGAGATGACAAGATTAAACATTGATATCCTGGGAATAAGTTAACTCAAATGGACTGGACTCTATAAATGGAAATATAGAAATCATATATTTTGTAGCCAAAGTGCTCTATACAGTCATCAAATACAAGAATGGGAGCTGATATTATTAAAGGACATATTGATGAGGGTAAAAGAAGAAAGTGCAAAAGCTGGCCTGCTGCTTCACATTAAAAACAAAAAGATCATGCCAAACGGCAATCTCAGTTCCTGGTAAATACTGTAGATAGGGAAGAAGTGGAGGCAGTGACAGATTTTATTTTCCTGTGTGCCAGATGGTGACTGTAGCCATGAAATTAAAAGGCATTAGCTTCTGGGAAGGAAAGCTATGGCAAGTCTGGACAGGTAATTAAAAAGATATTACACTTTCAACAAAGGTCCGCATAGTTACAACTAAGGTATTCCCATTAGTAAAACACAGAGGTGAGAGCTGGACCATAAATAAATCTGAGCGCCAGAGAATTGATGCCTTTGAATTGTGATGTTGGAGAAAACTGCTTAGAGTCCATTGACTGCAAGAAGATCAAATCAATCCATACGACAGGAAATCAGGACAAAATGTTCACTAGAAGGTATGATCATGAGGCTCAAATATTTTGTCCATATCATGAGAAGACAGGATTTCCTAGAGAATACTCTGATGCTGGGAAAGATTGAAAGCACAAGAAGTATGGGGAAGAAGAGGCGAGATGGATAGATGAGGTCATTTAAGCAATGAATTATTAACTTGAGAGAGCTCAGAGGGGCAGTGGCACACAGGAGTGTAGAGTCACAGAGAGTTGGACACAAGTAAATGATTAAACAACAACAGTTTTGAGGAATTTAATTTGGAAATATGTAAACTGATTTTAGAATGCAAAATAAACTTATACAGCATGCAATATGTTAACTTTTATATGCAATTAAGACGTTGTGGAATCTACCATTTTGTTTTTTGGTGACCAAAACTTCCTAAAGTGGGAGGATGCTTTGATTCCACGGTACTATTTACATAATGGGACTGTGGCAGCATTGGAAGCCTCAATAATTCCTATATTCTCTTGACAGGATCAACTGATGAAAGAAAATGGATGCTTTCGGTGAACAATAATTTGGAATAAACGCTAAAAATGCAAAGACTGTATTTGTTTATATGTTCATAATAGAGATTCTTTTTGTTATCATAAACACATTTCTGAATCCAAGATAATTGTGAAGCTAAAGTTTTATCGATAAGAATAAAAACAAACAAATATGTTTGCCTCGGCCTAGCTGCTCACTAGCTCGAATGCGCTAGCTAGCTCAATGGCCGGTTTCTATGGAGACTGGATAACATAAGAGCACTTAACTCATGCAATTCCAGAGTAATTTGCCCAGATTGGATTCATTATAACTTCTCATTGTTTACAGCAATTGTGGCATATTATATTATATTTGTGATGGATGTGGTCCTATACTGACAATATGCTCTTTTTAAAAACTAAACTTGCTAAGAGTATTTTCTGCTGATTGAAGCAGGTCCCTTTGGTGCATGTATCAATGTGCCGCAGTTTTCCAAAACTGCCAATCACAATTCACCAAAGTTCTACCAAACTCCCACTCAAAAGGTCAGCAAGTTCCCATATATTATGCAAATCATAAGCAGGAAGTTCAAATGATTATTATTGTACGTATTTTGTTAAATAAACAAGCCTTTGGTCGCCATGACAGGGAGTGATCCTCAGTTGGACAAGTCACTCTCTTTGATACAGACTTACAGTGCATGAGTTAGGAGGCATAATTTATGAAAGGGAGTTAATGGAGTAATTCCTGCTTTCTTTATGTTAGGTTCAGTGGCAAAACTTCTGATTTGTCTGTATCTAAAAAAGTCATGAGGTTTGAGATGTGTTGTATCTTGTAGGGTTTGGAAGGAGATGATGTCATTATCTACATATACGTTTTTATATCTTGTGATGCCAGCTGTTTCAGCACCTCTAAAATGTGTTGGGGGGGGGTTCTCTATTCAGTAGAATATGGCTTATAGGCAACATTACATATTTTGGGCTTTCTTATTGACCTCTGTGAGGTGTTTAGAGGTGTGCAAAGGTGGCTCCTAAATTATTTAGCACCAGGGCCGTTTTTCACTAGCTCCACCAAGGGGAGATGCACTCTAGTAAAAGGCATACTGTAATGCTAAATGTGCTGGTGGTGTCTGACTGATATCTCCTTACTACCATTGAGTCTGGAAACATCGTCCACAATCAGCTGATAATGTAGTAAAATGATATTATATTACACTAGCGAATTGCCCTTTAAAAAATGACGGCAATAGAATTGTAAGTCAAGGGATGGTGTTTGGCACACAAATTAAGTGTTTCGAGAATATACCTTACCTATTTGTAATTAATATATGCATCAAGCAATGGTGTCAACAGCTACCCATGTGTTTTGATATTCCTGCATCATCCAATGTAGGTTTGCACTGTTGTTGAGCTGAGGTGTAAGTGTCAGCAATGTGTGCAGTGTGTAGTGTAAATAGGCTGCGTGCGCGAGGGGAAGCCGTTTGTGTAGCTGTGTACTTCCGCATTCCGTAAGGCAGTGTTGTAAAATGGTGGCGAATGTGTATGTGGTACGCGGGTTTGGCTGATTTTGCGTCCTTGCTAATGGTGTATGTTGTAGGTCATACGGGTTGTAGTAAAAGTCGTATGTGCCTGCCAGTGTTTTGCGGCTTTAGGGGTCGTGTAGCCTTGTTAACGTTTATGTCGGCGGCCATTTTTTCTCTCGCTTAGGGGATTTTCTAGTGTGTAAACTTTTTTAATTCTAGTCAAATCAAGGTGTAACCTGTTTTCCAGACGTCCTGGGTGTCTCCCTTTGCTGTGGGTAATTTTTTTTGTTTTTGTTTTTGTTTTGTATTTAGTGCTTTTTTAAAGTTTTCGGGTGTGCGTGGGTTGTCTGTTAAAGTCGTATTTTTGCGAGTCCATAATTAATTTTTTCTAAGTCCCGCAGGTCGCATATATATTTTTTTAAGTGCTGCGGCTCATATTTTTAGTGTAAGTCCGTATTTAGTAATGGGGTGCATTCGTGTCCGAAAGTGGTACAGGGTCGTAGGGATGAGCGCCTATGGCGCTCATCTCCACCAGCGTAAGGAATGCCTTTACCACATTTGCAGACAGCCTTTAAAAAACATATTAAGACTTCCTTTTGACAAAATCTAATTATAATGTTTAAGGACACTGCACATTGTGACAATGTATGGAGTAATAATATATTCCCTCTATACTGATTAGCTCACGGCCAGATTTAAATCTAAGGTGCCTCTAGCCAAAGTTTCCTCTTATGCGCCCCCACAGCACACATGTTTATTTTAATATTAAAGTTTTTATAAATGAATCTAGAAAATACCAAATGGGAGCTATAGGCAAATATATGTGCAATAAAACAGGTGCATTTATGTATATAATTCTATATCCATTTGTATATTGCCAGCCAAAATTCAAAGATTGCAATGGGAACATTTTATTTGTTGACATTCTCACCTGTAGTTGATATAATTGAAAACCAGACTAAATGTCTCCGCCAATCAGAAATAAGCTTTGATATTCCTTCCCCCAAAGCACTTAATACTTCCTTCTTAAAGCATTACAAAATCACTAGCTGGATTATAGCACATATTCCTGTGCTAAATTTGGCACCCCTTAAAGGCAGGCACCCCTAGGCACCAGTCTCTTCTAAATGCATGCTACTTGTATAAAAGCATTGAAAGTATGAATGTTCCTCAAATAAAGACATTTCTGCCAGAAATACAAGGCACAGAACATTGACTTGAGCACTTCTCGCAGCACCTCAAGCTCATCAACTGAGGATGTTTAAACTGATAAAAGGAAATCCAGAAGGCATTCTATAACATTCATGGTCTGACCACAGCTTTCAGCAGTGGATCAGCTGTCAATCAGATGATGAAACAATTGCAGATTTACTTCAGAAAAATGGCACCAGCAATGAAATTCACCCTGACAGACATACAAGATCCAACTGTGAGCCACAGAACTAAGTAGATATCTTACTATCACGTGCATTAATCTTGATAAGCTTGACAATGACATGAGTTAAGAGTAACACTGACTTAATACCCAGAAAGGACTCTGCAATAATCTTAAATAATCTATGCTGTAATTTCTTATTTTACATTTATATACTGTATATATATATATATTTCTTTCTTATCCCGCTGATCTTATGCATTCACCCAGACTTTCAATATATGAGTTACTTTGACCCCTACCTTGTCTCTTCTGTTACCATTTATCTGTTATCTACTTGTACATTTATAGTTTGTAACATCTAATCAGTGTTGTTTTATATTTGAAAAGTGAGGTATTCCTCTTGAAGGATTGTCAATGTAGATAAAATGTTTGTTTAATACTCTTGTATTTATATATATATATATATATATATATATATATATATATATATATATATACATATTTCTTTGAAAACCTAAACATCAAGATCATCAGAGGGTGTTTCAAAAACATCCAGGAGAGGAAGCAATTTGAAATGGACATTATGGACAGTGGCACCTTCTTCGATACCAAAGAATCAGGAATGAAATGGTCATTAAAAGCATTGTTTTCTTACATATGAAAAAGGGTATTTGATACCACTGTGCGTTTTCTTTTTTCAGAGATCTGGGTAATTTCCCTGTAAATAAACGAACAGTAATAGAGCAGTTTGACTTTAAATCTACAGACATATCTATGCTCGGTACACTTCCTGTTAAATTCAATGAAGTTTAAACATATTTTCCTTGATATTACTTCATCCAAAACACAGCATTGGTAATGTTTAATGCTCTTTTAAATTCATGATAATAAGAATTGTGTCCCATGTCACTTTAATATAGATATTGGGCCAACATTTCATGTGATTCTGCCTTTTCTTTTCCCCATGTTATATTTTCTTCTATTAATGTGGCTAATGAATTATTAATGTATTTGCTCATGTTGCATTAATATAATGTAAACAAACATTTCTTTCTCTCTTATCCCACTGATCTTGACAGCAGACTTTCAATATATATTATTTTTGTGATTTCCAATGCACCCTACGTTGTCTCTTCTATTTTTCCATTTATAGTTTGTAACATCTAAACATTGTTCTGTTTTTACTTGAAAGGAGAGTTTTGTTCCTTCAAAGCTTGTCACAAAAAAAATATTTTTGTCTAATAATTGTATTATATTATGTGTAATTAAAACAGCCTCCCTGGCTTCAATAACATTTTACTGGTTCCTATGTTCTAGATAATTTAATACAAAAATGTACTCCAGTCAGAGGGGGAGTAGGTGAGAGTGGAAATCCTACTGAATTGTACCTCTGGTACTCCTGGTTCTCAGAACTCCTAAATTACCTTGTTTAGAACTGATATAAATATACTTTTATGTGTTCAGTTCTAAACAGGGTAATTTAGGAGTAGAAGAGGTACAATTTAGTACTAGGTAAAGGAAGGGACTGAGTTGTGATAATATACAGCTAGTCTTACTCAAGCAGTATCTGCTCTGAGGTTGGATTGTAGCTTAGGATAGAAAATAGTTTTCTCTCGCTCATGGAACTTGCAATAGGAGAAAGAAATGTAAATCAGGTTATGAGCATGACATCATTGATGCGTCTCCAATATCATACTACAAACACTACCACATAACCCCTTCACTGGCCAGGGAAAATTATTTACAGATCTGATACTATTTAAGTTTGATCTAAAAGCATAGGGAACTATTTGTTAGCAGTTAGTACAAATGTATTTTCACTGAAAAGTAGACTGTGATTTGTCTAACCTCTCTGCTATGACCTGCCCATCTTGGGTAACCCTACATGGTTTAGCTCACAGCTTCACTGAAGCTACAACAAGGTAGCGATCCAGAAGGGGGTTTATCCTTTGTAATAATTCTAATTAATTAAGAACCCATCTCTTTATTAAGCTAGCGCACAATATTTTTCACTGATACAAGTTTGGAAATGGAGTTTTGTGTATTTTGGCAGACTTGTAGGACAGTTCTATCAGTGTTTGTTACATTTATTTTTTATTTTATTTGAATATAATATTTCGGGTGTAGCGAATCGCTTGTTCCATCATATTATCATTAGAAATCGTTTTACAATAAAAAACTAAATGCATTTTTGGCCATAAATAGTTAAACAAAATGAAAATAACATACAATGCCCAATCTGAAATGAAAATAATACTAAGTGGGAACGTTCAGTGCTCTGTCTGTCAATAATTAATAGATTATTTACACTTGCACATTCCTATTTCCTGGCTTTCAAGAATTCATTTACACTCTGATCCTCTGTTCAGCAGCAAATTTAACATCACGCTGACCTCTTATTCTGCTTGGCGATATGTGCCTCTTTTACAGAAGAGAAACATCTTTTAATATGTGCACCTATTAAAGCAACAAGCACTTGCTATTGGAAAAATGACAAATGTCAATGTTTTCTGTAATAAAGTGGCTGCAAAACAGCTTGTAAGAGTGGAAAAATCAATTAGGAAAGACATGATATGGCTGCATATTTTTGGAGTGAGTATGAAAAAGTAATTTTTGGTATCAACATTTTATTTCCAGAAGTGACAGATAGATGTAAACATATTTTTAAAACAATCTTTTGTATCAAGTTTGTTCTCTCTACTTTTTCAGCAACCAGCGATCTTTCTATCTTTCTATCTACAGTATCTATCTATCTATCTATCTATCTATCTATCTATCTATCTATCTATCTATCTATCTATCTATGTATCTATCTATCTATCTATCTATCTATATGTCTGTCTATCTATCTATCTATCTATCTATCTATCTATCTATCTATCTATCTATTAATATGTCTGTCTATCTATCTATATGTCCATATCTATCTATCTATCTATCTATCTATCTATCTATCTATCTATCTATCTATATGTCTGTCTATCTATCTATCTATCTATCTATCTATCTATTAATATGTCTGTCTATCTATCTATATGTCCATATCTATCTATCTATCTATCTATCTATCTATCTATCTGTCTATATGTCTGTCTATATGTCTGTCTATCTATATGTATATACTGTATGTCTGTCTATCTTTATGTATATATGTCTGTCTATATCTATCTATCTATCTATCTATCTATCTATCTATCTATATATATATATATATATATATATATATATATATATGTCTATATGTCTGTCTATCTATCTATATGTATATATGTCTATCTATCTATCTATCTATCTATCTATCTATCTATCTATCTATCTATCTATCTACTGTATCTATCTGTCTGTCTATGTATCTATCTATCTATCTATCTATCTATCTATCTATCTATCTATCTATCCATCTGTCTATCTAGATCTAACTGATCTATCCATCTATCTATCTAACCCTCATCTGATTCTGACATTGCATCTAACTATCGCCCTATCTCTCTACTTCCCCTGGCTTCCAAACTGCTGGAGCGGCTCGTCTATAACCGCCTTAACAGTTTCATCTCCTCTAACTCTCTTCTGGACACCTTCCAATCCGGCTTTCGGCCCCAACACTCCACTGAGACAGCCCTCATAAAAGTCACCAATGACCTGCTCACCGCCAAGTCTAAAGGCCACTTTTCCATTTTGCTTCTTCTGGATCTCCCTGCCGCCTTTGACACAGTTGACCATCCGCTTTTACTCCACATCGTCTCCTCCCTCGGCATTCGAGACACTGCTCTCTCGTGGTTCTCATCATACCTCCAAGAACGATCATTTAGCTTCTCCTGCTCCGGCACATCTTCTTCTCCTCACCCCCTGTCTATTGGCGTACCCCAAGGATCAGTCCTAGGCCCCCTCCTCTTCTCCATCTACACATCCACACTCAGCGCCCTAATAAACTCTTTTGGGTTCCAGTATCATCTCTATGCAGATGAAACCCAAATCTACCTCTCAGCACCAGATCTATCCCCCTCTCTTCTAGCACACGTCTCCGACTGCCTCTCTAGTATATCCTCTTGGATGTCCGCCCACCATCTGAAACTCAACATGTCTAAGACTGAACTCTTAATCTTCCCACCCTCTACTACAGCTTCAATTCCTCACATCTCTCTCACTGTCAACAATGCCATCATCACTCCCACCTCCCAAGCCCGTTGTCTCGGGGTTCTACTGGACCATGCCCTCTCTTTCATCCCACACATACAGTCTCTAACCAAATCCTGTCTCGCTTCACCAGACTATCCTCCTGCCTTAAATCCTTCAAAACTTCAACAAAAACGCACCTCTTTAAAGAAGCCTATAACCTTTCCTCTCTAACATGCTCAGCACTACTCTCTCCCTACTGTACCACATACAAACTTCAACCTTTAGATTGTAAGTCTGCGAGTTTCAATCCTGCGCGGTGCTTTAGGGAAAGCGCAATGGACACCTGATTCCAAGCTCAAAGACAGGGCCCTTCATTCATTGCAATGTGTGAATCTTGAACTTGTCATTGCCTGTAACTTAACTTATGTATAGCGCTACGGAATATGTTGGCGCGTTACAAATAAACGATTATAATAATCTATCGCCTAATGCTCCCTTTTATGTTTCTCCCCCTCATTACCTTTTCTCTCTCTGCCTGCTCTCTCCCTTTTTGGCCTCTTCTCCTTTCTTTCTGTCCTCCATGCAGAGAAATAGCTATTCCATTTACATATACTGAGACAATGCTAACCAGTGAGGGAGAATTAATCATTATCAGTTGATTCTCTTAGCAAACATTGACTGTTATTATATACGAGTGCATTATATAATATCCAATTAATTATAAAACAAATTAACAATTTGTATAGTGTCAGCTTTTGTTATTGGTCAGTTGGTCAATGGATGGGTTTTTCTTTTGTGTATTTCTTATTGATGAGTAATGCAGAATTGTTTGCTGTGGAGTGTTCAGAAAAGCCTTATTAGATTGAACCTTCTTGTGACACAGGGCAAGAGAGTGTTAGTCAGTACTTAAACTTGTATATATGTGGAAGAGATAATCTAGGAAGCCTACAAGAGATGCTTCAATCACAGAGGTGTCTTCTTGTATACAATCCATTCACTTTGATTCTCCAAAATATATGTCTATTGCCATTGGAATTTGCACACCTATGTAAGTGATTTTGTCTCTGATATCTATCTGGCTATCTTAAATACTTTATTGATTTCAGATCACTCCTTTCTGATTATATGGGGCAAATCTACTAATATGTGACATCTCCAGATTTCTCCAAAACATCTTACTTTAGAATATCTTGACTATTATCTCTTCCTTTTCAGCTGCTACACCAATCATCCCTCCAGTTCCATATTTGTGTATAGACCAGGCATGACTTCTATGACTTCTATGAGGAATTGCTCACTGGAATTGCACAGGTTGCCGGTTGCATAGTTCGTCTAAATATACAAGGACATACATCTTTAGATTGTAAGTCTGTGAGTTTTCAATCTTGCATGGTGTTTGGGGAAAGCGTTATGGACACCGGATTCTAAGCTCAAAGACAGGGCCCTCCATCTTTTGTAATGTGTTAATATTGTTTTCCCTTAATCACAACTTATGTATAGCGCTACGGAATATATTGTCGCTCTACAATTAAACGATAATATTAATGATAATAATAAGGTATGCATTCCATGCAAGAGAGATGTTGTGATGCTCCAAAGACTATTCCGCCAATCTGACCTGTATTCTGGTTTGAAGGGCATTCCTATTATTCTACCTCACTCCCACCATTGATCAACCACAAGTCACACCATACTATATTGTTGTATTTATTTCTAGCAATCAGTAAAATTAATCTTGCCCTCTATTCATTGATATATAGCCTTTATACTTATACTAATATCCTCAAAAAATACTTAAGGCAATCCAACTTCTTGCCACTGGTGCAGCCATGTGATTCAACTCATGATCTGAACTCAGCCAAGGATTGCATTACACATTAGCTCTAAATTTAGTATCAGTTTTCTGTTGTCTTCTCTAGACCTTTAAACTCATGAGCATGATGCACACATGGCCGGATTACCCATTTGGCCAACTAGGCAGCCGCCTAAGGGTGCTTTACTGTAAGGGTGCCACTTTAAAAAAAAATGATACATGGCTTAAATTATTTTTAAATGCTGCAGTTCATAAACTGGCTACTACGGGGTAACCACCTAGAACAAGATAATTACAACAGGAAAAGGAACTTAAATGCACAGAAAAGGCAAAAATGGGTCCGTGCATACCTTGCATACTTACTCACAGGGGCTCCTCCACTTCACTGCCCAGGGGCTCCAAAAAGGTATATCCGGCCCTGGATGCAGAGCTAATATATATAAACATTTAAGGTTGTAGCTACCTGTGGTTGTATTAGATGAAGATGAATAACCAGTTGTACATAATTTCATTGTCTATCTTATTATTTTAAGCTTGTTAGGTAAAAATAGAAGATATGTATTCAAGTATGCTTATTTATGTGTATTCAAATTTGAATCTCCTCTCTGTCAATTCATGCTTTTCCTTCTGCTAATCATCATTTTCCTTTGTTTCTAAACTCTTTTCCTTACATTTCCTTCCTCACTGGCTGTCTCAGACTTAATTATTTATCATTTACTTGCTAGTTTCTATTCTTATAAAGTCTGAAAAATCTTAGTCCAGTTTGACTGCTATCCAGCCTTTAATTTGTCCCCTAGTCCAAATACTTGGCCTATGCATTTATACATCCTTGAAAAATGGGGATACTTTTGCTACTATAATATAAGTGGCCTTTAATTGTTTCTCTCTACTTTAATTTGGTTATTTTTAAAGAGTATTACAAAATCTAAACTAAATTATTCTTGATCTGTACACTATTGTCTTTCAATAGGCTCATTGTTGACGTGTTAATTTGTCGCACATTATGATACTTTGTTTCTGTGGTGACAGTTTGATTTACACCTATTATATCATGCATTGAAATCTTCCACTCTACATTAATCAAATATACTGTGCCAAAATTAGCATACTGAGTAAAATATTAACACGTTGAGTCAATCAGAGAGAATGGTGTACCTCTTGAGAGTGATTTAGCTTAGATATAAATGGTTATAAAATTGTACCATGAAGAAATTTAAAACACAACTCATAGGATATGGAGGAAAGGGATTTTTATACAGCACTGCTTTATATATTGTTTAACTTTTTTTAGAAATATAAAATAGCTGAGTTAGAATTTAGTATTCTACATTGGATTCACGAATTACTGTCTAATTAGCTGTCATGCAATATGGATACTGTAAGTTTTGGCAAATTACTTTGATAAAATTATTTCATATTTTGACTACGGAGAAACTTTGGGCCAAGTGCAATAGCAAGACCTGTAATCGCAAATTCATGTGTGTGTTTGTGTCTCTCAATCGTGTCCGACTCTCTGTGACCTCAACACATCCTGCTGATCCACTAGGTATTCATGGCAGATATACTGGAGTGGGTTGCTAGTTTCTTCTTCAGTGGGCCATAGCATAGAGCTCCTGGTATTCCTAGGTGGGCTCCCATCCAAGTACTGACCAGGCCCAAACCTGCATGGTTTCAGGGTGGTGTGACCTCTTGGTTACCTGTCTGGAATTGAACCCAGGTTGCAGCAATGAAAGCCCAGAATCCTAACCACTTGACCACCAGGGCTTTTTTTCCTTACCTTCTTATGGATGCTTTTTGCACTCTCCATATTTCTTCTAATTTCTCCAGTATATATATATATGCTGATGAATAAATGTGAAAACAAAAAAGAATAATTTTATTCAGAGACCCAGAAAATTGATATTTATGTTCTGTAAACTTTTAATATCGTTCTTCCCTTTTAGCCATTAATCTTTACATAATTTTTTAAATATGTTTTTTTGCTATAAAAAATATTAACCTCTCTCTGTAGGTCTAATGCAACCTAAACAATGAATGCCTGAAAATCCTTTTTACAGATTGTTATGTGATGTGACATTTAAAATTCTTTCCTTTCTGAATAATAATCTATGTAATCCTGAACACTACCATTGTTAACAGGAGACTGCCTATTTACTACCACCGAATGTAGAAATTAAAGTGCCATTCAGTACAAAACAACCAGTAACAAGTATTAGCTTCTCAAAGAAATGAGGTCAGTCCTACATTATTTAATGAAATTCCTCATAACTAAAATGACCTTGAAAACTAAATATCTTGTGCCACTAGAAATAGTAATAAGTTTTCTCTATTGTTCAAATGTCACTTTGGCAAATAACACAGAAACATTTTATTTTTCTAAAGGAATATTATGTGGATGCTTCAAAGATGTTTTAGACACCTAGATATTAGAAGATATTATTTTTCTTCTCCATGAAGATAACACTCAATTCCGCTAAATAATCTAGATAACTGATAAACAGTCTCATTCACCAAGAAAGAGGAAATTAATGTCTGGAGAAGGACATTTTCAAACAATTGCACAGATATTACTTTACTGTCCTTAGTCCCAATAATACCTTTTCCAAGATACCATGGTTTAACTTATCATTTGTACAGATAAATATAACTCTATCAAATTGGCCTTTAATAATACATATAGTAATTTTGAATATATATATTTTATTCTGACTCCCTTAATATTTTAAAAGTAAGGTATTATAAACCAATATATTTTCTATGGAAAAGTAAGTTTTTCTGTATGAGTATTTTTTTTAATTATATTTTTATTTTTATTTAGTTATAAAGCAATATTTTTTTACTTTTGACAATTATGTTGTTTTGTGTTGAAGTTATTGTAATTTCATTTACATTTATAAAATACATCCTGTTTATGTAGTCTTCTTGTCTATTAATTTAATTGTATATATAAGATATATATATAAGGGAATTAGGTTTCTAAAACATTGAAGAAGTATGCAGTTATCGCCACCCTCTTGGCAAATGTCGGACCATAGTGTGTTCTGTAAATGTGATACATCATTATAATAAGAATATATCACAAATGGATTGTTTTATCGTTCAGTTGTTTCTGACTCTCAGTGACCCCATGGACTACATCACAGCAGGCACATCTTGTGTAAATAAAGGTAACAAAATGTAGAACAGATGGATCCACCATACTGTAAATATGATATGGATAGGTAGGACTGTATCCTTTCTAATACAACAAAAAGGATATATGTATATATTATTTATTCTCAATGATACAGATCAAGTGGCGACTCTTGGTGAAGTATATAAAATCACAAATATAGGGATAAACAAAACATTATATGATTTGTAAAACAAATGTTTACCAATTGTGAGTCCATGTTGGAAGTCATGTTGGTAGTGATCTGGTGTAGATCAGACTTCTGCAACTGCTTGCCAAAATATAAATGTCATTCATTAAACTAAAAATATTTTACTATTCAAATGATGTGTTGTTTTGTCTATTTTATATGGTGTGATATTATTGTTGTTGTGCTTATTCAGTGTATAAAATACTGACAGAAACCCATTCATACACACCAATACACATATAAAAAGTGCACAATCACAGTTATAGAATAGGTCTCCATTGTCATAGTGGAGTTAAATCACTAGCTATAGGATCTAGAGGTCACTGATATATGTATTTATTATTATCATTCATTAAGTGCCACCATATTCCATAGCACTAAATACAGGGGATACAATCAATACATAAGCCAAACATAACAGAAGTTATGTACTTGTGCATAAGGAAAAGAAGGCCCTGCTCTCTTAAGAGTTTACAATCTATGCGAGTAAGGGGATCAGAGACAAAAGAGAAATGGGATTGTATGTTGGTGGTTTGGTGTAGCAGTAGGATCCAAGCACAGTAGGCATGCACCATTTTGTTTGCATGGCTGATATTAGGGAACAGTTTGGTAGATGGTCTTCCAGGTAGTGTTTGAAGCTGTGAAGAGTAGGGAAGAATCTGTTAGAGCAATGTAGAGAATTCCATAGGGTGAGCGCAGACAAGAGCGTGAAGAGGTGATCAAAGTAGAGGGATTGAGAGGAGCATCTGAAGAAGTGGAGGGGCAGTTATGTTATTATCTAGAGATAAAATTTAAGAGATGTAATTTAACAGTGACATACTCTTATTCACAATTTTAGTCCAACCTGAGCAGATACATAGTATAATGTCATGGTTTATTCTGTTTATTCTGTTTACTTATATTTGCCTGATAACTAGGTAAGTTGACAAGCTATCCCATTTACTGCTTCCAAAATAAATAACCATTGCTGACACTTTGGAACATGCTATTTTCTATGGGTTTTCTTTGAGAAGTGAGTTTCTTGAGAGCACAGAGAAAGAACTTAATACATTAATATATAGTTTATATGTACACAGTGCACATGAACAGAATTATAAATGGATACAAAATTATATTTAGTACAATAATTTATTAAAATAAAATAGTAAAATCACATACCGTAATTCATTTTGGTTTTCAGGCAGGCTGTGCAATTTACATATGCAGTTTTTTTGGTTCACATTCAATTAGTTTTGGTCATGCTTTCCAGCTTCCAATGTATAACCTTTGCTGGTTCCCCATAAGCAATGGCAATAGACTCAGCCTTTGTTATTTTTTCACAAAACTGATTTTAGCTGGTATGGGAGGATACAATTCCTGGTTCCAATTCCAGTCTAGTGGTTCTGAGATGTATGTGTACCTTTAAAGGACCATTGTATAATGAAATAAATTATATGTAACAATTGAGCCTCACTAAGAACATAATTATGCAGTAAAAAATGTCATTAAAATATTATTAATTAGAAATAAAATTACATTTTGATACCTCTGCTAGTCACATTTTACTTTGCTGTGAGTTACATGTGTGAGAGCGGTGTTTACATTTCTGGAGGACACTTTTTGATGCAGGCTGTACAGGAGAAGGGTACAGGTCTCAAATTCCAAAGTCTCCCGTCATTTATCAAGACCCCACCCACAGTGTATTAGTATATGTTGTTGTTCAGTCCTTCATTCGTGTCCCACACTCGGAGACCATATGGATGCAGCATGCCAGGCACATCTGTCTGTGTTTCTGGTTGTGCATATCCATATGGCTCTCTTGGCAAAGATACTGGAGTGGGTTGGCAGGTCCTTATCCAATGGACCTCAATTTGTCTGACTTCTCTGCTATTACCTGTCCATCTTTGGTGACCCACCATGGTATAGCTCACAACTTCATTGAGGTACACAAGCCCACTTACAATGACAATGTAGCAATCCAGAAGGGAATTAGTACATATCCTCAGGCTTTAAGCTTTTAGAAAGTGGTCACAATAGACAAGATGGAAACTTTTACGATTTACTCAAAAATGGTTTTATATCCATGCCTCATGCTAATGTTGTTAGTTTGCGACATACTTCACAAACATGAGGGTATTTTTTCTAAAATACACTTTTTTAGAAATAAACTACCAAATAAAAACCATAAGAAAAAAATATATAGATATACAATATTTAATCTACATCAAGTTTCCTTGAGTAATAAATCTCGTTTTTTTGATGCTCCTTTCAGTTGGTTATCACAGCCCATGAATAGCATCTGATAACTTGTAAAGTTCTAGAAATAAATCACTTTATTCCCACATGTTTTATCAATTTGTGGCAAACCATGAAATTAGATATTTTCCCCCTGACTAAGCATGAAATTTGTCAACAAAGTCTGTGATTTCTCACTAGTCCGATACCAGAAAGGTTAGTTTTTATGCATCATGGTTTATGGCATATTAAGCAATGACTACTGACGTATTACATTTTCATTTTCTTTGTCCTATATGTTTAACTTATCAGATAGAATTTGTCTCTATTCGTTTGAACAATTTTCCTTGTTTTATCAGATTCATTTTTATTTTCTCTTTTTGTAGTACTCAATATTAAAGGTCCTCTGTATTTAAGAAAACATGTCACAATCTAACAACATCAGCAGCTTTGGAAGACAAGGGCATACAACACTTTTTGTCAAAATCAGAATTTTTTTAAGTTTGTTTATGAGTACAGGAATCCATGTTAGGTTTGTTACAGCACTTCCTAAGACCTGGATCACTAGGGTGTGATTTTTGGGGTGTTGTTTCAGCTAACCCTGGATGGAGAAGTGCAGGAAAAGAGAACAGAATTCAGATTACTTTGTTAGATAATTGTATCAGACTGAAATTAATACCACACCCCTTCCCAGTTACAGACGCAGAAAATTAGCATTAATAGATGCAACCACAGCCCCCCATAAATGTAAACACGCCTCTTACACACACAACTTTTACAATGTATCATGGATGAGTCCAGTGGCTTCAAGGATTTTTTTAAATTAGTTACAGATTTAATTATGCTATTTTTCAGACAAAGTTTTCAAATGTATATACTGTATATATTTTTTATGTATTAATATACAGTAAATGTTTCTTAAGTGAGGGCTGTCCCATATCCGAAGGAATGGAGCAGGCAGAGGATTTGCAATGTGATGGAATAGAATGGAGGAGAAGCAGCAGGTCATTTGCAGGGGCAGCCAAAGCATCTTAAGCTGAGAGGTACAATAATTAGGAATAATTTGGGAGGGAGAAGCAGTGCAGTGCAGCACAAATATCTGAATAGACATCAGGCAACATGGACACTAAATACATGTGTCAAGTTGAGGGAAGACCTGGGCCGGTCAATGAACGGATCCAACTGGTTAGGTCCTCTCTTCTGCAGGTATTGGTGCTAGGGATTCCCTGAAAGGAGGATGCTTCATGATCTGGGAAAGATTGTAGTTAGTAAGTGACTCTATCCAAAGCACTGAATAAAAAATAGTTTTAATACATCTGGTGTCCTCACTATGCCTCAAGCACACAGCAATAAGTAGAAGTATTACATTTCCACAATGTTAAGATACTATTCTGCTCCAATTCTTCTGAACTCATGAGCCAAACAGCTCTCAGTCTCATGCAGAAATCTAATGCTCACTTTTCAGACATTGCTGTTGCCATGGCAACCCACAACACCACAACACTTCACTTAAAGATTCTCCCCCATCAAAGCTGTCATCACAATTTGTCTGAGGAGGACCAGATAATTGATTAGAGAAAATGTGAGGGTTGGGTACAAATTGCTGCCTGCACAACAGTTTGTTCATTACTGGCTAGATTAGAGTGCAAAAACACATTTTTATATATTGTTTTAGCACAGAAGAATCCATTTATTTGCATTATAAAGGTTAGAGATCATGATGGAATAGAAGTCTGAAAACAAATCAAAGTAAAGCTATCAAATGGATATTTGTAATTGTAACTAATAATAAGCACAACAAAACAGATAATGCAATAACCCAGAGATGTCTGGATTAGAAGCACTATTTTTGCTGTATGAAAGCATCTATTTCTATTCTATTTTACTTTGAATAATTTGTATAATTGAGGGAAATATTGTTCTGCACAGAAAATGAAAGTCAAGCCAGGATATGATGCCAATTTCATGACAGACATAAAAACAATTGGATGTGCAGTACAATGTTTTGATGGATTGAGTAGAAATAAAATGGAATTATCAGTGAATATTTGACATTACTGTTCGGTATTAGGGCCTCCAAACTCTGAGTATGGAACCAGACAAGGCGGGCATACTTAAAGGAATATCAAGCATTATATTTATCAAATGAGATAAAAAATAGTTAAAGGGGCATTGAACACACTGTAAGTGATCTTCATGGTGTGAGAGAGCAAAAGATTGTATATTCAAATTATCTATTTGTTTAATTACTATAATAACAGCAAAATCATCAAAATATTTAAATATATTGTTTACATACAGTCTATCCTGCTCACTGACTGTTGAATGAGTAATTAGCAGATAGCCAAGTGCAGCACTCACTTGTGATGCTCTATGGGTGAAGGATGTGGACTTAGGTTACACTGCACTGACCAGTTAACCCATTGCTGTCCTGTTTTAGGTGAATCCAGTACTCCTTGGCTTTGAGTTTAAGAGAAAAATAAATGTTTCTGCTTCTGTTATACCCTGCAGGCACCTATTATACTTTGGTGATACTGTTTGTGTGAGTGGGCCATTTACATTCCTGAAGAGCAATGCTAGCATCTGTTAAAGCATGCTTGCCTCCTTCTAAGCGTTTGGTTGAGGAGGGTTGGTATCAAAGTTAATGTAATCTAATTATCTTACATGTTCCCCCACCCTTTCTTTCATTGATAGATAACAAAAACACACTCCTCATGCTCCAACTCTCAGGAAGTGATGAAACAAAGATAAGATGGATATTTCTATAAATAAACAAAGCATGAGCCTATTTTAGTGGTATGCTGCCATTTAGATTTGTGCTCCCCCAACACCCCACTTACAGCTCTTCCTTTCCCCTTTCTATATCTAAAAATCAAGTTTATGTGTATTTATGTATATACAGGATGTCACAAAGTTTCAAGTTCTGACAGACAGAAATATTACTGCATATAGACTTTTCTGTCTATATATACATTTCTGTATATATACAAATATAAATGCACTGCATTTTCAGATAGCGTGCTGACCACTGAAATTGTTCTGCTCTAGGTCCAGCCTTGTGGGGATTAACAGAGAATTAAATAAATCGTATGTTTCCGTGTATAAGACTGTATTTTTTACTTTTTTTTAGGCTAAATTAGGGGGTCGTCTTATACACGGAATGTTGCAATTAGATACACTGGTCTGGTGCTGTAATTCTGCATCTGGCCACTAGTTTTAAGGCAGGAGAAAAGACACATTTGGAAATGCATTGGTTACAATTAGATTGTATTACACTGCAAGTGTGTATAGACATGTATATTTTATACGTTTTTATTGTGTTACACATATATTTAAGAGCACTTTCTGTCAAGATGTTTACTGATTTCTATTCCAGCTCAATATCCTTGTGATCACATCACTTACTACTCAGTGACGATGTGCAATTACATTTTTCCGGTTTACACAGGGATCACAAAGATATTGAGCTGGAAGTGAGTAAACTGAGGAAGCTTGAAAATCCAGAAAGTCTGAGAGGAAGTGGAACAGCAGAACCACTACTATCTTCTTGACTACTGAGAGTTAGGTAATAAAGGGATGGGTTGTGTTGACTGGCAAGGTTACCTAGTATATAGTGAGGGCCTAGATTAGTCTCATGTTATTAAACTATTCCCCACACCCCTAAAAAGTCGCCAGACATTAAGGCTGCAGGGACTGAGCACTAGGGCTCACAGTAGATCAGAATTGTGGCTACTGATAGGTCTTGTTGTGGAAAATACAAATAATGATACATTTCTTTAGTATATATATATATATATATATATATATATATATATATATATATATATATCATTCATCACTTTTGTAGCACTTGTGAATTTTAGCTCTGAACCAGTATTTTTTTTATTTATTACAAGCTGTGAGGTATGAAAACAGTTAATTCTGCTTTCAATTACAAAATCATAGTACCATAAGTAATGGGTTATACCATATTCTCTGTATATAATTACTCTAAAAGTTGTGTTTTGTTTACTTTTGTGTCCAGTCAGCCAGTCAGTAGCAGCCATTTTGGATATTTTTGTTGCTGACCCACACTTTTGTCTAAATAAAATCTAATAATAAGAAAATTATCAGAGGACTCTGTTTTTTGGTATAATGACTGGGTTTCGGAGTAAAATGTGGTCTGTGGATATGTTTTTTCCCAGTCTGTGACATGTCTGGAGCCCAATGGACATTCTTAACAATCCAATCTGTGCACTGAGAACATTCTCTCCTTTCTCTGGAGAACCTAGACCAAAAACTTCAACAGCTTGACCATGTGTTCTTTAAATTGTATATTCCCACTGTTTGGTGCTTCTACTGAAATGGAGGAGTTAAGAAACCATACAGTAACCCATGAATCAGATCTACTTTCTGACTGCTGATTATTTCTTTACTAGCGACTTGCCTGTCAAAAAATGGCGGTCAATAAAATTGTAAGGCTGGGAATGGGAAAGAGCCTCTCCGCTCGTGTAATTTTGGTGGTGTGAGCACCTTTGGCGCTCATTGCAAGGGTCGTGCTGATTGCCATTGGCGTTCATTGCGAGCCTCTCCCCTCGTGTACTTTTGGTCCTCTGAGCACTCTCGGTGCTCATTGTGAGCCCTGTGCTGAACGGCTTTGGTGCTCATTGGATCCTCTCCTCTGCTCTGCTTTTGTTTCTCTGAGCACCCTGTGCGCTGATTGTGAGCCCCGCGCTGAGCGCCTTATGCGCTCGTTGCGTGGCTCGCAATGAGCTCCTTCGGTGCTCATTGCGAGGCTCTTCGCTCATGTAGTTTTGGTGGAATGAGCACCTTTGTCAGTCAATGCAAGGGGCGCACTTATTGTCTTTGGCGCTTGTTGCGAGCCTCTCCCCTTGTGTACTTTTGCTCCTCTGAGCACCCTCAGCGCTCATTGTGAGCCCCACGCTGAACGCCTTTGTGGCTCATTGCGTTACTCTCCCCTGGTCCTTTTTTTCCCTATATATATATTTTTTAATGATAATTAATTAATTAATTAAATAATGAATTCATATACTTTATCTATTTGTAATTTATATATCCAGCAATCAATATCCTGAAGAGCTAACAATCTGATTTGCAGCATACAAAGTACATTTGCACTGTTGCTGACCTGAGGTGTAAGTGTCAGCAATGTGTAAAGTGTGCAGTGTAAATAGGCTGTGTGCGCGAGGCCAAACCGTTTGTTTAGCTGTGTAATTGGGCATTTTGTAATAATAATGTTAGTAGTTGTAAGTTAGTGTTGTAAAATGGCGACGATTGTCTATGCGTTACACGGGTGTGTAGCATTTTCCATTGTCCCTAATAGTTTATTTTATACCTCATATGTGCCTGTGTTAAAGTCTTATGCGCTTGGCGGTGTATCGCGTATTTAGGGGTCGTGTAGCCTCGTTTTCTTGTTTTTCGGCCACCATTTATTTTCTCGCTTAGGCTATTTTCGTGTGTGGAAACTCTGCAAATTGTGGTTAAATTGTCATTCAACTTGACTCCCAGACCCCGTGCTGTGAGTGGTGTTTGTTTTGTATTATTGTTAATTTTGGTGGTATTATTGTTGTTTTTGTATGTGCGCAGTTCAGCCGTTAACTTCGTATTTTTTTTACCTGTTATTTTTGCAAATCGTATTTTTCATAAGTGCCGCTTTCCTTTTTGCAAGTATTACAGGCTGTAATTTTTCCACCAGTATAATATATCCACCAGTGCAAGGAGCGCCTTTGGCGCTCCTTTCCAGCAACTGCTGCCCTTGCTTTGCGAGGGCCGCAGTTGCAGCGGGCTTGCTATGCGAGCCTGCAAGCGTTAGCAACAACCAATATTGCTCACAACTATATATGTGATTACTATAGCATTTTCAGGCTGGAGAATTTCAAGTCTTAGAGCTGATGTGCCTTAACAATGATTTAAAGCTCAAAATATGCAGTAAAAAAAGACATTTAAATTATAATAAAGAGGGAACAGAGACTGATTTATGTGAGTATAAGGAAATCAACATGACAGCAAAATGACTATTAGATTGGCTAAAATATAAAATGAAAGTTAGTGGCAAAGGAGAGTAAGCAAAAAGAGTAGGTGTGCTCATCTGAGAACGAACAATGCCTAAGTAGGCTTGTTCTATAGGACTGATTACCTACTCAGTGGGGTTCCTCAGGGTTCAGTATTAGGTCCACTCCTGTTTAACCTATTTATTAATGATTTAGAAGTAGGATTGGATATTATTGTCTTAATGTTTGAGGATGACACTAAGTTGTGTAAGGTAATTAAATCAGAAAATTATGTAAATGTAAACCTGGGTCTCAAAATGACTTTAGCTGAACATTTCAAAGATATGGACATCTCCAGACTTTATTAATAAATCATATCCCCCTAAATAAACTGTAAATAGTAGTACTGTAAAATGAGATTATGGCTTGAATCTCACACTTTGATCAAAACAGAAATGTTAAGAAACCCTAACACTAAAGAATAGTCTCACAGTAAAGGTGGTAAAATCTGATATAATATGAGAATTTTAATAGCACAGCTGGGCTTGACATACCTTTAAACAAAATAAGATAAATCTTCAAATAGTGTTTCAGGTTTAAACAAGATATTTTAGAAAAAGCCAGACTAGTCCGGGCAGCTCTTGTGTGCTGTCAGTGTCGATACATCTATATTAATTTTTTCCAGCAATCAAGTTCTTTATTTAGCTGTTAAATTAACAAAACTGCTACCTAGTTCCTGCCTTAATTACATTAGATGTTTTATTATGATTTATGACTTTAAATGTTATTGCTGTTTAATAATGGATATATACTCTGTCAATGTTTTTATTAAAACAGATATGTTTGATTATATTTTTAAAATGTGTTTGCAACTCTGCAATGTGTAATAATAAATTTGCGGTGATTTCAACAAGAAATATCTCTAATTATTACTTAAAGGGCAACAGACCAGCTTTGTTAGCTTTCACCTAGTAAAATCAGTGCAATTTACTGTAATTAAAAAGATAGTTGATGTTTTGCGAGAACATTTTCACTCTAATTATCTGTTTTTAATATCATCTTTAGACTAAGGTTCCACTCATCATTTTCAGTCTGTGGCACAGCATGCAAACTATTTCCTTGCAGCTACCTGTTTACTGCACAGATTTACTGACACAGCCTGTGTAAATGTTTTGTAGCTCCTCTACAATCTGAAATAGATAGGAGGAACTTTTTAACGCAATAAATTATTGATTGTTATGAATGTGTAATTCATTAATCATTTCACTATATTATTAATGACTCATACTCAATCGGTTTAAAAAAGGAATAATTATGTGAATTAAAATAAGTAGCTGATATGACTATATATATATATATATATATATATATATATATATATATATATATAATATATATATATATATATATATACAGTCAGGTCCATAAATATTGGACAATGACCCGAAGCATACTGCAAAAGCAACCAAAGAGTTTTTTAAGGGAAAGAAGTGGAATGTTATGCAATGGCCAAGTCAATCACCTGATCTGAATCCGATTGAGCATGCATGTCACTTGCTGAAGACAAAACTGAAGGGAAAATGCCCCAAGAACAAGCAGGAACTGAAGACAGTTGCAATAGTGGTCTGGCAGAGTATCACCAGGGATGAAACCCAGCGTCTGGTGATGTCTATGCGTTCCAGACTTCAGGCTGTAATTGACTGCAAAGGATTTGCAACCAAGTATTAAAAAGAGAAAGTTTGTTTTATGACTGTTAATCTGTCCCATTACTTTTGGTCCCTTAAAAAGTGGGAGGCACATATACAAACTGTTGTAATTCCTACACCGTTCACCTGATTTGGATGTAAATACCCTCAAATTAAAGCTGAAAGTCTGCAGTTAAAGCACATCTTGTTAGTTTCATTTCAAATCCATTGTGGTGGTGTATAGAGCCAAAAAGTTTAGAATTGTGTCGATGTCCCAATATTTATGGACCTGACTGTATATATATATATATATATTTATGGTAAATATATCAGAGATACATGGATTATTTTGTTATGTTTTACAAATATCTATTTATTATGCCATATCATTTTTTTAATTATATACATTTTGTAGTCTAGCTACGATTTTATCTCAAATTCAAAACAAAAAATGTTTTTCTTTACAATTAGGAACTAAATCAAAATATATTGGACTGCTATAACATCTGATATTTATGATATTTATAAAAAATAATCTGTCAATTTACAAGTTACAAGATAATTCTGATATTGTTTTTATCAGATTGATTTTGATATAGCAATCTACTTTATAGTAAATTAACAAAATAGTTCCATGATTGTACTGAAAAGAAATATAGAGAAAATATAAACTGATACAATACCCAATTTCAATGTCTTGTGCTTGGTTCCATCAAATGTCTAGGCCCAAGTCTGAACCTTTTCTTTTATTTCAAAATAATTTCCTGTTCTTTGTATGTAAGTGTGTAAGTTATTTTGTGAGTGAGCTGTGAAAGTTTTTTTGTAGATCTTGGAAAATACATTTTGAATATCTGGGTGTTTTGGGAATATCCCAATAATATGTGCTGGAAGTATGTTATGAGAAAGCCTCCTAAATGTGTTTCTAAATGTCTGTCCTCAAATTGAGAGTGTTTCTCCAAAGCTCCCTTTAATTGAACCTAGTAAAGATTAATTATTTTGTCAGGAATTCCAATCAAGTCATATGTATTTAATAACCAATCAGAAACCATAATGATGTCAGATCTACCCAACCAATGAGAAAAATGAATTATTTTCCCATAGACTTATTAAGTGTCAAATAATATCTTGTAAGATTAGATGGAGACCTTGTACCTTTAAATTACAATAAGAAAATGAAGAATAAAATCACTTGCAACCTTTTAAACTTAAATTGCAAATAAAAACGCGATCTCCTTACATTTCAACATTTCAGTGTAAAACTGCCATATGTTGTATACCATAGACATATTTATTAATTGGGAAAATAGACACTTATCTATTTACCAATGGGAATCATTAGGGCATTTTCTAATTTACAGATGAACAGTCTTATTAAATCGTGATCTGGCCAATTGAATAGGGCTCTATTTAAGCATATAGCATATTTTTTTACAGAAGTTTTTAGTTAGTGAAGACCTTGCTTTTGGATAAAAGTTCACTAACTAAAAACTTCTGTAAAAAAATATGCTCTGTGTTTATATAGAGCCCTATTCAATTGGCCAAATCACAATTTAATAACGCTGACAATCGCTTAAGTTTAAGGAAGACTGAATAAATGAATTTAATTAATGTCTTAACCGAAAATAATTACCAAGTCAAATCCTATTTCAGTGAGAAAGTAGAAAATCTTTACATAGAAATGTTCTAGATGTATATAAATATATATATATATATATATATATATATATATATATATATATATACGCACATAGAATAATATGTATAAGAAAAATATAATATTAGATTATAATAACACAATATAATGTGATTTTAATAATAGAAACATACTGACAAGTTGAATCTTATGCAGTTTTGTGCTTGAACAGAATGATAATCCTTTATATAGAACAGAGGTCTCTGGTTGGGGCAGTTGGTAGTTTGATAAGTTTATAATTCCTGTGTCTGAGCTATATTCTGGAGAAGTGTTGGTGGTGGTAGTAGAAATGTCAGTTGTATTTGGGTGATTCAATTTTTCTTACTGTATATTTTCTTAGTTGTTGTTTAGAGAGAGACAATTAAGTTTTTTTATTTTCTCCCTTATAAGATAATAATGTTGCTGTTTCATCTGGAGATATTACATTTCCTTGTCCACTTGATCAGCACATGTGTGTTGTGTTCCCTTAGTCTTTGACGAAGGTATAATAATTTGTGCTATGTTTTTTGTTTCTTACCATAAAGTTGGTTACTCAGGTTTCTCATTTTCTTACTTGTGCCACTGCAGAGGTTTTCACCATATATACCATCAAACACAGGAACCTCAACTCAAACCTTCCCCAAGAATGTGCAGCACGAATTGGAGCAGCTCATTTTTTCTACATGCTGCTAAAGATCCACAAACCAGGCAACCAAGGGAGACAAATTGTTATGGGTACAGGTACTCTACAACATACAGTAACTGTATGTGAAAGCGGATGCTACATTGGGGAAACCAGCCAGAAACTGCAGCTGAGGATGAACCTGCACAAACGTTTCATCAAGAATCACAATGAGGACAGGTACTGTACCCCAGTTGGACACCACTTTTCACAAAATACTACTCTTTAATACTAACAATGCAGGCCTTAATTTAGATATGGAACTTTTGTCACATTTCCTAAACTTCTTGTAATCTCCATTTATTTACCCTGATCTCTTCTTATGCCGACTTGTGCATAGCAGACTGAACAGAACATTGTTTATTAAGATTGTAATTCCTTTATTTCAATGGGAATCTGAAATTAGTATTGCTTCTGACTCTCAAAAACTTGCAAAAATATTATGAAAAAAAAGGTGTCACTATATACTGCAATATATCTTCGTATATATATATATATATATACTAGAGACTTGACCGTTTTATTTTTTCAACATGCAACTTGTAGTTGAAGAACTGGTAAACCATCCTTTTTTTTAACGATATTAACCTTTTTAATTTTCAGCTATGTAGGAATGATATAACAATGGATGAACTTTGTATGAATCAGTATTGTAAACCATTAAATAATGCTTGTAATTCAAGTAGTGGTCAACTATTTTTTTTAACAATATTACCATTTTCAATTGTCAGCAATGCAGTAGTAATATAACAATAGGTCAACTTTGTATGAATGAGTATTGTTAACCATTACATAATGCTTTGTAACATGTAACTTGTAGTTCAACTACTGGTAAACCACATAGGTATTTAATCCAGAGGAAGGCAAACAGAAAAAAAAACATTGAAACTTATCCAATTGTGTCAAAGGGGGGGGGGGGGATTAATTCCTTCCTGACCCCAGTAACTGGTGATCAGATTACTCACTGGATCAATGCTCCCTTTTGAATAATACATTTAAATTTAAACATGAAACTTGTATTTCAACTACTGCTAAACTATTGTTCTTTAACAATATTAACATTTTCAATTGTCAGCTATGCAGGAGTAATATAACAATAGATCAACTTTGTATGAATGAGTATTGTAAACCATTACATAATGCTTTATAACATGCAACTTGTAGTTCAACTACTTGAAAACCCCATAGGTATTGAATCCAGAGGAAGGCAAACAGAAAAACCCTAAGTGAAACTCATCCAATTGTATCAAAGGGGGGTGGATTAATTCCTTCCTGACCCCAGTAACTGGCGATCAAATTACTCCCTGGATCAATACTGTCTATTTAATTATATATTTAAATTTTCCAAGAAACTATCATCCTCCTACTAACATGAACCCTTAATTACATACAATGATAAAACTTTCTGCACCTTGTATACAATTTTAACATTACAGACAGTAACTTAATGTAATAACATTTAAAGTGTAATAGTAAGAAAATTTCATTCACACACATTACAATCTTTTACCTTGTCTATGGGATATAATCACTGTTTATTCATTTTTTAGGTTTATTTTCACTTGTTCTTTTTTTATTCTTGTAGTTCATGAAAATGGCACATAGAGTATCCTATGTGAAATAGTGGTCCTCTAAAAAGAGTCCCAGTGACATCAAAGTTCATCCTCAAAATAAAACCACTGTTCTCCATGTTTGTTGGGGATTTTGTTGTGAATTTTTCCTTTAGATAAAAGCACTTTTCCTTTTTTTTTTTTTTTTTGGTACATCTGTTGTATTTAAGTTACAGCACCTCATAGTAGACAATGTTTTTTGTAAAAATTCATCCATCATCTAATAAATCACCCTGACTTTGTTTTTTTTTCAAAACAATTGATGCATTGTTGCATCTTGAAAAAGCAACATAGAGTTGTCCATGTGCAAATACAGGTTCCTGTTAAAAATACCCACAGACCTAAAAGTTTGTCCTTGGGATTTATTTATGGTCATAGCAAATGCCATGATGATGGGGAATTGTCTCCTTTGAAGGACAAAAGGCAAACCACTCTCACTTGGAGCCAAATCAATTCTTGGTATAAAAACTTGTTCACCTTTATGGGTACTATTCATAATTTCTGCATGTATGAAATGTTATCTTCAATCCTGCACAATTAATCTGGTCCCATTACAAAGTCTTTTTTTGGGATTCATGTTTCTCAGTAGAATGACAATTGCTCCTTTTTTCAGTTGCAAAATATGGGGTGACATTCCAGAGGAAGTTAAATATTTGATAAATTCCATACTAAAGTTAGATTCACTGTCTTTGTCATCAGCCAGAACCAAATCTGCACTGAAATAATTTTTTGGGGGTGCATTGATGAATTAAGCAATTTTGTTATTTAGATTCAAGGCATCAATATTTTTTGATGTTAATATCACTTTGTTTGCAATGTCTGAGTAATCGTCGTTATTGATAGTATTTAGAAAGATTGCTGATATTAGTGATCCATTCATTTTGGCCTTGAGATCTCATATTTAGTTCTAATTTAAGGTGTGTAAATATTTTCCACAGTTAAATTGTCTTTACACATGTTTCAATGATGTCAGTCCTATTTCAATATGGCACAACAGGTCCATAACTTCTTTTAATAATCGATCAATACATTGCAGGGCATGACACATCATCATTGTTGCCTCATCTATTATAATAAATGTACTGTGTTTAAATTTTTTGGCTTGTAATGAATTAATTTGAATATCCAACATTGATGTTTCTAGAATAGGAACTGGCAGGTTAAATCCACTATGCACAGTTCTTCCACCTTCTAACAAATGTGCAGCAATTCCAGTTGTTGCAAATTGGCAGTGCTATTTGACCTTGTGCTCAAATAAAATTCATCAATAAATGATATAGAAAAGTTTTTCCTGAGCCACCAGGTCCATCTAGATAGAAATAACGCTATTTGAGCATGTCATCATCTATTGCATTTGTGATGGCGTTAAATGCTTGCAATTGTAATGTATTTAAAGTTGCAATTTTTTCTTGTTTTTTTTGAGTTTTCAAGCTCAGTGTCATAGTCTTCAAAGTTTATTTCATGTATGAGTCATGGATCAAACAGATTAAATTTGCACAATTTAATCCATGACAAAGAAAGACTTCTTGAATTTCCATTAATGCTTTTAATTGCAAAATGGTCTCATTGTAACGTTTCAAAAAGTCTTCACACATATTTAATTTAAATGTTTCCCACAAAGCTAATGCATCAGGTACATTGCAAAAGATGCAAATGAATGCAAATTGTTCTCTCATTAGCTTTAGCATTTGACATAGTGCTGCTTCTTCTACGCATCTCTCCCATTCCGTATCATTTACCAGGAAGTTTTGATGTCTTGCAGCTAATTGGAAAGTATCATAAACTATGTCATTCACTGTGCATAAATGTTCATAACTTTGTGCACCACGAACATGTAAAAGAAGTCATCTTAAACCGAAACTTTCAATGTCTCTTGGACTAACGGTATAAATTCTGGAGATAATTTTATGATTATCTTTTTTTCGTTGTAGCCATTGGCCATTTGCAAATACATAGTGATATGGAATGTCAATATATAAAAATTGTATGGCCTCACTGTCGCCGCAATTTAATTGAAACCAAGCAGTAAGTGTTGTTGCACTATCTTTATTTTGGGCTATGGCATTTCTTTTATTCCCTGCAGT
Organism: Discoglossus pictus; assembly: GCA_027410445.1. NCBI lineage: Eukaryota > Metazoa > Chordata > Amphibia > Anura > Alytidae > Discoglossus > Discoglossus pictus. The sequence goes on from CM050170.1 coordinate 126,512,594, forward strand.
AAAGCAAACAAATTGACTTTGTGGCAAATGTACAGCTAATCAATACACAGCATGTGACCGATCATGCTTCTCAAATTTGAAAAGATGCCACATTGCTTCTGGAGCACTGACATAGAGAGTATCTAAATAACATGAAAGTTCATTGTGTAAAATTGGATTGTTTTGTTCATTTTGTGCACCTTGCACAACAACAATTGCTGCATCATATCCTTTGTATATATATTTATACACATATTTTATTGATTTGATAGAAGTGCAAGCTTCCACATTTATGTGTGCATTGTACTTCATCAGCAAATGTGGATTGTATGGAACTACATATATACAGTATTATCGACCTTTTGGCCATTAATAATAGCAGTTTGTCCTTCTCTTCTTTTATATAAAGGGTATCCATCACAATTAGCATAAGTTTGCATTTCAAATTGTTTTGGGAAATCTTTTGTGCGTTTATTATTTTCCATACATGCTGAATTAGGATTTATATCTCCACATGGACCATTAATAATTCAGTGTGTTACAATGTCATAAAGTTTGGAATATTTTTGTGGATGTGGCATATCAATCACTAATCACTAATCACTCTCACTGCAGTATTCAATTTAGCTTTTTCTTGTAGGATTAAAAGTATATGTACATTTAAATTCAATGGTATAAACACAAGCCACACATCTCCCAAATAACTGTGCTTTAATTATATCATATATTAATCTATGTATTTATTTATTTTTTTGAATACTCTAGCCCCTAAATCTGGTCAATCAGAAGTATTTTGGCCAAGTTTCAAATTTTCCTTGATCTATGGCCATTGTGGATTGTGAATGTAATGAATAAATCTGTTTTTCCAAATTTCGTCACAATAGCCATGGCATCATCGTATCTTTCTCGCGTATTGCAAGGCAATCTTCGGAAAGATACATACACATACATACATACATACACATATATACATACACATATACATACACATATACATATATACATACATACACATACATATACACATACATACACATATACATACATACATACACACATACACATACACATACACAGGAGCTCTTGACCCTCCCTGACCCTCCTGATCCTCCCCTTTCTTCTCCCCTCTGCCCATCCATGATCATCCTTTGGCCCATATTGATCTCACCACATCGCGCAGCGCTTCCTACCAGCACTCCTCCTGTAATGCAGCCTTCCCTTGCGTCGCGTGTGTGACGTCACTGGTATTCACCGGCCGACGCGATTCAGTTTAGAGGCATGCTGCTGGGGCTGTAGGAAGCGCCAATGGGGGGGGGGGGGGATCAGCAGTGGGGATCCAAAGGGGGGCAAGGGAAGGATCAGAGGGGTCGAAGGGGAGAATCAGGAAGGGGAGAGGATCAAGATGGGGAAGAAAAAGTGAGTCTTATACGGCGAAAAATAGGGTATATTAAAAAGAGCTAAGTATTTATGTATTCATAAAGTAAGGGCAGTGTAAAATATGAGATTTTGCATAATTATTTTTATAATACAATTTGTTTTTAATAATAATGAATTAATGAATATACTTTACCTATTTGTAATCAACATCCAGCAATCGATATTCTGAAGAGCTAACAAACTCTTTGGATTTTCCAGCAGCAGAAAATATACAGTGAGACCGTTCATCACCTGAGGAGAAAGTGTCAGCAATGTGCCAAGTGTGCAGTATATATACTCTACGTGCGCAAGGCAAAACCATTTGTTTAGGTGGGAAAACCGCCATTTCAGAATCGTAATATTATTATTTGCAAGTTAGTGTTGTAATATGGCTGCGATTGTCTATGCCTTGCGAGCAATTTCCGTCCTTCCTAATAGTCTATTTTGTAATTCGGACGTTCCTAGCGTTGAGTTGCGCGCTACGGCCTCGTTTTGCCTCGTTTTAATTTTTTCCAGCCGCCATTTTTTTTCTTGCTTAGACGATTTTTAAGCTTACAAAAAAAATCCAAACATGCCTCGAATTAACTTGAAACCTCACTCACAGGCTTCCTGGCTCTCCCCTTGGGGTTTGTGTGAGTTTGTAAGTTAATTTGAGGCATACCGTATATACTTGAGTATAAGCCGAGTTTTTCAGCCCTTTTTTTAAGGCTAAAAAGGGCCCCCTCGGCTTATACTCGAGTCACTCTCCCCCCGTGTTTCTCTACCCCCCCTGTCTCTCTACCCCCCCGTGTCTCTCTAACCCCCCGTGTCTCTTTCCCTCCCACCTCCTCATTCTAACCCCCCCCCTCATTCTACCACTCTAAATACCCCCCCCCCCTCTCACTTTCCCCTCGCTTAACTGCATCTGAAGCTCCTGCTCCGGCCTCCGCTCCCTCCGGGACGTGGCGCGCATGTGACATTACGGCATTAGCATATACCAGGTGCCGGCACCCGGTATATGCTAATCACATGGCGCGCATGTGACGTCAGCGGAGGCCGGAGCAGGAGCTTCAGATGCAGGTTAGTGAGGGGAAAGGGAGAGGGGGGGTATTTAGAGGAGTAGAATGGGGGGGTTAGAATGAGGAGGGGGGAGGTTGAGGAGGGGTTCGAGGTTGAGGAGGGAGGATGAGGAGGGAGGTTGCTGATGAGGAGGGAGGTTGAGGATGGGGGGTTGAGGTTGAGGAGGGGGTTGAGGATGGGGGTGTTGAGGTTGAGGAGGTGATTGCGGAGGAGGGAGGTTGAGGATGAGGAGGGAGGTTGAGGAGGGAGGTTGAGGAGGGGGTTGAGGAGGAGGGTTGAGGTTGAGGAGGGAGGTTGAGGAGGAAGGTTGAGGATGAGGCCGGAGGTTGAGGAGGGAGTATGAGGAGGGAGGTTGAGGATGAGGAGGGAGGATAAGGAGGGGGGTTGAGGTTGAGGAGGGGGTTGAGGATGAGGAGGGAGGTTGAGGAGGGTGTTGAGGATGGGGGGTTGAGGTTGAGGAGGGAGGTTGAGGAGGGGGGGTTGAGGATGGGGGGTTGAGGTTGAGGAGGGAGGTTGCAAAGGTGGAGAGATGCTCAGAAACCGGAAACTTCACAACGCTTGCGAGAAGAAGATCGACAGAGACTTTTAAATAAAAGAAAGATGAGTAAGAAAGCCGCAAGTGAGTGTGTTGGGGCTTCCAAGAAACGTAAAAGTAAACAAAAACATCTCTGTGAACCATTGTCCAATGATTCTAATTTGCAGAATGATTTAAATGTAGACACACAAGAAAAAAATGTACATATAGAATGTGGGTCTGATATTTATGTTGAAGAAATGCATGATAATGTGTTTACTACTGCAATACAAGTAGATACTCATTATTGTGGATTACTTAATGTGGTTTGTCAGTTTTGTGGGGCCTATCATTTTATAAAGGAAAGACCTACTGACGGAAATTTCATTAGTTGCTGTCAGAAAGGAAAGGTGAAACTTCCACTAAGACACCCATTTCCATATTATTTAGAATGCATTATGAGTTATCCAACATTTCCAAATTATAATAATTTCAAACAAAACATAAGGTCTTATAACAGTGCAATTTCATTTGCTTCAATGGGTGCAACATTAGCAGAAAATGTACCAGGACATGGTCCTTATTGTTTCAGAGTTCAAGGTCAAATATACCACAGAACTTCACATTTACATCCACAAGAAGGACAGCAAAGGAAATTTGCACAGTTATATGTCTTAGATACGATGGAAGCTGTGGAACAAAGAATGACACTTCCAGAAAATAGACAGTGTTTGCGCATAGTCTTTGAACAGCTTGAAAAAATTATGGAAAAAAACCCATATAGTCAAGCATACAAACAATTAGCACAGCTTGAAAAAGAACAACAGGAACCTGCTGAAAGACATCAATTGCCTACACCAAGAGTCAATATGGTGTTAAAAAGAGATCGCAACACTGATCAAAGAAGATATAATTTACCTACTGTAAATGAGGTTGCAATGGTGTTTAAAAATGAAGATGGTGAATAACCTTTTCAGCGGGATATTAGAATATATCCACGCAATGAAGAACAACCATTTATCAACATAAATATATTAAGTTGTAATTTAGATCCAATGACATATACCATTTTCTTTCCAAATGGGGAACCAGGATGGGAACCAAAATTACAATTGGAAAGTTATCCCAATACTAAACTTCGTATTAGATCTAATATTTCCATGCTGGAATATAAAGTGGCACAAACTTCTATCCGTGATTGTTTTAATCCAATTTTACATGGAGGAAAACTCACTCAACAATGGATTATTGATTCATATTTACAAGTTGAAGCCAATAATCTAAATTTTATTTAATATTAACAAAATAAATTACGAGTAGAACAGTATTGTGGATTAATGGATTATGTGGCAGATTTAGCTTCCAACAGAGACATTCCAGCTGGAAGAGCAATTATTTTGCCATCCTCTTTCCAAGGATCTCCTCGCAATATGCGAGAAAGGTATAATGATGCCATGGCTATTGTTACAAAATTTGGAAAACCAGATTTATTTATTACATTCACGTGTAATCCACAATGGCCAGAGATCAAGGAAAATTTGAATCTGGGACAAACTACTTCTGACCGACCAGATTTAGTGGCAAGAGTATTTAAAATCAAACTCAATTCATTAATTCATGATATCACTAAAGCACCCTTATTTGGACAATGTGTGGCTTTTGTTTACACCATTGAATTTCAAAAAAGAGGATTGCCACATGCTCACATACTTTTAATACTGCAGGAAAAAGACAAGTTGAACACTGCAGAGAGAGTGGATTCAGTAATTTCTGCACAATTGCCAGACCAAGAAAAATATACAAAACTTTGGGAGATTGTTACACATAGAATGATTCATGGCCCATGTGGCGAGATGAATCCTAATTCACCATGGCCCTCATTCAATTGTGATTTGGCCAATTGAATAAGGGTCTAAATAAGCACATAACATATTTTTTTTAAATAAGTTTTTAGTTAGTGAAAACCTTCCTTTTGGATAGATGCTTACTAACTAAAAACTTCTTTAAAAAATATATGTTATGTGCTTATTTAGACCCCTATTCAATTGGCCAAATTGCAATTGAATGAGGGCCCATGTATGGAAAATAAAAAATGTATGAAATAATTTCCAAAACAATTTCAAATGCAAACTTATGCAAATTGTGATGGATATCCTTTGTATTAAAGAACACAAGGACAAACAGCTATTATCCGTGGCCAAAAGGTTGATAATAGATTTGTCGTTCCATACAATCCACATTTGCTCATCAAGTACAATGCACACATCAATGTGGAAGCTTGCACTTCGATTAAATCAATTAAGTATGTGTATAAATATATATACAAAGGATATGATGCAACTACTGTTGTTGTACAAGGTGCTGGAAATGAAAACGAAAATCCAATTTTACATGATGAACTATCAAATTATTTAGATGCTCGGTATGTGAGTGCTCCTGAAGCAATGTGGCGCCTTTTGAAATTTGAGATGCATGATCGGTCACATGCTATCTATCGTTTAGCTGTACATTTGCGTCAAAGTCAGTTGGTTTGTTTTACTCAATGAAATGAAAGAACTGCATTATATCAAAGTAAGGACAGAGATACTACTGCGTAGTTTAAATTAAACTGTCAGGATACCCAGGCCAGACAATTTTTATACATAGAGATACCATATCACTATGTATTTGTAAATGGTCTATGGCGACAACGAAGAAGAGATACACATAGAATCATACCACGCATTTATACCGTCAGTCCAACGGGACATTGAACGTTTCAGCTTAAGATTACTTCTGCTACATGTTCCCGGTGCACAGAGTTTTGAGCATTTACGTACAGTGAATTACATAGTTTATGAGACATTCCTATTAGCTGCAAGACATCAAAATGTCATAGCTGATGATACAGAATGGGAGAGGTGTCTGGAAGAAGCAGCACTATGTCAAATGCCTAAGCAAATGAGACAACAATTTGCATTCATTTGTATATTTTGCAATGTACCTGATGCTTTCACTTTGTGGGAAACATTTAAATTAAACATGTCAGAAGATTTCTTAAAACGTTACAGAGAACCAATAGCTCTGTTAAAAACATTGATGGAAATCCAAGAAATATTGTTGGCTCATGGATTAAATTGTGCAAGTTTTAATTTACCAGATCCAGGACTTATAGATGACATCAATTTTGATGATTATGACACTGAGCTTCAAAAACAAAAAACACAAGAAAAACTGGCAACTTTAAATAATTTACAGTTAGAAGCATTTCATGCCATCACAAATGCTACAGATGATGAAATGGTCAAAGACCGGTATTTCTATCTAGACGGACCAGGTGGATCAGGAAAAACTTATCTGTACAATTGTTTGATAAGTTATATTCGATCACAGGGTCAGATAGCTATGCCATTTGCAACAACTGGAATTGCTGCACTTTTGTTAGATGGTGGTAGAACTGTGCATAGTGGATTTAAGCTGCCAGTTCCCATTTTGGAAACATCAGTGTCAGATATTCGACTCAATTCCATACAAGCAAAAAAATTCAAACTAACTAAACTAATTATCATAGACGAGACAACAATGATGTCATGTCATGCACTGCAATGTATTGACAGATTCTTAAAAGAAGTGATGGATAATAAGTTGCCATTTGGTGGAAAGGTGATGCTGTTAGGAGGCGATTTTAGGCAAACATTACCTGTTGTGCCACATGGAAATAGAACAGAGATCATTGAAACGTATCAAGACCAGTAAACTGTGGCAAATATTTACACATCTCAAATTAGAATTAAATATGAGATCTGAAGGCCAAAATGAATTCAATGACTGGCTCATTAAAATCAGAGATGGAAAACATCCAGAAATACAGCATTTACCAAATGATGCCATTGAAATTCCATCAGAAATGGTTTGCAATGAATCACTCATATCAGCCATTTTTCTAAACACTCTTAATAATGAGGATTACACAGACATTGCAAACAAAGTAATATTAACATCCAAAAATATCGATGCCTTGAATGTAAATAACGAAATTTTAAAATACATCAATGCACCACAAAAGAATTATTACAGTGCAGATTCTATTCTGTCAGATGATAAAGACAGTGAATCGAATTTTAGTATCGAATTAATTAATTCGTTAACACCATCTGGAATGCCCCCACATATTTTACAATTGTAAAAAGGCGCAATTGTTATGTTATTGCGAAATCTGAATCCAAAAAAAGGATTTTGTAATGGGACCCGATTAATTGTGCATGAGTTAAAAGATCATTTTATACATGCAGAAATTATAACTGGTACCCATAAAGGTGAACGAGTTTTTATACCAAGAATTGATTTAGCTCCAAGTGAGAGTGGTTTGCCCTTTGTCCTTCAACTGAGACAATTTCCAGTTATAATGGCATTTGCTATGACCATCAATAAATCCCAAGGACAAACTTTTAAGTCAGTTGGGATTTTTTTAAAGGAACCAGTTTTTGCACATGGACAACTCTATGTGGCTTTTTCAAGGTGCACTAATCCAAAAGAAATTAAAGTGCATGTTGAAGAAAACGAAACTCAAGGTCATTTATTGGAGAATGGATGTGTTTACACAAAAAACATTGTCTACTATGAGGTGTTGGAAAGATAGAGGACAATGGTTTCATTTTAATGCCAACATTTTATGGGACTCAATAGGATTGCACAAAAAAAACATTTCACGTAAAACATCCAAAGAATGGACAAAAAAACCTAGAGAACAGTGGTTTGACTTCCATGACAAAATGTAAGTACTCTGGGACTCTTTAAATACGGGAACACTATTTCACTTATGAAAATTGATGTGATATTTGCAGAATGGACAAACTGGAAAAAAAAAACAGTAAAATATCCTTAAACAGATTGGAATGGATTCAAAGTTTTATATTTACATGATTGGCCCCACAAAACAATTAACTGACTTTTTCAGGTTTATAAGAGTTAAAAGTTATTGTCTGATGTTAACATTTCAGATGTTAAATATGTGTTTTTGGAATTTTGAAAAAGTTTGGTAAATATATATGTGGTATAGTCAAATATGTATTGTTAGTATAAAGTTTAAATATTTTAAGAATAATTGGAAATGTATTATTTAAAGACAAAGTATTGATTCAGGGAGAAATCCGATCGCCAGTTAATGGGGTCAGGAAGGAAATATTTTTTTTCCCTCTTTGATACAATTGGACAAGTTTCAATAGAGGGGTTTTATTGTTCGCCTTCCTCTGGATTCAATGCTAATTTAGTTTAACAAGAGTTTAACAAATATGTTACAAATGATAAAAAGCATGTTATTGTTAAAACTATTTACTTACTCAAAGTTAATATAGTCTGCAGTTACTCAGTGATAAATATGTATTGAAAAGTGTTAGTATTGTTAACAAAATGGTGAACAAATGTTTCATATACAAGTTGCATGTTACAAAGTTTAATGTTTGTGAAATATAAGTTGAAAGTTAAAAAAATAAAAAGTTTAAAAAAAATAATGTGTTTTTATTTTTAGAAAAAAAAAGGTACAAATGTAGGTGACTCATTTTGTGTTGCAAACAAATTTCACAACATTACATTTTTATTGACCGTCATTTTTTGACGGGCAAGTCGCTAGTGTATATATAATGCCCTTATGCTTCATCAGAGCCGGTAACTCTGAAGCAGGTAGATCTTTCATTCATATTTAAAGATGGTTCCAAACGTCAATGTTAGTTTAATGGAAAAAATTATACCATAACTTGAACTACTGCTGAGTCACTGTTTCAGATTAGAGATGTCGAAAATAGTTCGCCGGCGGATTGTTCCCGGCGAACATAGCATGTTCGCGTTCGCGGCGACCAGCGAACATATGCGAGATTCGACCCGCCCCCAATACTTTATCATTGATCAAACTTTGACCCTGCATGTCACAGTCAGCAGACACATTCCAGCCAATCAGCAGCATACACTCCCTTCCAGAGCCATCTACCTCATGGACAGCAGCCATTTTGGAATCATAACTAACTTGCAGACTTACAGAGAGGAGGGAGAGTGTAGGTGATGCTGATTGAATAGGGAAATCAATAGCTAGGCAAGTTTATTCAGTGTCCAGTGCAGTGCTGAAGGACTCATCAGATCTCTGCTGTAAACACAGCACCCAAAAAGCCCTTTTTAGGGCTATAACATCATTTTTTTTTCTTAGTTTTTTTTCTGTGTAATCTAATTTCATTTTCCTGTCTCCCAGCTAGCCCCTGCTTGCAAGTGTGTGTGTCAGGCTCACAGCTTATACTGTGTGTGCACAATGCATACAATATAATATTGTTTACTAGTTGTCTACTTTAAAAAAAAAAACTTTTGTTTTCTTAAATCTAAGTGCATTTGACTGACCGTCAATCAAAGTTCATTTGCTTAACCGCTAACCAGAGTGTGTGTCTTGCTTACAAGTACTGTGCCAAGTTCAACCAATCCAATCTAGTTGGGGTACCAACAGTCCACATTTAAAAAACCCAAACTTTTATTTTCTTAAATCTAAGTGCATTTGGCTGACCGTCAATCAAAGTTCATTTGCTTGACTGCTACCCATAGTGTGTGTCTTGCTTACAAGTACTGTGCTAAGTTCAACCAATCCAATCTAGTTGGAGTACCAACAGTCCACATTTAAAAAACCCAAAATTTTATTTTCTTAAATCTAAGTGCATTTGCCTGACCATCAATCAAAGTTCATTTGCTTGACCGCTAACCAGAGTGTGTGTCTTGCCAGAGAGCATGTTGTGTGCATGCTTGAGCTCCAAACAAAAGGCTTTTTAGGGTCTTAGTCCCTCAAATACAAGTTTTATTTTAACACCTTTCTGTTAATAAGCACTTTGTGCATGGTGTTGTTCATTTTTGGGAGTTTTTGTGGTTTTTTTCTTAGTTTAATTTAAGTTTTAGTTTTCTGGGGGTCAGGCTCAGCTCTCTATCCCAGGAGAGTGAGCTGTCTCCTGGATACTTTGCCACACCCCTCCCTTAGCACTTTACCTTCACTCCTGAAACTTTTTTTACTTTGACTTTTTTTTTTAAGTTTTTCAGGTTTTGTTAAAGTTTTGTTTGTTTGGTGTTGGGTTTTATGTTTTGGGGGGAGAGAAGACAAGTAACATCTTTGTAGGCAGTGGGGGGGGAAACAATTTGAAGTTTTGTTTAAAAGGTTTTTTTTTTTTAACATCTGACACAGAGACAGAGAGGGGTTAAAAAGCCTCTGTGTTCTCTGTGTTGTTGCAATTTGCAACACCTTGCAACAGGCCATTAACCCTTCCACTGCCAAACATCATCTCTCTCTCTCCCTTAGTTTTGTCTCCCTTAGTTTTGTCTTTTTGTTTCTTTTTCACACTTTTATATTTAAAAAAAAAAAAAAAACAGTAAAAAATCATAAAACAAAAAATAAAAATAAATAAAACAAATAATCTAAAAAAAAAAGGGTCTAAACATGAGGGATAAGACCACTAAGAAGCCTCGGGGGTCAAAAGGGGGAATAATGGCCCCTGAAAATCCTAGCTGCAGCACTGCACAGCATAGGCCCCAGGCAGATAAGGCAGCCCCAGCTGGACGGACTGACTGTAGAGTTTTTCCAATTTTTTTGGGAGACTCTGGGACCTGATTTCCATCTGGTCCTTGGGGAAGCCCTGGAGACCGGGGAGATGCCCCTGTCTTGTCGCAGGGCAGTACTTGCCCTGCTGCCCAAAAAGGGGGATCTCCGGCTTATTAAGAACTGGCGACCGGTCTCTCTGCTCAGCACGGACTACAAGATTGTAGCTAAAGCCATCTCGCTTAGACTTGGGTCTGTGCTGGCAGAATTGGTTCACCCTGACCAGTCCTATGCGATCCCGGGCCGGACTATCTTTGATAGTATCTTTCTGGTCCGGGATCTATTGCACTATTCTCGCAGGACTGGTCTGTCACTCGCCTTTCTCTCTTTAGATCAAGAGAAGGCGTTTGACAGGGTGGACCATGGTTACCTCATAGCCACTCTGCAAGCGTACGGCTGTGGCCCACAGTTTGTGGGCTTTATAAGAACGCTGTACGCCTCTGCAGAGTGTTTACTTAAAATCAATTGGTCCCTAACAGCACCTTTGGTATTTGGACGAGGGGTGCGTCAAGGATGTCCCTTGTCTGGATAGTTATATGCACTGGCCATCGAGCCTTTCCTCTGCCTACTGAGGAAAAGGCTCACAGGGCTGGTGCTAAAAGATCCAGACATGCGGATTGTCCTTTCAGCTTATGCTGACGATGTGCTCCTCGTGGCCCAGGATCCAGTTGATCTTGAGCTGGCAGGAGGTATATTCAGCTGCCTCCTCCGCTCAGATCAACTGGTCCAAATGCACAGGCCTTTTAGAGGGTAATTTACAGGTAGACTCTTTGCCTCCCACGTTTCGTGACATCACGTGGGAGGCAGATGTCATTAAATATCTGGGGGTCTACCTGTCCGCTGCGGACGCTTCCGTCCCAGACAACTGGAGGGAGTTAGAGGGCAGTGTCCTCTCTCGTCTGGGACGATGGAGGGGTCTAGCAAAAATGCTTTCCCTTAGGGGGCGGACTCTAGTGGTGAATCAGCTGGTGGCTTCTCAGATCTGGCACCGGCTGATTTGTCTGAGTCCGACCCCTGAGTTTGTCACCAATATCCAGAGGAATTTGTTAGATTTCCTCTGGATGGGAAGGCATTGGGTCTCTGCAGGGGTGGCAAGTCTGCCTTTGGTGGAGGGTGGACAGGGAGTAGTTTGTGTGTGCTCCCAGTTGTCCACCTTCCGCCTTCAGTACCTGCAGAGATACCTATATGCAGATCCCTCTCAGCAGTGGTGCGCACTGGCATCCAGCTTTTATCGCCAGTTGCGCAACCTGGGGTATGACCGGCAATTATTTCTGATCGGGCCCGAGGGGTTTGGGAGAGACCTCTCTGTGTTGCCGGCATACTACCAGGAAACCCTCAAGGCCTGGAGCATGGTCTCCATGACCAGGCAGGGCGTGCCTTTGGGGGATGAAATATTCACGGAGCCCCTGCTATTTAATCCAGCAGTGGGGGCTCCAATGTTACAGTCCCCCTGTATCATCCGCCGCATTAGTCATGCACGGATGACCCGAGTCGGGGATCTCCTGGAATACGGGCGTTCTGATTGGGTGTCACCCCAGGAGCTTGCGCTCCGTTTGGGATATGTGACGCCCAAAGTCTCAGGGCGCTTGCTCCAGGAGATTAGGGATGCCATCTCCCCCGACTCGCGCACCTTCCTTCGCTGGGCTTTGCAGGCCAGAGTGCCACATGCACCTTTCAACACCCCTGCTCCGGCTGTTTGCATTGGACACAAGCCCCGTGTTTCCCCTCAGGCTCCTCCTGTCCCCAACCTCTCAAAGTTGAGGGACATACCCTCGGCATGCTTTCGCGGCATGCCGAGGAAGAGCTTATATTCTCTCGTGCTCCATACAGTGCACTTTCTTGCCCTCGTGACCCGTCCCAATACCATCTGGAGGCGGGTCCTACCAGCTGACGAGGGCAAGAGGCCCCGGTGGAGGGAACTTTATTCTGATTTCGTTCCACGACCCACCGGGGACTTGAGTTGGAGAGTGCTCCATGGTGCACTGAGCACGGGAGAGTACTTAGCTAAATTCACGGACTCTCCCTCCACTTGTCCATTCTGTGGCAAGGGAGAGTCCGTGTATCATATTTTTTTTAGTTGCGCCAGACTGCAGCCCCTCTTGTCACTCTTGAGGGGCCTCCTCCTGCAGTTCTGGCTGCATTTCTCCCCTCACATTTTTATTTTTGGGCGCCCAGTGTCCCGGGGCAATATGGCCAGGGACCTCCTCGTCAGCCTGCTCCTGGCATTAGCCAAATTGGCTATATATAATTCCAGGAAGCAGTGTTTGATAGGGGGGGTTCCCTTGTCACCTGAGGCCATGTTCCGGGTGCTGGTGCGCTCCCGTATCCGGGCAGAGTACCACCTGGCTTTGTCCACTGGGGGAATGGATGAGTTTGTCTCCCAGTGGGCTGTAGATGGTTTGCTCTGCTCGATATCCCCCCATTCGGTTTCTTTTTCTCTTAACCTCCTAAAATGATTTTTATTTAGTTTACAGATCATGTTTCTCATAATGTCAAAATACACTGTGCCAAGTTCAACCAATCCAATCTAGTTTGGGTACCAACAGTCCACATTTAAAAAACCCAAACTTTTATTTTCTTAAATCTAAGTGCATTTGACTGACCGTCAATCAAAGTTCATTTGCTTGACCGCTACCCAAAGTGTGTGTGTCAGGCTTACAGGTACTGTGCCAAGTTCAACCAATCCAATCTATTTGGAGTACCAACAGTCCACATTTAAAAAAAAATGAGAGGCAGAGGCAGGACACCCCGCAGAGGCCGTCGTGGTGCTGTGATTCCCTTTGGCCCTACAATAATGCCCAGTGTTCAGAGGCCAGTTACCCTGAACTTGAAAAGTTCAGAGGACGTAGTTGACTGGTTAACACAGGACACCCAATCTTCTACAGCTTCCGCTTGGAACATTGACGCACCATCCTCCTCCAGCTTAGCTTCGGGCACCTCTCAAGTTATCACTCACCCGCCAGCCGCCACCACTAACACTAGTACCACAGCCAATTCAATTGATCAGTCAGAAGAGTTATTTACACATCAGTTTGAAGAAATGAGTGATGCACAACCATTATTGCCAGAGAATGTAGATAACAGGGATATGTCTCAGTCAGGCAGCATTACACACATGTACGTACGATGTGATGATGATGATGTACCCGCTGCTGCTTCCTTTGTTCAGTTGTCATATACAAGTGAGGCGGGTGATGATGATGACGATGCGTCCGTGGATGTCACATGGGTGCCCGCTAGAAGAGAAGAAGAACAGGGGGAAAGTTCAGATGGGAAGACAGAGAGGAGGAGGAGATGAGTTGGAAGTAGAGGGAGATCATTGCAACGAGCTAGTGGCACAGTCAGACAGCATGCATCAGCACCCGGGGTCAGCCAGACAGCACGCCAATCAACGCATGCTGTTGCCACCACCAGAATGCCGTCACCGCCGAGCTCAGCAGTGTGGCATTTTTTTTGTTTGTCTGCCTCTGACAACAGCGATGCCATTTGCAACCTGTGCCAAAAGAAACTGAGTCGTGGGAAGTCCAACACCCACCTAGGTACAACTGCTTTGCGAAGGCACATGATGTCACATCACAAATGCCAATGGGATCAACACATGAGTACAAGCAGCACACAAACTCAAAGCCGCCATCCTCCTCCTGGTCCAGCATCTTCATCCACATCAACCACTGCTGTCCTCCTTGCCCCCTCTCAACTATCCACCACTATGTCTCTCGCCTCTTGCTGTTCCTGCTCATCTCCTCACAGTCAGGTGTCTGTCAAGGGCATGTTTGAGCGTAAGTAGCCAATGCCACAAAGTCACCCCCTTGCCCGGCGTCTGACAGCTGGCTTGTCTGAACTCTTGGCCCGCCAGCTTTTACCATACAAGCTGGTGGAGTCTGGGGCGTTCAAAAAGTTATTAGCGATTGGGATACCACACTGGAAGGTACCCGAACGGAATTTCTTTGCCCAAAAGGCAATCCCCAACCTGTACTCAATTGTGCAAAAGGAAGTAATGGCATATCTGGCACACAGTGTTGGGGCAAGGGTCCATCTGACCAATGATACCTGGTCTGCAAAGCATGGTCAGGGCAGGTATATCACCTACACTGCGCATTGGGCAAACCTGCTGACGCCTGCCAAGCAAGGAATGCGTGGCTCTGCAGAGGAGTTGGTGATACCGCCACAACTTGCAGGCAGGCCTGCTGCCACCTCCTCTACTCCTCCTACTACATCCTCTTCCATAACCTCCTCAGCTGAGTCCTCTTCTGCTGCTGCGTCTTGCTCCACATCAACGGCACCCCCCCAGCTCCCCAGATACTATTCCACATCCCGGATACGGCAGTGTCATGCCGTCTTGGGGTTGACTTGCCTCAAAGCAGAGAGTCACACCGGGCCAGCACTCCTGTCCGCCCTGAACGCACAGGTGGATCAATGGCTGACTCCGCACCAACTAGAGATTGGCAAAGTGGTTTGTGACAACGGAAGAAATTTGTTGGCGGCATTGAATTTGGGCAAGTTGACGCATGTGCCGTGCATGGCACATGTGTGTAATCTGATCGTACAACGCTTTGTCCATAAATATCCATGTTTACAGGACGTCCTGAAGCAGGCCAGAAAGGTGTGTGGCCATTTCAGGTGTTCCTACACGGCCATGGCGCACTTTTCAGATATCCAGCGGCGAAACAACATGCCAGTGAGGCGCTTGATTTGTGACAGCCCCACACGTTGGAATTCAACACTCCTAATGTTCGAAGCCCGCTCCAACAAGAAAAAGCCATTAACGAGTATTTGTATGACGGGGTGCTAGGATAGCCTCTGTGGAGCTGGGGATTTTTTTGCCACGTTACTGGACGCTCATGCGCAATGCCTGTAGGCTCATGCGTCCTTTTGAGGAGGTGACAAACCTTGTCAGTCGCACCGAAGGCACCATCCGCGACATCATACCATTTGTTTTATTCCTGGAGCGTGCCCTGCGAAGAGTGCTGGATCAGGCCGTAGATGAGCATGACGAGGAAGAGGAAGAGTTGTGGTCACCATCACCACCAGAAACAGCCTTATCAGCATCACTTGCTGGACCTGCTGCAACGCTGGAAGAGGATTGTGAGGAAGAGGAGTCAGAGGAGGAATGTGGCTTTGAGGGGGAGGAGGAAAACGAATCACAACAGGCATCCCAGGGTGCTCGTTGTCACCTATCTGGTACCCGTGGTGTTGTACGTGGCTGGGGGGAAGAACATATCTTCAGCGAGATCACTGAGGACGGGGAACGGGACATGACTAGCTCGGCATCCAACCTTGTGCAAATGGGGTCTTTCATGCTGTCGTGCCTCTCGCAGGACCCTTGTATAAAAAGGGGAACGACCTGTACTGGGTGTGCACGCATCTAGACCCCCGGTATAAGCAGAAAGTGCCTGATTTGTTACCAAATTACCGCAAGTCAGAAAGGATGCAGCAGGTCCAAAACAAATTAACAAGTATGCTTTACACAGCATATAAGGGTGATGTCACAGCACAAGGGAATATAACAGGGGAAGAGGTGAAAGTAATCCACCTCCCACGACCACGACAGGACGTTTAAAAGATGTGTTGTTGATGGAGGACATGCAGACCTTTTTCAGTCCTACGCATCGCATCAGCCCTTCGGGATCCACCCTCAGAGAACGACTTGACCGACAGGTAGCAGACTACCTCCCCTTAACTGCAGATATCGACACTCTGAGGAGCGATGAACCCCTTGACTACTGGGTATGCAGGCTAGACCTGTGGCCTGAGCTATCCCAATTTGCAATTGAACTTCTGGCCTGCAGCAGGAGGTTTTGTCACCGAGAAGAGAAGTCGTCTAGGGCAAAAAAGTCTAGATTGCCTCACCTTTATAAAGATGAATGAGGGATGGATCCCGAAGGGACTGACACTGAGCGATACATTCGACTGAAAAAGGCCTGATGAGATGAGCTGCCTTCGGCTAAAAATGGTCCACACACTGCTGTATGTTATCTGTGAAGGCCGGATGACTTGCGTGAATTATCCGCCACCAACTAGGGTTCAAGAAGACGCAATGTTTTATGGCACTTTCTGCCTGGGGAACAAAGGTCAATTTTTCTGTCCGCTGCAACAATACCTAATTTTTGAATTTCAATTTTTATGTCAGAAGGCGTACGGCATGTAATGAAAAAGAAAGCATATTGAACAGTCTTGCATAACACAACAGTTGTGCAAAAATACATATTGTAGCGGAACCCATCACTGTTTTACCCTGTTTTATGATTATTATGGTTAAAATATGATCCTACTATATGTATGTTGGTTGATGTTCTACAGAATATATTGGCTCAGAATATTAGCCAGACTTTTGCAGACCTAGGCTAATAGATAATCCTGTTACAGAGATTCAAGAGATAAGAAAGTTGTAAAGGATCCTTGCATTTTCCAAAGTGTTTTCATTCTCTGATAAGAACAAAGAAGTGTAATTGAATCAATGTCTGATTGTATCAAAGTTGCCAGGGAGGTGTGACCCCCCTATTGTTCTCTTTATGTGTATTGTATGTAGCCAAATATGGGCATGTGTATTGCCTGTGGCCAAAGAGATGTATATATATTTCTGCAATAACAAAATAAAGTCAGTATCCATTTGACTCCCAAATTGTGTGTCGTCCAATATGGGAGGTCGGGGATGGTGAAACTGTAGTGCCTCTTGGGTATTTTATTGTATACCGGTGGAGATTTTGGACTGCGTGTTCCTGCTCCGTTACATTTGTTGGCAAGTGGCGGGATTGTTCCCACGGTCAGAAGGACAGCTACAGGAGACACCATTCCGTGGAGTACAAATTGAGGGCAACGCTAGTATCCGTACAGCGCCCCTGGCTACAGCAGGATGGAACCGGCTAGTTTTCAGACAGCGTTTCATCATGAGGAGGAGGAGGCGGCCGCAGACTACAGGGAAACAGACAGAAAGGAACTCTGGTATGATGCCCTGGAAGATGCCCAATGGCGGCGAGGTGAGAGTCTTCCCAGTGATGAGCAGCGGCTACAGAAGCGTGTGGCGATGCGGATGTATCTATTGGGAGAGCAGCCCCTGGATGAGTGGGTGACAAGACTAGAGACCCTGGTATGGCGAGAGATCTGGCTAGACAACGCATACCAGGCCCTCTGGTGGCATACCGTTCGACTTACCCCCTGGACAGCCGAACACGACTTACCGGAGGGGGATGATTATGATGGCCCAGGTTTATTATGGGATGCCTTGGAGGACGATATTGATCTTGGCAGCACGGAGGGGTCTAGGTTTTGGGACATCTACGACTACCGGATGGGCATGTATGTCTGGGATGACGAAGGCGAGGTGAGCAAAGACATGACCCACCTGGTAACGAGAGAGTGGGAGCTGGAGCAGGACTACCAACACCTGCTCAGCCTTGTGCAGCCCCAACCTACTCGACAAGCAGAACCAGACTTCATTAACTGGTCCTGGGATGACCTCCAGATGGCAGGTAGAGATGGGACCGAGGTCTCTCTACCGGCCCTACAGAGGGCAGAAGGTGTCGTCCTTCCCCTCCAGCGGCAGTGTGAACCCCAGGGGGCAGAAGGTGCCGTCCTTCCCCCCCAGCAGCAGTGTGAACCCCAGGGGGCAGAAGGTGTCGTCCTTCCCCCCCAGCAGCAGTGTGAACCCCAGGGGGCAGAAGGTGTCGTCCTTCCCCCCCCAGCGGCAGTGTGAATCCCAGGGGGCAGAAGATGTCATCCCTCCCCCCCAGCGGCAGTGTGAACCCCAGGGGGCAGAAGGTGTCGTCCTTGCCCCCCAGCGGCAGTGTGAACCCCAGGGGGAAGAAGGTGTCGTCCTTCCCCCCCAGCGGCAGTGTGAACCCCAGGGGGCAGAAGGTGTCGTCCTTTCCCCCCAGCGGCAGTGTGAACCCCAGGGGGCAGAAGGTGTCGTCCTTCCCCCCCAGCGGCAGTGTGAACCACAGGGGGCAGAAGGTGTCGTCCTTCCCCCCCAGCGGCAGTGTGAATCCCAGGGGGCAGAAGGTGTTGTCCTTCCCCCCCAGCGGCAGTGTGAACCCCAGGGGGCAGAAGGTGTCGTCCTTGCCCCCCAGCGGCAGTGTGAACCCCAGGGGGAAGAAGGTGTCGTCCTTCCCCCCCAGCGGCAGTGTGAACCCCAGGGGGCAGAAGGTGTCGTCCTTTCCCCCCAGCGGCAGTGTGAACCCCAGGAGGCAGAAGGTGTCGTCCTTCCCCCCCAGCGGCAGTGTGAACCCCAGGGGGCAGAAGGTGTCGTCCTTCCCTCCCAGCGGCAGTGTGAACCACATGGGGCAGAATGTGTCGTCCTTCCGCCCCAGCGACAGTTTACCCTGATAAGGGGAGACATCAATCTCCCAGATGGCGCAGATGGGACCGTGGTCTCTGCGCCCACAGCTTGTACAGATCCCCAACTACCGTCACTGGGACAACCGGAGGAGGGGGTAAGTACAAATTCCCCTCCCCAGCTAACTTCTAATGTGGCCCCAGGGTTAACAGAGGAAATGTTAACCCCCACTGACCCCCACGTTTCCCTGGCTACTGAGCCGGAATATGTCCCAAGTACCCCAGCAGAAGAGCTGACAGCGGGGCAGAGTGCAGTCGGCCTCTGCCCTCCCTTTGTCCCTTGTACAGAGCAAAAGGTCCTGCAGGTTATACCAGCAGAAGAGCTGGCATCAGGGCAGAGTGCGGCTGGCCTCTGCCCCTCAAGTCCCCTCAGCGTGTTGCACCATCACCCCAGCAAAATATCCAGGTGCCTGGTTAGACTTCCCCCCAAAGGGGAGATGTGTGACGAAGTGCCCTTCGCCACTTTGGCTTGGAGAGGACTGTTTGCCAGCCTCCTGCCCTGCGACTATGGCCCTGGTACATATTGCCCTTTGGAACCAGTGTTCGGCCATACCAGAGTGTAAGTCACTCATTCTGGCCCTTTACATACAGGGGGGTCATTCTGTACTTGCCCTGTGTGAACCATGATACCCCAGATAACTGTGCCATGAAGCCCATTCATATAATAAAAGACTATGGGAAAGACTTTAGCTACATGGCAATTGAACTGTGTGAAGAGGATCTGAGCGCTATTCAGTGGTTTTGTGCGCTCAGATCCCAGCTATCTGGGGATATGGGAAATGTGAGTAAATGTGAATTGCAGTAATGCTGATGGGTTGTCAAACTAGAGAATTGACCAACAAATACTTTTGTCCGGACATCCCCAGGCCGATCCGTTGGGATCAGACCGTGTATGCCGGCTTATGGTCACGGGGGAGGTGTGTAGCGGAACCCATCACTGTTTTACCCTGTTTTATGATTATTATGGTTAAAATATGATCCTACTATATGTATGTTGGTTGATGTTATACAGAATATATTGGCTCAGAATATTAGCCAGACTTTTGCAGACCTAGGCTAATAGATAATCCTGTTACAGAGATTCAAGAGATAAGAAAGTTGTAAAGGATCCTTGCATTTTCCAAAGTGTTTTCATTCTCTGATAAGAACAAAGAAGTGTAATTGAATCAATGTCTGATTGTATCAAAGTTGCCAGGGAGGTGTGACCCCCCTATTTATCTCTTTATGTGTATTGTGTGTAGCCAAATATGGGCATGTGTATTGCCTGTGGCCAAAGAGATGTATATATATTTCTGCAATAACAAAATAAAGTCAGTATCCATTTGACTCCCAAATTGTGTGTCGTCCAATATGGCAGGTCGGGGATGGTGAAACTGTAGTGCCTCTTGGGTATTTTATTGTATACCGGCGGAGATTTTGGACTGCGTGTTCCTGCTCCGTTACACATATTTACAATGAAGACATTTTGTTAAAATTAGGTGGCTAGGCCTTCTTTTTTTTACTTTTTTGGTTAATACATTTTCTTTTTTTTTACTGTGATTGCAATTTTTAAGAGAAACCTAAGACATGGTAAAACAGACAATAGTAAAGAGTATATCAGCAGTTAACACCAAAGTCCTATTATCTATCATCACTCCAGCAGTAGCTTATTATTTACAATATCTAACCTGCTCAATCGCCCTTGGGTTACCCTAGGGCAGGCTTCAGTAGGCGACCTCTCCTTTCCTCGGATGATTTTGCCGCCGGTTGCTTCTGAAGGGTCTCCTCCAGGGCTCCCCCACTCTGGTCCTTCCCCCCGAGTCGCTTCAACCATTAACAAATGTTTTATTATATTAGGGGGGCACTAAATGGGGATGTTATCCAGGGATCCCAAATTGTCTGGAACTGGGTGATTCTATCCAAGACTACATGGTTAAATCTCTCGTTGAGCAGAAAATAGTTGATTTTTTTTATTAATTCCTGAAAATTTTAATTTGGGGTTTTCCAACTACTAGCTATGTGTATTTTTTCTTTAAAAAAATATTTTATTAGGTCAATCTTAAACATTTTAGAAGCTAGTAAGCATGTTTCTTCCCATAGTCTTATGACTGCCGAACACTCCCACCAGACATGAATAAATGTAGCCTCATTACCACTGTTCCTAAAACATGAGCTGCTCCGTTTTGGATCCCATTTATTAGCTTAAAAGGAGTAATATATGTCCTGTGTAGGACCTTTATTAATGTCTCAAGCAGACTATAATTTAAAGATCCCCTATTTAAGCCTTGCCAACTTTTATCCCATGTGCTGTCTGCCAACTCGGTGCCCAAATCCCTCTCCCAGGCTTTGGTATAGTCTGGTTTGTTTGCCCATGAGTTTTCATTAAATAGTTCATACATGAGGCTAATAATACCAGGCTGAAAGGGGGAATCCCTACATTATTTGAGTAGCCAGGTGTTTCTTTGGGGGGTTCCCCTACCACTTATCGTATATATAAAATGATGTATCCTGCAAAAATTATAGTGTTCAGCCAGGGGTAAATTGTATCTACCCAATCACCCACTCAAAGGTCATTATTTTGTTGTCATGCCACCATGGACCAACCCTTAGTAGGTTCTGAGACTTCCACCAACTGAGAGAGCTTTCCGGAAGATGTATCTTAAAGTGGGGATTGGGTACGATAGGGGTAAGATCTGATACCCGAGTGTCCAGTTTTTGTGTCCAGTTCATCTCCGTCCATATTTTTAATGAGTGCTTAATCAACGGGTTTTTCAAGTTTCTCAAAAAAGTATACAGGCCTGGAATCCATATTGCTGTATCCCATGTATAAGGTGACATGCTTACATTTTCCATAAATACCCAGAGCGGCTGATGTGTTTTGGAGAATGCGCCAGAGGAATGAAAGCCAGCTGCGCTGCCTTGTAATACAGTTTGAGATTCGGGTCCCTACCCTCTTTTGGAAAGACTATGAGGTCGGCCTGATTCAATTAAGGGGGCATAGGTTCTCCATTTAGTATAGCGTTAAACAAAGATGTTAGGTGCGGGGGTAAGCAAGGGCTCAAATTTCTTATAGTACAGATGAGTAAAACAGTCTGGCCCTGGGGACTTGCCAAATTTAAGATCTTGGATTGTAGATTTAACTTCCTCTTGGGATATGTCTAGGTTCAAGCTGTCCAATTGAGGTACAGGTATTTTGTGGACTTCTTGCTGTAGTAGGAAGGACTCTATGTCAGATCCGCTGCAGCGGGATTGGGATGAATATTTGGTCTGATCGAAGTTTTGAAATGTTTCTTGGATAGCATTGGGGCTCAAGGAGGTTTGGCCATCAGGTAGTCTAAAGATACCGTATATTATGTCCTCTCTTGGGGGGTACACTAATAATTCC
Source organism: Discoglossus pictus (assembly GCA_027410445.1). Taxonomy (NCBI): domain Eukaryota; kingdom Metazoa; phylum Chordata; class Amphibia; order Anura; family Alytidae; genus Discoglossus; species Discoglossus pictus. The sequence goes on from CM050170.1 coordinate 126,534,851, forward strand.
TCCAATAAAATTCTGCTTTTTTTTTTGTGGGCAAGGTCCCTGGTTAGCCCCTTGGGTTATCTGTTAAAAAGAGTGGTTCAGAGACTGTGGAGGCTGTTAGCCTCCTTGTCCCTGTGTGGCTGTTTAGAATCCCTGCTGCTGCATGTTTCAGCTTTATTAAGGTGTAATTGTACAGCGTTTGACTGAAGTAGCTGCCTGTGCTGGGTCAGTTTGGCTTAATTGCTGGGCCCTTTTCCTTCCAAGATGGCGACCGTCAGTCCATGGGCCTCTATGTCCCCTTCACTACCTTTGTCCCCGCTTGTGTGCTTATTTGGGATGGCCCCCCTTTATATCTCCGGCCCGTGGCCTTGTAAGGGTCGCCCCCTCAATCTCTGAGTGTGGATATGCAGGGATGGGGCGTTGAATCAGGCCTACCTTCTTCTCTGCTTGCTGCAAGATCAACAATACCTAATTTTTCAGGCATGTGTACATGCCTAATTTTTCTGGCCTCTGGTGCTGCACTGTGGCTTCAACAACCAAACCCCCAAAAAAGGCACATAACAGGGATTAAACTGATAGGAGTAGTACTACTTAACACACCACTCATATCTGGTGTAACAGTAGTGTACATTTAAAACAAAAACAAAAAATTGTACTGTAATAGATTGCATAGCAGTTAGTTGTCTGCAAGCGTGTGTGTCAGACCTACAGCGTCTACTCTACCAACTTCTGCAAGTGCACAGAAAGCATATTGAACAGTCTTGCATAACACAACAGTTGTGCAAAAATACATATTGTAGCGGAACCCATCACTGTTTTACCCTGTTTTATGATTATTATGGTTAAAATATGATCCTACTATATGTATGTTGGTTGATGTTCTACAGAATATATTGGCTCAGAATATTAGCCAGACTTTTGCAGACCTAGGCTAATAGATAATCCTGTTACAGAGATTCAAGAGATAAGAAAGTTGTAAAGGATCCTTGCATTTTCCAAAGTGTTTTCATTCTCTGATAAGAACAAAGAAGTGTAATTGAATCAATGTCTGATTGTATCAAAGTTGCCAGGGAGGTGTGACCCCCCTATTGTTCTCTTTATGTGTATTGTGTGTAGCCAAATATGGGCATGTGTATTGCCTGTGGCCAAAGAGATGTATATATATTTCTGCAATAACAAAATAAAGTCAGTATCCATTTGACTCCCAAATTGTGTGTCGTCCAATATGGGAGGTCGGGGATGGTGAAACTGTAGTGCCTCTTGGGTATTTTATTGTATACCGGTGGAGATTTTGGACTGCGTGTTCCTGCTCCGTTACATTTGTTGGCAAGTGGCGGGATTGTTCCCACGGTCAGAAGGACAGCTACAGGAGACACCATTCCGTGGAGTACAAATTGAGGGCAACGCTAGTATCCGTACAGCGCCCCTGGCTACAGCAGGATGGAACCGGCTAGTTTTCAGACAGCGTTTCATCATGAGGAGGAGGAGGCGGCCGCAGACTACAGGGAAACAGACAGAAAGGAACTCTGGTATGATGCCCTGGAAGATGCCCAATGGCGGCGAGGTGAGAGTCTTCCCAGTGATGAGCAGCGGCTACAGAAGCGTGTGGCGATGCGGATGTATCTATTGGGAGAGCAGCCCCTGGATGAGTGGGTGACAAGACTAGAGACCCTGGTATGGCGAGAGATCTGGCTAGACAACGCATACCAGGCCCTCTGGTGGCATACCGTTCGACTTACCCCCTGGACGGCCGAACACGACTTACCGGAGGGGGATGATTATGATGGCCCGGGTTTATTATGGGATGCCTTGGAGGACGATATTGATCTTGGCAGCACGGAGGGGTCTAGGTTTTGGGACATCTACGACTACCGGATGGGCATGTATGTCTGGGATGACGAAGGCGAGGTGAGCAAAGACATGACCCACCTGGTAACGAGAGAGTGGGAGCTGGAGCAGGACTACCAACACCTGCTCAGCCTTGTGCAGCCCCAACCTACTCGACAAGCAGAACCAGACTTCATTAACTGGTCCTGGGATGACCTCCAGATGGCAGGTAGAGATGGGACCGAGGTCTCTCTACCGGCCCTACAGAGGGCAGAAGGTGTCGTCCTTCCCCTCCAGCGGCAGTGTGAACCCCAGGGGGCAGAAGGTGCCGTCCTTCCCCCCCAGCAGCAGTGTGAACCCCAGGGGGCAGAAGGTGTCGTCCTTCCCCCCCAGCAGCAGTGTGAACCCCAGGGGGCAGAAGGTGTCGTCCTTCCCCCCCCCAGCGGCAGTGTGAATCCCAGGGGGCAGAAGATGTCATCCCTCCCCCCCAGCGGCAGTGTGAACCCCAGGGGGCAGAAGGTGTCGTCCTTGCCCCCCAGCGGCAGTGTGAACCCCAGGGGGAAGAAGGTGTCGTCCTTCCCCCCCAGCGGCAGTGTGAACCCCAGGGGGCAGAAGGTGTCGTCCTTTCCCCCCAGCGGCAGTGTGAACCCCAGGGGGCAGAAGGTGTCGTCCTTCCCCCCCAGCGGCAGTGTGAACCACAGGGGGCAGAAGGTGTCGTCCTTCCCCCCCAGCGGCAGTGTGAATCCCAGGGGGCAGAAGGTGTTGTCCTTCCCCCCCAGCGGCAGTGTGAACCCCAGGGGGCAGAAGGTGTCGTCCTTGCCCCCCAGCGGCAGTGTGAACCCCAGGGGGAAGAAGGTGTCGTCCTTCCCCCCCAGCGGCAGTGTGAACCCCAGGGGGCAGAAGGTGTCGTCCTTTCCCCCCAGCGGCAGTGTGAACCCCAGGAGGCAGAAGGTGTCGTCCTTCCCCCCCAGCGGCAGTGTGAACCCCAGGGGGCAGAAGGTGTCGTCCTTCCCTCCCAGCGGCAGTGTGAACCACATGGGGCAGAATGTGTCGTCCTTCCGCCCCAGCGACAGTTTACCCTGATAAGGGGAGACATCAATCTCCCAGATGGCACAGATGGGACCGTGGTCTCTGCGCCCACAGCTTGTACAGATCCCCAACTACCGTCACTGGGACAACCGGAGGAGGGGGTAAGTACAAATTCCCCTCCCCAGCTAACTTCTAATGTGGCCCCAGGGTTAACAGAGGAAATGTTAACCCCCACTGACCCCCACGTTTCCCTGGCTACTGAGCCGGAATATGTCCCAAGTACCCCAGCAGAAGAGCTGACAGCGGGGCAGAGTGCAGTCGGCCTCTGCCCTCCCTTTGTCCCTTGTACAGAGCAAAAGGTCCTGCAGGTTATACCAGCAGAAGAGCTGGCATCAGGGCAGAGTGCCGCTGGCCTCTGCCCCTCAAGTCCCCTCAGCGTGTTGCACCATCACCCCAGCAAAATATCCAGGTGCCTGGTTAGACTTCCCCCCAAAGGGGAGATGTGTGACGAAGTGCCCTTCGCCACTTTGGCTTGGAGAGGACTGTTTGCCAGCCTCCTGCCCTGCGACTATGGCCCTGGTACATATTGCCCTTTGGAACCAGTGTTCGGCCATACCAGAGTGTAAGTCACTCATTCTGGCCCTTTACATACAGGGGGGTCATTCTGTACTTGCCCTGTGTGAACCATGATACCCCAGATAACTGTGCCATGAAGCCCATTCATATAATAAAAGACTATGGGAAAGACTTTAGCTACATGGCAATTGAACTGTGTGAAGAGGATCTGAGCGCTATTCAGTGGTTTTGTGCGCTCAGATCCCAGCTATCTGGGGATATGGGAAATGTGAGTAAATGTGAATTGCAGTAATGCTGATGGGTTGTCAAACTAGAGAATTGACCAACAAATACTTTTGTCCGGACATCCCCAGGCCGATCCGTTGGGATCAGACCGTGTATGCCGGCTTATGGTCACGGGGGAGGTGTGTAGCGGAACCCATCACTGTTTTACCCTGTTTTATGATTATTATGGTTAAAATATGATCCTACTATATGTATGTTGGTTGATGTTATACAGAATATATTGGCTCAGAATATTAGCCAGACTTTTGCAGACCTAGGCTAATAGATAATCCTGTTACAGAGATTCAAGAGATAAGAAAGTTGTAAAGGATCCTTGCATTTTCCAAAGTGTTTTCATTCTCTGATAAGAACAAAGAAGTGTAATTGAATCAATGTCTGATTGTATCAAAGTTGCCAGGGAGGTGTGACCCCCCTATTGTTCTCTTTATGTGTATTGTGTGTAGCCAAATATGGGCATGTGTATTGCCTGTGGCCAAAGAGATGTATATATATTTCTGCAATAACAAAATAAAGTCAGTATCCATTTGACTCCCAAATTGTGTGTCGTCCAATATGGCAGGTCGGGGATGGTGAAACTGTAGTGCCTCTTGGGTATTTTATTGTATACCGGCGGAGATTTTGGACTGCGTGTTCCTGCTCCGTTACACATATTTACAATGAAGACATTTTGTTAAAATTAGGTGGCTAGGCCTTCTTTTTTTTACTTTTTTGGTTAATACATTTTCTTTTTTTTTACTGTGATTGCAATTTTTAAGAGAAACCTAAGACATGGTAAAACAGACAATAGTAAAGAGTATATCAGCAGTTAACACCAAAGTCCTATTATCTATCATCACTCCAGCAGTAGCTTATTATTTACAATATCTAACCTGCTCAATCGCCCTTGGGTTACCCTAGGGCAGGCTTCAGTAGGCGACCTCTCCTTTCCTCGGATGATTTTGCCGCCGGTTGCTTCTGAAGGGTCTCCTCCAGGGCTCCCCCACTCTGGTCCTTCCCCCCGAGTCGCTTCAACCATTAACAAATGTTTTATTATATTAGGGGGGCACTAAATGGGGATGTTATCCAGGGATCCCAAATTGTCTGGAACTGGGTGATTCTATCCAAGACTACATGGTTAAATCTCTCGTTGAGCAGAAAATAGTTGATTTTTTTTATTAATTCCTGAAAATTTTAATTTGGGGTTTTCCAACTACTAGCTATGTGTATTTTTTCTTTAAAAAAATATTTTATTAGGTCAATCTTAAACATTTTAGAAGCTAGTAAGCATGTTTCTTCCCATAGTCTTATGACTGCCGAACACTCCCACCAGACATGAATAAATGTAGCCTCATTACCACTGTTCCTAAAACATGAGCTGCTCCGTTTTGGATCCCATTTATTAGCTTAAAAGGAGTAATATATGTCCTGTGTAGGACCTTTATTAATGTCTCAAGCAGACTATAATTTAAAGATCCCCTATTTAAGCCTTGCCAACTTTTATCCCATGTGCTGTCTGCCAACTCGGTGCCCAAATCCCTCTCCCAGGCTTTGGTATAGTCTGGTTTGTTTGCCCATGAGTTTTCATTAAATAGTTCATACATGAGGCTAATAATACCAGGCTGAAAGGGGGAATCCCTACATTATTTGAGTAGCCAGGTGTTTCTTTGGGGGGTTCCCCTACCACTTATCGTATATATAAAATGATGTATCCTGCAAAAATTATAGTGTTCAGCCAGGGGTAAATTGTATCTACCCAATCACCCACTCAAAGGTCATTATTTTGTTGTCATGCCACCATGGACCAACCCTTAGTAGGTTCTGAGACTTCCACCAACTGAGAGAGCTTTCCGGAAGATGTATCTTAAAGTGGGGATTGGGTACGATAGGGGTAAGATCTGATACCCGAGTGTCCAGTTTTTGTGTCCAGTTCATCTCCGTCCATATTTTTAATGAGTGCTTAATCAACGGGTTTTTCAAGTTTCTCAAAAAAGTATACAGGCCTGGAATCCATATTGCTGTATCCCATGTATAAGGTGACATGCTTACATTTTCCATAAATACCCAGAGCGGCTGATGTGTTTTGGAGAATGCGCCAGAGGAATAAAAGCCAGCTGCGCTGCCTTGTAATACAGTTTGAGATTCGGGTCCCTACCCTCTTTTGGAAAGACTATGAGGTCGGCCTGATTCAATTAAGGGGGCATAGGTTCTCCATTTAGTATAGCGTTAAACAAAGATGTTAGGTGCGGGGGTAAGCAAGGGCTCAAATTTCTTATAGTACAGATGAGTAAAACAGTCTGGCCCTGGGGACTTGCCAAATTTAAGATCTTGGATTGTAGATTTAACTTCCTCTTGGGATATGTCTAGGTTCAAGCTGTCCAATTGAGGTACAGGTATTTTGTGGACTTCTTGCTGTAGTAGGAAGGACTCTATGTCAGATCCGCTGCAGCGGGATTGGGATGAATATTTGGTCTGATCGAAGTTTTGAAATGTTTCTTGGATAGCATTGGGGCTCAAGGAGGTTTGGCCATCAGGTAGTCTAAAGATACCGTATATTATGTCCTCTCTTGGGGGGTACACTAATAATTCCTCCAATAAAATTCTGCTTTTTTTTTTGTGGGCAAGGTCCCTGGTTAGCCCCTTGGGTTATCTGTTAAAAAGAGTGGTTCAGAGACTGTGGAGGCTGTTAGCCTCCTTGTCCCTGTGTGGCTGTTTAGAATCCCTGCTGCTGCATGTTTCAGCTTTATTAAGGTGTAATTGTACAGCGTTTGACTCAAGTAGCTGCCTGTGCTGGGTCAGTTTGGCTTAATTGCTGGGCCCTTTTCCTTCCAAGATGGCGACCGTCAGTCCATGGGCCTCTATGTCCCCTTCACTACCTTTGTCCCCGCTTGTGTGCTTATTTGGGATGGCCCCCCTTTATATCTCCGGCCCGTGGCCTTGTAAGGGTCGCCCCCTCAATCTCTGAGTGTGGATATGCAGGGATGGGGCGTTGAATCAGGCCTACCTTCTTCTCTGCTTGCTGCAAGATCAACAATACCTAATTTTTCAGGCATGTGTACATGCCTAATTTTTCTGGCCTCTGGTGCTGCACTGTGGCTTCAACAACCAAACCCCCAAAAAAGGCACATAACAGGGATTAAACTGATAGGAGTAGTACTACTTAACACACCACTCATATCTGGTGTAACAGTAGTGTACATTTAAAACAAAAACAAAAAATTGTACTGTAATAGATTGCATAGCAGTTAGTTGTCTGCAAGCGTGTGTGTCAGACCTACAGCGTCTACTCTACCAACTTCTGCAAGTGCACAGTGCCACTCATATCTGTTGTCACAGTAGCTTGGACGCATAGTACCGATCTGTCAAAACCTGTAATGATGAATGAGGTCTAGAGTAGCCTGGTTCCCTTATCCTCTACAGGTTGAAACCTAATGTTTGGGTGACTCCAGACCAACACATGAGTACAAGCAGCACACAAACTCAAAGCCGCCATCCTCCTCCTGGAGCAGCATCATAAGCCACATCAACCTCTGCTGTCCTCCTTGCCCCCTCTCAAACATCCGCCACTCCGTCTCTCGCCTTGAGCAGTTCCTGCTCATCTGCCCATAGTCAGGTGCCTGTAAAGGACATGTTTGAGCGTAAGAAGCGAATGTCACAAAGTGCCCCAAAATTGAAGTGATACGACCAACAAAGCATCTTTTTCCATCTCCTGGTTCTAAAAATCCAGGCCTTATACACGCCCCCTGATAGGTGACGTAACAAGTATTAAACTGATAAGAGTAGTACTTACAAACACGCCACTCCTATCTGGTGGCACCTTTGACTGCACGTGCCGTGCCCCAAAATTGAAGTGATACGACCAACAAAGCATCTTTTTCCATCTCCTGGTTCTAAAAATCCAGGCCTTATACACGCCCACTGATAGGTGACATAACAAGTATTAAACTGATAAGAGTAGTACTACTTAACACACCTTATATTAATGCAGAGAGAGGCAACGCAGTGAGAGGAGTCTGAAGAAGAGGAGTCAGAGAAGGACGGTGCCTTTGAGGAGGTGGAAGACCAAACACAGCAGGCGTCCCAGGGGGCTTGCTGTCACCTTTCGGGGACCATTGGTGGCTGAGTGGAGGAAGAGACCTTCAATGACATCAGTGAGGACAAGGAACGGGACATGGCTAGCTTGGTAAACAACCTTGTGCAAATGGGGAGTTTACGGTTGTGCAAATGGACTGTTTGTGGTTGTTTGCGGTGCGTTAAACGGGGAGTTTAGTCTGTCACTGTGAAGCGGGCCTAACCCTTACACTACCTGATCGATACAACATCATACCTGATGTTTTAAAGCACGTTATTCCAAACAATTTAGGAATGTTAGGTAATTTATGCCCTTTATGGCTTAAAATCAGACTCTGCATCAACTATGTATTTTTCCATGGGAGTTTTGCCATGGATCCCCCTCCAGCATGCCACAGTCCAGGTGTTAGTCCCGTTGAAACAACTTTCCCATCACTATTGTGGCCAGAAAGAGTCCCTGTGGGTTCCAAAATTCGCCTGCCCATTGAAGTCTATGGCGGTTCGCCGATGTTCGCCGGTTCGCGAACATTTGCGGCAGTTCGCGTTCGCGGTTCGAAAACCGAAAATGTTATGTTCGCGACATCACTATTTCAGATTTTCATATCCCGAATAACTTCTGTGTGCAGCCTTGACAGCAAGTGAGTCAATAAGATGTTGGAAGGTTGGCAAGGGAATCCATGCAGACTGAAGTGCATGCGACAGCTGCTGAAGAGTGCGTGGTGGAGGATCCATATGGAGAACATTGCAATTGAGGTCGTCCCACAGGTGCTCAATGGGGTTCAAGTCTGCTGAATTTGGAAGCCATTGAAATATTTTATTGTGCGCCTCCAACCACTCCTGAACAATTCTGGCCATATGACACATTTCATTGTCCTGCTGGAAGATCCCATCCGCTCCAGGGAAGACCGTCAACATGTATGGGTGTACTTGATCTGCAAGGATGGATAGATAATCCAATCCATTTAGAGTGCCTTCTACAGGTATAAATGGATCCAAACAATGCCAAGAAACCATTCCCCAGACCATAACGCTGCCGCCGCCAACTTGTGTTCTTCCAACAATGGTTGCAGAGTGTTTGTTCTCTAAGGTTTTGTGGGTGACACACCAACATCCGTCTAGTCAATGGAGCACAAAACGTGACATCAGCGAAGGCAATACTTTTCCAATCAGAAGAGGTCGAATTACGGTAATGTTGTGCAAATCAAAGCCATTTCTGATGATGAACCCTCGTCAGCATGGGTGCAATGATGAGTAATTTGCTTCAGAGCCCCATATGCAACAGGATTCACAGTACTGTCATTTTAGACAAACATCTGGTAGCCCCCTGGTTCTTTGGATGGTGAATTGCTCAATTGTAGCATGTCGGTTGGCCCTCACACACCTTTGTAGTCAACGTTCACCTCTGACCTCAATGGCACATGATGGTCTGCTGTATTTCACAATGGAGCCGTTTGTCCAGTCACACTTTAACCGCAGCAGCACGTGAACAGTTCACAAACTGCGCTCTTTCAGAGATACTGCTACCCTTGGCCTGAAAGATGTGATCATCCCCTTTTCAAAATGATATAAATCTCACATTTTACCCATGACAGTGATGGTTTATACGTTTGCAGAATGCCTACACGTCACCTTATATACCCATCAAGCCAACTCACGACACGTACCATATTTGCTGACATCAAAAGTAGGCAATGGTTATAATAATGTGTCTCGACCTGTGATTTTTTATTTTTTATTATTATATTCCTCTATTTTATATTTTTATACACATTTCATATTTATTTAAATATATGTTTACATATTAACCCAATGTGCATCTTTTTTGCCCCCCACCCCACCCCATTTTATTACCATTTTTCATCATATATCCCAGTGCTTCATATATCCTTCAAGCTACTGTTTATATCTAGTATTGGCCTTGGTGAAAATATTTTAGAAGACCATGTCAATACACCAGATTGTTTTACCTATGTGAGTAAAATATTTTAGCTTGCTCAATAATTTCTAAACAAAATATTATATTTTTTTCCTTTATTTTGCTTTTTTACTATTTTTTACCAAATTACAAAATGTGAAATTCAACAAATCAATGTATAATGTTTTGAAACATGTTGTTTTAATTCCAATTTTTTATTAAAAAAAAGAAAGACATAGTTCTTGAAACAAAATGAGTAATTGACATCTACTCATTTATTTTTTTTCTGGTTGGAGCCGAGAGAAAAAAAATGATGTACAGTGCCTTGCAAAAGAATTCACCCCCTTGCCTTTTTACCTATTACATTACTGTTACATTACAGCCTTAAGTTCAATGTTTTGTTAATCTGAATTTTATGTGATGGATCAGAACACAATAGTCTAAGTTGGTGAAGTGAAATGAGAAAAATATTAACATAAAACTATTTTTTAGAAATGGAAAACAGAAAATTGGCATGTGCGTATGTATTCACCCCCTTTCTTATGAAGCCCATAAAAAGCTCTGGTGCAACCAATTACCTTCAGAAGTCCCATAATTAGTTCAATGATGTCCACCTGTGTGCAATCTAAGTGTCACATGATCTGTCATTACATATACACACCTTTTTTGAAAGGCCCCAGAGGCTGCAACACCTAAGCAAGAGGCACCACTAACCAAACACTGCCATGAAGACCAAGGAACTCTCCAAACAAGTAAGGGACAATGTTGTTGAGAAGTACAAGTCAGGGTTAGGTTATAAAAAAAGGTGCATTGGTCTGATGAGACTAAAATTTAACTTTTCGGCCATCAAAGAAAATACTATATCTGGCGCAAACCCAACACATCACATCACCCAAAGAACACCATCCCCACAGTGAAACATGGTGGTGACAGCATCATGCTGTGGGGATGTTTTTCAGCAGCCGGGACTGGGAAACTGGTCAGCGTTGAGGGAAAGATGGATGGTGCTAAATACAGGGATATGCTTGAGCAAAACCTGTACCACTCTGTGAGTGATTTGACGCAAGGACGGAGGTTCACCTTCCAGCAGGACAATGACCCCAAACACACTGCTAATGCAACAGTGGAAATATGTAAATGTGTTGGAATGGCCTAGTCAAAGCCCAGACCTCAATCCTATAGAAAATCTGTGGTCAGACGTAAAGATTGCTGTTCACAAGTGCAAACCATCCAACTTGAAGGAGCTGGAGCAGTTTTGCAAGGAGGAATGAGCAAAATCCCATTGGTAAGATGGGGCAAGCTCATAGAGACTTATCCAAAGCGACTTGGAGCTGTGATTGCTGTAAAAGGTGGCTCTACAAAGTATTGACTTTAGTGGGTGAATAGCTATGCACATTGACTTTTTCTGTTATTTTGTCCTATTTGCTGTTTGCTTCACAATAAAAAAAAAACATCTTCAAAGTTGTGGGCATGTTCTGTAAATTAAATGATGCAAATCCGCAAACAATCCATGTTAATTCCAGGTTGTGAGGCAACAAAACACGAAAAATGCCAAGGGGGGTGAATACTTTTGCAAGGCACTGTACCTGTCATCACTACATATGTTGTGAGTTATTTGAGGTTATTTATTTTACACTCACTTTTGCTAAAATTCTAAAATAATTAAATTGCTTTATCTGTAAGGCAGTAAATGCATTGAATATTTCATGCAAGGAAATAATTAAACATTTCGGATTACTTTTGGTTGTTATGAATATATATTTAATGGCTCATTGGAATTCCAATTTTATTAGTAAATTATTAGTGTGCTTGTTTAATAAGAGAATCTGGGGTGCAACCCATAATAAAAAGTTATATTATGGATTGTCTGCTTTCCGGTGTGTTTTTTTGTATCCTTTTTTCTTGACTGTTAGAAGCTGAATGTCATGAATAATATGTGGAGATGTTAAAAACTTGCAGCATTTGGATAGTTAAGGAGCTTCAAAATCCTATCCACTTTCTGTTCTTTGTGTATATGAAATGTTAGGTGGTGTTGACTGGTATTTGTACACTGAGTTATCCAGACTTTTCCTGTATAATTTATTGATATCTTACACATGGAGCTTCAGAATCCTAGAGACAGGAAGGGGGGGGGGGGGGGAGACTTCACCCAAATCATTTTAAAATCATACACCACGGTTATCGTCTTTATTTTGCTTTGGGAACCAGTGAAAGTACTATTGTAACATTGAGTGCATGACCAAAACAACTTAAATTCCCCAGAATTTGAATTGCCTGGTAATAGCCTGGTAATTACAAATAATGTTTAAAACTTTCTGTGTTGTTATTCCTGTTTTATTTTAATAATACAACTGTAGTAAATATATGTTTTTATATAAGCTGTGTATATATGTAAATATATAATAAATATATAAATGTATTAATTTATGTCTCTATGCTCTGAATAACCACACATTACCACAGATATGTTTTATATTGTTTAAGAGGTTAAAATTACCCTTTTTTCAAATTGAGGTCTTGTGTAACTTTGGAAATGGAACACACCTATAAGTGGTTTCCTCTTAAATTGTGACAACATTTGAAGTGTTGTTGGCCATTACCCTGTTTTTTTACAATCTTTGTAGATGATTGCTAGCTTAGATAAGCAGTTTTGTGGATAATCCTTTTACCCACCCCCATGTTAGGTGGACAATTGTAGGGTCTTCTTAACACTTAACATCACCAGATCTGCTAACATAAGCCAAATGTGGACCATATGGGTACTAGTCATTTTTTTCTATTATTTAGCAAGATGTAAATAGATATATAATACAACTGAGAAGCATACAGTTCTTCTGGGCATTGTTATGTGCATGAATAACTACAATATATTATTAATAGAAAGTGTAAAGCGCGCTCTGTGCTCTGATTTTGAAAAACTGATAAAGATCTCAAAATCTCATAAGGCAAAGGCAAAATGTATAAATGACACTTGGAAGTTGAGCTGCCTTCTGCTGTTCTGAGGCTATCATCAATAAGGAAAGTGAGCTTTGTGGCATGGAAAAATGATTACTGTACCAGCAGTAATGGTCATTTTCCAAATTTACTTGCTTTAAAAGTCATATAAAACAAGACGGATAGATCATAAAAACTGCGGGTTTACTTGTTTTTTCTATAAAAGTATATTTCCATTACATGCTGTTTCATTACTTTCACCACAGTATTTTTACTGAACATTATAATTTTATATATCCTGCTTTGTTCTTAATGTTAAGATACATCAAACTAGTTTTATTTTACTCTATTATTTTCATCTTCAAAATGAAACAATGTATGACTGATGAAAGTTCTACAGTAAATAACAACACATTTACATATGTATTGCAGATAATATTCTTGAATTTCATTTTCTTCTTCATTTCTATTTGACCCTTTTTAAAAAGCCGCTCACAGATGTATCCTGGTGGACTTCAAACAAATAGTATGTGTAGCTACCTGCTTATTTTTTATTTGTTTGCCCAATATTATTATGGGTCAAGTGAACATCTAGTTTATCTACTGATGTGAAGTACAAATATACTGAAGACTTTTTAGTCCATTAGTATTCAAAAATGTAGAATCACATAATAAAATGTGGTGTTGTCTGGATCGGCGATCAACAGTCCAAGACAATATAACAACCTTTTGTGCAAAGCATAATTGTTGCATATCTTAGGTAATCCTTTAGACCATCCAGCTGGTAGCAGCAGTTGTTGGTTCCCAATGTTCTTCTAGATCAGGTTGTGTTGCAATGTGATGACATTGGTGTTGGTGTTAGCAATGACAGTGGTAATATATAAAAATGTGCTGTTGATTGAATCGGCCTTCAAGCTTCCAATATGATATTAAAACAATCTTGTGCAAAGCAAAGTTGTTGCAGTCCGTAGGTAATCCTTTATTCCATCCAGTTGGTAGCAGCAGTTTTCTGTTCTCAATGTTTTCCCAGATGTCGTGGCATTACAGCGTGATGACGTTGGTGTTGGCATTAGCAATCACAGTGGTAATGTCTCTATGTGCTTCACCCACTATAGAACTTCTTCAAGAGTCCATTTTTCTTTCCACAAAATATTGTTTTAATTTAATCTTAAAAGCTTCAAGATTGATCCTACAGCACCTCTAATATACCATTCTAAATCTAGCTTTATTCACAATAGAAGCAGAGCTGGTGTTAAGCAAAGGTCACCAAATGATGACAATAGTTCATATGTTGCATATGAAGAGATTATATATATATATATATATATATATATATATATATATATATATATGGCCAGGTAAAGAATGTTATCCAGCATTTGTGGGAGGGGCCCTCTACCAATGGTCGAACGATAGGGGTAGCGATGATTACCATAGCCCTCCAGCTATGAAATGCCCATTCAGACAAGTAGAATAACATGGCGAGGGGTAGCAGAGAAGTGCTGGATTCTACCGGACATCTGGCCTGCTCTGTGGGCCAGATGAGTCCTTGGATGAGGTCACTAGTGAGCTGAAGGTGGGTCTCGGAGAGGAGTGACGAACTGTTGGTAACCCCAGGATCAGCAGAAACTGTGGAGGAGGCTACTGGAGGGAAAGCATATTAGGCAATACATGAAAAAGTCATTAGCAGCAATAGTTGAGAGGGCTAGTGTAGGACGTAGGAGAAGGAGTGGTGATGTGGGACTTGCGAGTATGATGAAGCCTAGAGAAGACAAATGCAATTGAGGTGGAGCCTAGCGAAGGCTGATGTGGCTTCCGAATGTGCTTGAGACTAACGAATGGGACTATGAAAGCATGACTGAGGCGGTGCTTAGCGAAGGCGAGTATAGGATTTATGGAAGTATCGGAAGTGGTGCCCAGAGAGGGCTGAGTAGAGAGTGTAAGGAGGGTAGACGTTTAGTAGATCTGGGCCAGAAAACATGTGAATGAGGCGTAGGGAAGCCGAAGTGCTACCTTGGACGTGGACAAGGGCATAGACAAGTAGGTTCAGGCCCAGATCTATAGTAGGAAAGCGTAAGGAAGTCAGAATAACTTACCTCAAAAGGACCATCACTCTTCAGCAATAAGAGTGCCCTTTTGGGTAAGAGAAGGAGCCAGAAACTGCATGGCCAGAGGCTCTGCATAGTATTTATGACAGAAGTGATGCCTGGAGAAGGCCGATAGGAGAGCATAAAGAGGATAGAAGTTTTGCAGATCTGGGCCAGAAACCATGTGAATGAGGCGTAGGGAAGCTGAAGTGCTACATTGGACATGGACAAGGGCATAGACAAGTAGGTTCAGGCCCAGATCTATAGTAGGAAAGAGTAAAGAAGTCAGGATAACTTACCTCTAGAGGAACCATCGCTCTCCAGCAATGAGAGTGCCCTTTCGGGCAAGCAAAGTGGTTACAAGGAGATGCTGAAGGCAAGAAATATAGAAGCTGCAAGGCAAAGCAGTTTTGAGGAGATATGCACAGCAGTACCTTGCAGGACACAGAGCCAAATGAACTGAGGTGCAAACAGGAAACACTTATAAAGCTGCAGAGAGCCCCGCCTATGGAAGAGGTCCTTTAGACCTTATTTATTGGTACTCAGAGACAAAGAGGGATAAGGAGAGGCTAACCCTGTATTCTTACAATTCCTATTAGTCACTATCAGTTATAGGAAAATTATTAAGGAACCTATCTGCAGAAAATTGTTTTATTGAAACGTGTCCAGCTCTCGTGACCCTATGAACCGCAGGTACATCTCTTCTTATGTCTCTGGTTGCGCCTATCCATAAGGTTTTCTTGGCAAAGATACTGGATTGGGTTACCAGTACCTTCTCCAGTGGACCGTGATTTGTCTGATCTCTGCTATGACCTGCTCATCTTGGGTGTCCCTACATGATATAACTCACAGCTTCATTGAAGTACACAAGCCCCTTATTATTTTAATCCCATTATTCTGCATTCTGATCGTCCTGGAATAGAAGTTGGTCACCAAGAAGCCCATCCACTCCACGGTCCAAGGGAGGATTCCTGTAGCCAAGGCAGTAGGATTCTGGAACTGATCTGGACCCCCTCGCCTTTGTTGTGATACATGGGATAAATCTTTAACCATCAAATGTGTGTACAGTGTGTGTGTGGCACACTGAAATTCTTTGTTTATACTCTATTTGTATTTATCTGGTGACAATCTACAATAAACCACTATACAATATTGAGCTTGTAAAATTGTTCATATGTGTAAGTGTTAAATTTTTTAACATAGTCTTAAAAAAAGATGCAGGTAATGTATTTATTCTAAAAGTGGATTATTCCTGAAAAATACAGTTATCAGTTTGTATCAATGTGGTGCAGTTTTCCAAAACTCCCACCAACTAGTTGGCTGCCAACTCTGACAAACCAAACACAAAAGTAATAATAATCATAGCAATGTTTATTATACAGTACTTAGCATCAGCTATTAATCACACAAGGCTGAGAGGCCCCACTGAATCGATCGGCTAAGCAGACTAACAGGAGGTAGAGAGAGAGAGAGGGAGAGGCTCAGTGCTTGCTGAAATGTTTCAAGGTTACAGGAGTCAAAAGAGAGCAGCAAGTTCCCCATATTTATAACAAACTAGCGAATTGCCCGTCAAAAAATGACGGCAATGAAATTGTAAGGTAGCTAAATTAGTAAATGAATATAGTGTACCTATTTTGAAGCATTGTGATGAAGAGCTGGCAATCTGTGTTGATGTTGCTGCAGCATTAGTGGTGTGGAGCTGCTGTGTAAGCATGCTGAATGTGTGCAGTGTAACACTGTGCGTGCGCGAGACCAAACCGTTAGCGTAGTCGTGTACTTCCGCATTGGCGTAAAATGGCGAGTAATGTGTGGTATAGGTCTGTATCGGAATATCCGTAGGTGTTTTATGGTGTTTTGCGAGTTTAGAGTGCTGTAGCCTCGTTTTCGTTTTGTTCGGCGGCCATTTTTTCTCTCGCTTAGATTATTTTTTAGTCTCTAAACTGTTTTATTTCGAGTAAAATCGAGGTGTAAGTTGCATTTTTGAGGTCCTGGGTGCTCCCTCTTGGTGTAGGTAAGGTTTTTATGTATGTGCTGTGTATATGTATTGTGTTTTAAATGTTTGTATGTCGGCGTGTTGCGTCCGATGTTTGCGAGGTCGTAATGTGTGGTAACGTGTTTCGTAGGTTGTTTGCGTTCCTCGTAAAATTTAGCGAGTGTCGTAATTTGTGTGTCGTGTTTTTTGAGTAGCGACGTGAAGTTTGCGAGGGTTTGAGGCCCTTGCCCAGTGACCTCGCCAGCAACTGAGTCCCTCGCTTCGCGAGGGGCCTCAGTTGCTGGCATGGAGCGCCTTCGGCGCTCCATGCCAGCAACTGAGGCCCTTGCCCAGTGACCTCGCCAGCAACTGAGGCCCTCGCTTCGCGAGGGGCCTCAGTTGCTGACATGGAGCGCCTTCGGCGCTCCATGCCAGCAACTGAGGCCCGTGCCCAGTGACCTCGCCAGCAACTGAGGCCCTCGCTTCGCGAGGGGCCTCAGTTGCTGGCATGGAGCGCCTTCGGCGCTCCATGCCAGCAACTGAGGCCCTTGCCCAGTGACCTCGCTACGCGAGGGCCGCGGCTCGCTACGCGAGGGCCGCGGGCTCGCTACGCGAGCCCGCAAGCGTGAGCAACGACCCGTACGCTCACAACTATATATGTGATCATAAACAGGAAGTTCTAGCAAGGATTATTGCACATTTTTTATTAACTAAATAAGCCTTTGTTCACCATGACAGGGAGTTGTCTAGAACCAGACAAGCCACTCTCTTTGATATCTGAGCTGAATGCTGTAACCTGGGGAGTGAATGTTTCGCATTAGTGTAGAATTTAGGGAAAAAAGCTCCCACAGACTTTTTACTGCATTCCCCCAAATTAGAGCACTGGATTAGCATAGGGCTCTTAATATGGAAGGCTATGCCGCTGCTCTTTAAATAGCAATACAGACTTCTCTGAAGCCTTTTTTGGCTTTACAGGTGGTTGAAAGTACTAGCAGGAATAGAAAAAAGGAATGATGTTTGCTAAATCTTTTCATTTCGCAAGTAGCAAGTTTTGTTAGTTGACACCCCTGAAAATCCCTGATAAGATTAGCATACAATTCATAATTTGTTTAGGCCAGTCAGAAGAAAGAATAAACATTTGTATCCTGTGTTGCAAAGCAGCCTGTTATATGTAGTCTCTCTCTACTTGTGCTCTGATTCAGCTGTGAGCTCAGACTCCAACCAACCATGTGATTCCATTCTGCAGCAGTACTTCCTTTGGTCTCTACCAGAAAGGTCGAACTTTGTACCTGGCTTCTTTCCTGTGTGTACTTGGGTTATGCAAGTTCCCTGTGGGTGTGCAAAGCTGAATTTTACCTTCCTATCTATAATATTGTAAGTACTCTGAACTTTTTCTATATAACACATATTATTTCTGATAATCACTGCCTGTTTCTTACCAAACATGTTAGCTACTTGTCCCCTTCACATGGAGAAATAACCTATATTATATCAGTCCGGTCTCACTTCATAGATTGATCCAGCACTGAAATACCAGGCAATTCTACCCTGAACAGGGGAAATAGCAAACCCCAGATGTACATTTCGGCCTCTATGGGCCTCCTCAGTGAGGTATAGCTGAACTCCCTAAGACACAGTGAGCAAGGGGCCCATGTCTGGAGTTCCCTATCACCCTTAGGGAGACTAAGCCCCAAGGGTAAATTGAATAAACATAAAAGAAGATAGAGGTGCTCAATCAGAGAATGAACTAACCTTAATAGGTTAGTTCTATGGACATGATAACCGATTCTAAAACATATGTCTGGGGTTTGCTGTTTCTCCTGTTCATGGTATAATTGCCTGGTATTTTGTGGCTGGATTATACTATTGAGTGAGACCAGACTGATATGCTACATAATATTTCTTCCTGTGAAGGGCTCAACTGAGCTAAATGCTCTCACAGAGGGTAACCAGACCCATAGAACAAATGTACTTTGGTTTTGTTCGTTTTCCGATTGGGTGCCTCTGTCTCTGTCTCTGTTTTGCTTTTGTTACCACTAATCAGACATGAATAATTTTATAGTAGGAGTAGAAAGGTGATTGAAAAATCCTCCACTGTATATCCTGGAAGCAAAATAAAGATCATTCTTACAGTATATATCTTGAGCAGGCCCCAAGACTTGTTTTTCCCCACAAAACTTCTCAGTAAAAAACAGTATTACCACTGTAGCTAAGGATTCTGGGTACTGACATGCAGATGAGACTCCACCTTTTTGAACCTTTTTTAACATGGGGATCTGTTTATATGGCCCATATTCTTAAATTAATTTCCAAGTTAATTGGGATTGATAATAATTATAGAAAATATATATACAAACTATAGAGTTTAGAATGGATGATTACTCTAAACGAGCTACTTGCTGGAATTTCCTTAAGTACATACAGTCTTCCCTCATATGGCAAAATACATTTGCTAATCCTTGGGAGGACAGAAGTATGTGAATATATAAATAGTATTTAGCTCAAAAGAGTGTGGTTAAAACCAATGTAGAAAAAAAGTGCATTTAAGTACTTTACTGGTTATGAAAAAAAGGTAAGGGGGAGTATTGGTAAAGGGGGTTTATATAAAATATGTACAAATGATAAATTAAAGCTCAAAATAGTACATAGTGATGCAACTCCTGTTTGCCTGAGACTACTATATGTCATTAATGCTGACTGGCAATTCACAGTAGTCACAAGGAGTAAAGTAACACAAGCCAAAATAGCTCAAACATATATAAACCTCCCTTTAGTAATCAATGAACCGGTAACCAGAGTACTTGCGCTTGGTTGAGAGTCCCGACGGTCCCGTTTCGCCCCTCCTGGGGCTTACTCATGGGCTACTGAATTGGAGGTCTAATAGGGCTTTTATAGCCCTTTTTCATCCATTTCCGCTTGTGCAACGCTATTTGGGTCATTTCCGTTTCTTAACAATGAAGTGGAGGACGTATAAACGTCACCACGTTCTTTCCTTTCATTTATGTATATCATATAATTAATTGGGATTGAGACAAACTTGTTGCCACTAATGACACCGTAACACATCTATTCTTTCTACCGTCTTTTTGCTTTTCCTTTCTCTAAAGAAATCTCTTCCACCCACCATTCTCAATACAGATTAAAATCAACACGCTGGTGCCTGGAAATATAACATTCTCCAGCTGTTCTGTTTTGTTACTCTTAATAATTAACAACAGCTCCAACAAGTTAACCAACTAAAGTAAAATATGCACATTACTTGAATAGGAGCCCATGGGTTGGAAGATATTGAATGGGCAATCACGCAACATGGCATGTGATTAAACATTTAGAAGTTGTAGTTAAAAGAATGAAGGAGAAATATTGTTGACAATTTGCAATATCAGAACTGTCACAGAGTGTGCATACAATGGATTAATAAAAGCAATCTCTTACTGCAAGTGTTTGCTCATCAATTATCCCAGAATGGAGTCCGCTTCTAATGAGATGATTTTCAAAGACACTTTAGCATAGTCAATGTAGTGTATTTTGTCATTTCATCACCTCAATAATGAATGAACAATAATATTCATTGGATTTATGGTATGACATGCACATGCCGGGCAGGGGAATTTAGTTACTAGATCCTATAGACAAAGGACCATTAAATCTGACACTGCAGTCTGTCTGGGTCAACTCGTTTCTTTTGCTCCATTTATTTTATTATTAATGTGCTCTTAAATGAAGGTTACGTACAGTATTTAACTCATGGCAAACTGAAACAGCTTATATAGTCAATCAAATTATTTTTCATTGACAACTGAATAATTTTTTAGTTTCCTTATAAAAATATTCATTGCATTTTATTAAAGTTCTTGTTACTGATAATTCTAGAGTTATCAAACAGATACAAATATTACTTT